>BMAV01025612.1:0-61232 GCA_019973955.1 Trichonephila inaurata madagascariensis
TATGGTACTTTAAATTTACCGCCTGGCGCGGACGAAATGCGCTGACGCGCGAAACACGACTTCTCTCGACGAAGGTTAGTGGCCTCTGGCGAAAAAGGTTCATGTCGGCGTTTTTAAAAAGGACGCTAGATGGCGTTGATGTGGAATACTGTTTTGATTAGAATTGCCGACCTCGGTAAATGTGATATGATCTAACTTCTTACAAATGGAATATCCTACATTTATAATGTATTATTTTTAAAATTATTAACTAGAAATTCTCAAATAGAAGTCAGTTTAGCATGTTAAAGATATTATTATCATTTTCCAAAAAAAATTCTGTGTGCATTTGGTATTGCTGAATTTTCAATGCTTATTATTCAAATAATTTCAATGTATATTTATGGATATAAAACTAATTTTTAAATATTTATTTAAATCCTGAATAAATAAATCATGGGTTTATATGCATTTTAAATAGTGTAGTTCACACTTCAAAAATTCCTGGAAGCGTTTATTAATTAGCATCATATTATACATTAAATTGTCAAATGTACACAATACAAGATGCCTAAATATGTATATTTCATTGATTTTTTTTTGTATATTCTTACACAATGGAGTAGAAAAAATTGCAAACATCTCTTAAACTATTGTTACCAAAGATAATTAGATTATTAAAATTAATTTTCATAAAGAAAATAATTTCAAATGAATTGGCCCCTTTATATGTGTACAATAACATTTGCTTACAAGTTTTATATACCCTAGGATTTATTTAAATAAACTAAATTTTTAATTTAATTAGAGCTTCATATCAAAGAAAATTATTTCTTTGTACATAACGTACGTTAATTAAATAGTTTCTAAAAACTAAATACTATTAAAAGTAAATAGATCTTTTAAAATGTAATAGTTTTTCAATATTGTTTCTTAATAACGTTTTTATAAACTTACTATTTTATTGAAAATTATGTAATACATTTTAATATATGTATTAAAATATTTTATATATTCTCGGCTAAATTTATTACTAAAGCTCCTTCTGGGATATTTTGATACGTAATATCTTTGTTGAGATTATAACAAAAAAGAAAATATTTAGTTGTTTTTTTCCCCTAAAGATTCACAACAAATCAAAAATCAAGGAAATAGTTTTATTTCTTTCTTTCTTAATTTCGAATGAAAGGAATAACAATTTGAATTTTATCTATTAATATTATATATTAAAATTTCAATTAAAAATAATAAAGAGGTAAAAATATTTTTTTTGAACTTTTGGAATAGATTAATGAACAAATTAATAGAAATTGTGATGAAAAATACAAGAAAAAGATTTTGAAGATTAAAAAAATAGGAATACTGGAATTTAAGAGGCGAAAGAATACTGGAATAGAGAGAATTGGAAGATAGTAGACTAACAGGAGATCAAAAAGAATGGCAATTCGGGAAGATGTTGTTACTTAAAATATATATAGATATAATGTTACAATAATTTAGGGTCCTGTAATCAAAAGATTTTTTTTTAAAATTACTTAATTTCACTTATTTAATACTTTAACTTTCAAAAATAAACTAAAATTGGTTAAAAAAGAATAGATATGTTTTATAAAAGTTTTAAAGGATTAAACCAACACAAATTATGTTTATTTTTATATGATGCTGTTAGTTTCTGCTTTTTGAGGAAAAAATGATAAGAGAAAAAGTAAAGATAACACACAAGGAAGATAAAATTTTTGAAAAATTAATTATTTTATAATTAAAGAAAAATTTGATATATAAAATCAAAATACATAATAAAAAACTTTTAAAATATCTCTTTAGTAATTACTGAAATCTTTTATTTTAACAACACATTATGTATGAAAGCATTTCAAGAAGAGCTTAAACATGTGATTCTTAACGAAAGATAACATTTGATTCATAAAGGATTCATAAGAATCGATAATTGTCAGATAAAACTTATGAATCGTTTGCTTGGTAAATAAAATATATTTCGATTATTTCACATAAAGATTGAAATAAATATTTTATTTAATAATAGGAAATAAATTTTTTGTAGAAAGTTAATTATTATTTATTTTATTTTTGTCTTTCTGAATATGTTAGAAATGATTTCATTTTTGATCTTTAAACCTTATAAAAATGTTGAAGAACTATATCCAGCTCTTTTTTTCAATAAATAGAACGTTTATGGTAATAGACGCAATCCAACGCATTGTTAGTATAAAATTTAGAATATTTCCTTTTTTCTATGTTATTTTTAAAAGAGACGCGTTGAAAACTTTTATTTAACTAAAATCAATACTACGCTCATGTAAAAAAATAACTTATAGTCAATATTAACTTTATTCCTATTTCTTTTTAAGCAAATTATTGTTCATGAAAGTAATTTTTATTTATATTTTTTGTAAAAAATTTCATAAAATTTAATATTTTTGTAATGTTAAAATAATACTTTAGAACTCGTTTGAAATATTCAAAAATATAAAAGTATTTTTGATGGCAATATAGTTAAATATTCCTCTTTACATCTTATCATAAATACTGAGATTTTACAATATATATATATATATATATATATATATATATATATATACTATATATATATATATATATATATATATATATATATATATATATATATATATATATATATATATATATATATATATATATGAAATATATAGTTATATATATGGAAATTGGTTTAATTAACAATAAATTAACAGTCTTAATCTCTTAGCAAAAAGAAAAGTGTGCTGCCTTACACATTTTAAGAGAAATTTATTCCAATTTAGAATTTATACTTTTATTACTTTTCATAAATAATTTTCCTTATATTAATATTTTTATTTATTTTGATAATAATGCTTGAAATAGTATGTTTTCTGATTAGTTATAAAAATCACATATTGCATCATATCAATATTATTTTTTTTTATAAATAAAGATCATTAATATTAAAGATGACGGAAATTTTGTTCGAGGAATGCGGAGTTCTCCTCACGTAATATTACACTTATTTAAATGTTATTGAAATTATTTTTTGAATTATTTTTAATATTAAAATTTTAATCTAAATTGCTTTCAATAGTGTAAGTAGAATATTCTTCAAATTAGTTTATATGTAATGCAAGAAAACTATGAGAAAAATCTAGCTCATTTAAAAATGCTTCACAATTTAAAGTTAATCATGTTGTTTTGATCAAAGAGGATCAATTACCTAGAAATTTCTGGAAATTCAGAAAAATTCTTGAATTATTTCCCGGTAGAGATGGCAAGGTGATGGCTTGTAAAATCAAGACCGATTCATACATAATTAAATGTCTTGTACGATTGTATAATTTAGAACCCCAGGACTGATAATTTAAAATTTGTTGTCACTGTAAATATCGAAGTTTTGATATACTCATATTCTTGAATAACATAATTTTTATAATGATATTTTGAATGCTTATTAATATAAATAATTTTATTTGAAATATTTGTTTTTTATAATGTGTATTTGTTTAGATTCAAATGCAGTTTAGTATTTTATTCTTAAATGTTGCTTTAGTTAGAATGATTCTTGAAAACTGTGCATTGAACTATTTTATGTTTTCTCAATGTGTATATTGTTATACGAAAATTTCTAAAGTTTTGACTTGATTTATTATTAATATTGTGTTACTCATTTAATTCTTGCTTACTTCAAGCATTAACAAGTAGCTTGATTAGTAACTTATTAATGTTAGAAAATTGATAATGTATACTTTCCTTCCCAATGTTTAAATTTTATACAATGAAACCTTTTTTTTTTCTTTTCTTAAATTTCAGGATATTTTGTTGTTTAAGTGTTATCTCTTATTAGTGTATTGAAAGTTTGTTAAAATATGTAATTATTTAATTTGCTTGTTATTTTTAAAATTTAGCTGTGCTAGAACCCTTTGGTTCATCCGAGGGCAGGATGTTGGGAGTTATAGGGACCAACTATCTGAGGGGTGGAGCGTAGCTGTCACTACGCTCAGACCCCACGTGGTCTATCTCGACGAAAATTATATGTAACGGATTCTGCCTCAGAGTTAATCTTGAACTTGACTTCAGCGTCACCAGGTGCTGTTGGTCTTCACGGATATTTTTGTAATCTTGATCTTGGCTTTGGCGTATCTATAGGAATGCTGTTGTTTACTAGAATATATATTTTCCGTCTAATATTTTAACTTGGTAATTTAAATTATTAAGTTTTGTTTTATTGAAGTTTATCGAATGTTATCAATAAATCCAGGAAAATACCAACACGAATTCCAGAATTATTTGAATAACACCACACACGCATTAGCAGTAATACCAGTATGTATTATTATTTTACATTTAAAAAAAAGGGAAAAACCCAAATTTTTTGGGGAAACATTTCCAAAGCATACTTTTTTTTTTTTTGGAAAATATACGGAATACATTAATAAAATAACAATCATTATTTTCCATATATTCAAATTAAAAATTTAAATTTGGGCATAAATATAAAGGTTAAACTTTGAAAAAGAAGTCAGAGTTAATTATATCTGTTTTAAAAAAGGTTAAATAGATTAAATATTCCCCAAAAAAAACCCTTAATCAGTAAACAATTCCCCCTTTGTTTTTATTATACAATGAGATGTATTTAAGAATTTTTAGTTGGAGAAAAAAATTTGAAATAAATGAAAACACAGTGTCGAATTAATTTTATCTTAATTCACCTCAAATAAAAAGTTTAAAAAATAAAATAAAGAAATAAATGGGTTTTTTTTTAAAATAAAACATTTTTTTTAATTAAATAATAACCCAGTCTTCGTATCTGGTTTGCCCAGACAAAAAATTTTAAAAAGACATAAGACTTTTTATAGATATAAAAAAAAACTGCCGCTTTTTTTTAATCACTAGATATTAATAAAATTTTTCCCAAAAAGAAGAAATATTAAATTATGTTAGAAGCATATAAAAAGCGAGATTTATTATGACTAATTGAAAGTCTTAAATTAACTTTAGTAATGATACTTTAGATACTATTTAAACAATTGCAATAAAAACAGGTCTCTAGATATGGTTCTGTTTTAAAACCTTTTATGCTTTTTGTTAAATTTGGTTGAAATAAGCAAATAGATTATACATTACTGCTATTTTTAATTAGTTTTAAGTGTCTTTAATTAAAAAAAAATTTAAGTAATTCAATAAAGTATTTATAAGACGAGACAAAAAAAAAGCATTCAGAGCAAATAAAATTTTTTTTTAAAACTAATACTTTTTACTCTTCTACTTTAAAAAATAATTTTTTGAAAATCGTATTTAAAATTTATCTTATTAATAGGTTGATTGAATTTCTTTTATAAGTATAATTGGTATTTTTTTTTTTCATTTTTAAAAATTTTAATGTTTTTTAAAAGGGTTATGAATAAAGAAAAAAAAATTTTTCAATTGGCATCAAAAAAATAATATTTCACCGCTTTCGTATTTTTTGGTTTAAAAAAAATGCATAACACAGAGATAAACTTCAAATTTAAAAGTATTAAATTTTTTTAATATTTTTTTTGGGTACATACTTTTAAATTAAATTTTGGGTATACTTTTAATCAATTGACTGTTATATAAAAACCAAAATGTTTTCATAATTTCTTAATTATATAAAATGGTAACAGTATAAAATTAAAAATTTAAAAAAGTCATAAGGGAAATTTTAAAACATAACAAAAAACTTTTGAAAAATTAAAATAATTAAAAATTTGTTAAAAATTTTCTTTTATTTGAAATATTCTGAGAGAATTTTTTTATATAGGCCCCAAAACATTATGCATTAATTTAACAATAGTTGCACGTCAATTAGATACTAGATTTAATTTTAATTTATCGTAGTTTCATCCAGAAATATAGGGAAAGTATTAATAAAAAAAAAACATAAAATAAAATAAAAAATAAAACACTTATAAAAAATTAATAACATAATAAAAAAACATATAAAATATTAAAAATTTTAATAAAAACATTATAATATAAGACTAAATTAATACTAAAAAAAACATATTTTTTTTTTAATGACAACGGTTGGTGTTTTATCATTGTGACCTAGTACATTCCCAAGCTGGTATCTCGTTTTAGTGCGGCACCATATAAGGGATACCAACCCACAATAATTTTGGGGGCCCGTTTCCTACCAAAGAGAGGGACCGATCGGACGATGCAATCTACTCGGATTTATTTTTTTCCTAGAGCATCTAAGCCAAAAGCACTCTAGAGATCTTTTTCTACCGTATACCTTAGGTATGGCCTTTCGATTTTCTAATCAAAATAAAAAAAAGTTCGTTTAGGATACAAAATCGTACTTTTTTCCGTTGAGATATAGAAAAATTTTAAATTTGGGCAAGTTCAGAAGTTAAGTTAACGGGAAATTTTATAACACATTTTTAAAAAATTTTCTTATGACTTATAGATTCTCTAATTGTATGATTCTGATCAAAAAATACGTTTACTAAAATTATAAAAGATCATTTGAAATTTAAAAATTAATAACCAATTAAACATTAAAAAAAAACTTGAAAAATATTTTTAAAAGAGATAACTTTGACAGTTAGGCATATATCATTTTATAAGGTTAAGGATGTAAGCATATATCATATATTCAGTATTCTTAAATGTATAAACACTATGTAAAAAAATATGAACCTTACAACTCTATATCATAATAACTAAGCGACATTCTCAATTAAAAATACTTAATAATACTGAATAGTTTTTTTAATGCATCATTTAATTTTCTGAATAAATGGGAAAAATTCTTTAATTTTCTTTAGTTTTTAAAATTCACACTTAAATCGTTTTAAAAAGGTCGTATTAAACAGGTTATTGCAATTTTTTTCACTCCTTCACTTTTCTTTATTACTACTAGAATATTTGAATTACATTTTCTTAATATGCACACACAGAATATTTTAAAAAACCAACTATGTTCGGAACCGTGATTTTAAAAAGCGCATTAATGGATAATTTTCATGATATTTAGTATCACTTAGATTAGAATAATACATATATAAAATTGTTTTAAGGACATTACGACAAAAACAATTATTTAAATACATTATTTTAGCAAAAAATTAACTTAGAATAACCTTTTTTCAAAATGCTCTCCTTTTGTGAAAAAGGCTTCTATTATAATAATATTTTGCTCATAGCTCAATCTCTGTATAGAGGCTCAACTATGATTTTTGAAAATTCACATTATTTTCAGAGTTACAACTGAAATAATTATCGGCGTTTTTTCTTAAAAATTTTCCCTCTGTTTCGTAAGACATGGATAAACCCACTTCTAAAATATATTTCAAAAATTCTAGTTGAGGCTCGACACAGAAGTCTGAGCTATATACGGGCAAAATATTATTAAAATAGAAGCAGTTTTCATTAAAAGGTAAATATTTTGAAAATGTGGTCATTCTATGTCCTTTTTGTCAAAAATATTGTACTTAAATAATTTTATTGCAATACTATTCTAAAACAAATTTTATATACATTTTCTAATCTAACTGACACTAAATATCATAAAATATTATCCATTTTACATGCTTTTAAATTCCGCTGTTCCTGAACGTAGTCGGATACCTTAAATAAAATCTCTGATTGAAACCAACTTATCGTTTTTCGAATTCTAAACATATCTACTGTGCATTTAAATTATTTTGTTATTTGTATCAGATTCTTTTTGAATTTTAATTTACATTAAAATGTAAGAAATTTATTTTAGATCAAAAGCATCTATGGCATCAATACTCAAATTTTCAAATCCTTGGCTTTAATTTTATTACTAGAACTTCGAAATTCTAAAATATTCGTGAAAATGAGTATGAATCAATTTATAACTGGGAACAAAACGACGCTACTTCAACCGAAATAGACCTCGAAGTATGAGGAAACATTGGGGTGTTAATTACATACCCGATTGCTTATAGAATTAATTGCTATTATTGTCAGTTTTCCCCACCCTCTCTCTCTCTCTGATTTGTTTTGTTGTAAGTACTGTCAGTGAAGTATGCATTGTATTAGAAAAGAGTATTGCCAAATATTTAACACTGTAAATATGTTTTGACAAATTAGCCTCAATGTTCTTATAATTTTTAAATTTTAATCTAAATGCATAATATTGTTCGACAAATGAGTATGTGTTCTTATTGGAAGTGATCCAAAATGCTTGCATGAATGCATTGAGTATAAAAAAATCTTAGTAATTCACATTAAGTCTTTTAAGAAGACACAGTACGATCCACCTGACAAAAATCGGTCAAAAAATTAAATCTAATTTTGTAGCCCAAATTATGTTTTTATATACTTTTCTATAACCTCACAAAATTTTGAAAGCCTTAAACATACAAAAACGTGTAGAATTAAGTGGATTATTAGCTTTAACATTCGTTTTTATTCATATCCCTATGGAAATCAAAACTTTAAACTGCCTTATCTCGAAAGATAAAATGACTAGCTTGTCCCTTCATTTAAAATGCTAAGGCTTTTTTCAATGGGCCCTGATAAGCTTTAATCTTTTATCACATTAATAGTACATGTCACAAAAAGTTGGTATGCATTTTAAATCAAAACAATACTTATTTCTTTTAAAAAAGTAATTAAACTTAGAATTTACATTTTGCTTTTGTCTTCTACTAGGTAATTATAAAAAGAACTATTTTTAGGAATACCAATCGTGTTATCGCAAAACCCATACCAACTTTTTATTATACATAGTTTATTTAAAAATCAAACCTCGCGTACGTAAATTTTGTAGGAGGAGTAGCATTTAAAATCATCACAAATTTTGAAGTTTTTCCTTAAAAAATAAATGGGCAGCTTTTTATGAAATTTTGAGCACAAAAATCTGTTTTACATAGTATACACATAGGATTCAACCAAAAAAATTTTGAAAATCCTTAAATTAAAATTTTTTGCTTAAATCGTACCATGTCCCCTTAACGTTTTGAAAAGGTTTTTTAATAAACTTTTAGAAAAGAAGAATTTTTATTTTAAAACTTTAAAAATTAAAAATTGTAAATACCACGTTTATCAATTTTTAATAACCAGTTATTTAAATAAATGTGACATAATTACTCTTTTATGTCATTTTAATGAAAAATATCGATATTATGAAACATAAAATGCTACAATTTAGATTTCACTAAAGCATAAAAGATGTTATTTTATAAAACTCATAAAAATCTCAAAGAATTACTTAATTTGGATGGTACTTGAACTGCATAGCTATATATCAATTTGGTGTAAATAATAAAAAAGCATACATTCTTAAATTAAAGTGCTAAAAAATTAATTAAATCACGCTCAAATTTCAGAAATTGCTAATGAAACATCAAAAGCACAATTAGAATTTTAAAAGGTTTTCACTAATTGTACGGACATTAGCCACTTTTCTTTTCTCAATAAACTTAAATTGTTTACCTTACAAAATGATAAGTGGATGAAGACAGAAAAATAAATTGAAATCCTTCCTCTCAAGAGAGAATAAGATGATCAAAAATAAATTGTTTCAGAATTTGTGTTTCGAAAGTACTAAGATGAAATATAATTTTGATTTATTAAACAGATAATTACTAGTAATTAAACTTTCGTTTCTTACTCTCGAAACCACCTTAAACCTTGATAATTTTAGGCGAAATGAATACCAAGCAAAAGTTCATGATGTAAAATTATAAGAGCTCTCCCTTAAGAATACCGATGCTACTAAAAACAATAGAAGGATAACGATAACGATAAGAATACAATACAATAGAAAAATAAATTGATATAAATAAGTAAATAGTTTCACATTTTGGAAAAATAAGTATCATCTATATTTGGATTAAAGCAGTGCTTTTAAAACTTTAGTATTTAGACCCCCAAATTCAATCATAATTTTTATTGCACCCCCATAATATCAATGTACAATTCACAGAGTAATTGACGCTAAAGCTACAATTACGACTTAACTTCCTATGCCACCGGTGTATATGCGTAAACGTCTTCCCCTCACCTAAAGTATATTAATTGCCCCGAACGTATACATACCTTTTGGAATTGATTTTTCTGTGCAATTCTCTCTCTCCATAAAAATTATTTCTGGAAGGCTTTGGGAATGCACAAACGACATTAAGAAATGTTTACGAAGGATTTACTTATTTCATGGTTTAAGCCTTATATTGGATTCTCCTCTCCCCAATACATCACATATGCAAGTTCACTGGGGAAACACTAGAAAGTGGTGTTGTGGAGATATTAGCGTAACTTATAATCAGCAGTTAAAGGATTAATTATAAACCGAACAACTGTCAAGAAAAATATTAATTTTTTGTTTATAATTTTATATATGTCAAGCCCATAGGGTCACTAGTAATTATTAAATTTGTTTAACTTAGGATTGTTAAATTTATTATAAAATACATTGTGCCGTACTGGGATACATTTAAAATATATTATACCTAAAAGTGAATGTGTATTTTATTTTTATTTTATCAAATGTATTTCGTTTGTTTATTTCGCTAATTAATATTTTTAAATAATCTTTTGTTTTCGACTTTTCAATATGCTCGTAATTCCTCCTCGTAGAGTTAATACCACGCCTCCGGTGGTGGCGCGCCGCGCCGCATAGTTTGGGAAAACGATGGATTGCAAAGTGACGTGGTGTATGTTTGAATAAAATTTTATGATTTAGTGGCTTTACAAATTTTTATGCTTGTAACCTGCGTGTATATGTAATATGAAACCCCTGTGCCAATTTGACTAAGCACTTTTTCGGAAGTGTGACGTTAATAAATATTCAGTTCAACATTAATGCAATATTCAGTTTACTATCCAGCTATGGAGAGAATATGGTTTTATTACACTGCCCTTTCTATCTAATACCTTTTGATAAATACTGTGTTTCATATTTTGTTTTCTCTGCTACATGATAAATGTTTTTCTGTTTTTTAAGCTAGAGTGTGGAAATTTTGGTTTCTATGGATCAATCTAAATTTTAAATCTTGCTAGTATAATGAAATGAATGTGACGCAACTTTTAGGAACAATTGATGTTGGAAAAGCTAATTCTCTATATTATATTTTAGCTAGATTTATATAATGAGTACTAATTTATCAACAATAGCTAATATTTTTGAATTATATACTAAAATGTAATGAAGCTTAAAATAGTTATTTGAAAAAAAATAAAGCAAGCTAATATTTTTGAATTATATACTCTTAAACGAAACGTTTAAAATTGTTATTTGAAAAATAAAGCAATCGAAGCTTAAGTATGTAAGATGCTATTTCTAATCTAATAGTTATTTTTGTTAAAAATAAATCTTCATTGACTTCTTCTTTATTTAACAACAAATAATACATTATTTCTCGTTTTGACCCCTATAGTTTTTGCAAGATTTACAAACCCTAAGTAAGATTTTACCATTTCAAAACTGACTCCCAAAAAACTTTATTTAAAAGCACAAAACGAAATGTCGGTGATTTCAAATAATAAAGCTTTTTACGTATTGCAATCGAAAGAGAGATCATAAGAAGGATAAATTTGGAGAATAATATTCCATTATATATATATATATATAGATAGATAGATAGATATAAACTAATAATATTTGTATTTTATTATTTGCCAGTCATTTCCTATCAAAATATATATTCTGAAAACAAGTAAAATGGAGTAAAGATTTTTCCTTTTCAACTTAGGTATTCTTTATAGAAAATGCATTAACACATTTTATTTTTAGGAACAAAATGTAGAACTGTATATATCGTAGTTAATCGAAATTTTTCCGAATAAAGCGACATGTTTCTAATAGGCAAGCGCTAAACATTAAGGCCTCAATAGATTTCTTGATATATGTACTTTCATACATAATAGTACCTCGTTTGAACTAATGATATAAGAAATTGTTCCGTTGATTTTATTTTACACACTCCAGGGAAAATTACCTGTTCTTCACACGGGTAAATTTTTTAAAATAAAAACAAAAACATTTGATATAATAGCTTAAATTCTAGAGAGAGAGCAAAAACCCTGCTCAGTGCCAATGTATAGAAAAACGTAAAAAATAATTTCTTTGTAATGAGTGCACTGATTACCATTCATAATTTTGCTTTCCCATCAATGTTCCTTGAGGTTCAATTTTCGCAACCTCTCTTTTGTAATAGATTTCTACTCCATGAAAGGATTCTCCATTCTTGTAAAAACTTTTTTACGTCTGTAGGTTTAATAGTTCAAAACAGGAATATTTTATCTTTTAACGCCCTGTCCTCAAGTGATATCCTTGGGGCAGTTAATTTTTCTCAAAAAACCCCTCTTTTTGCATCATATATCTGCTCCATGAAAGAAATGCCGTCTAAATTTCATCTGCAGGTTCAATAGTTTGCAAAACAGAAATATTTACTGTAACGCTCTTAAGTTTCCGCAAGGGGACTCATCGGGGGTTCAATTTTTCGCAAAACCCCTTCTGAGTGGATCTCTACGGTATGGTATGAAATACGTCGCTGTGTACTTCAAGTCTGTAGGTCTAATAGTTACAAACAGAATATTTTAAGAATTGTCTTCAAACTAATTTTAAGGAATAGGAATCCAAAGCCCCTTTTGAAATATGTTTTCAGATACAACAAAAATGCACTCTAAACATTATTAACATATTCCGACCGCTAACCTGTAGAGAATCACTTTTTTTTATCCGAATTGTCACATATTTTCTTTTATAAAATGTGTTTCTGCCTTTTATTCCTCCTATACCTTAATGCTAAACGAGCTATCCTCTTTTATTTACGTTAAACAGAAAAAACTAATTATTTATGAACATTTCAAAATTTCAAAAACATTGCGAATATGAGCAAATACATGAATGATCATGTCACAAATTTTATGTAAAATTGCTTCTCAATTTTTTCTTCTGTCCATTGAAAATGTGCTCTGGCAAGCTTGTTCACATTCTCGTATATAAGGCGAAAACACTAGCCTTTTAAGTCCTTGTGACGCCCCTTAGGGGTTAATTTCTGCAAACCTCTTTTGTAACGTATCTCTACACTATGAAACCTAAATTTCAAGTCTGTAGGTCTAATAGCTCAAAAACTTGAATATTATCTATAATGCCTCATGGAAGCGATTCAGGTATAAACGAAAACTTTCTTTATGAATGGGGTATAGAGGGCTACCACACCATATAACTTCCTTGATATGAGAACTACTGGGACTCGTTTCTGAGTCTTAGCAGCACGCACATTGTACAATTTCTTTCATAATATATATTGAATTTTCTAATAAAAAATTATTTAAACAATCTTATTTATATTTCAGTCGCATTTTCTGCTTACGTGTTGTGCTTATCTAAAAGTATCCATACTAAAATCATTTGTACTTACCTGGTGCGTGACATTTTACGAGGAAATCTCGTGTTTCACATGGTCTGTGATCTCCCGTCCAACGGAGGTTAATTGGAATGTTTCCCGAGTAACCAGAGATGTAATTTGGATGCCTTGTATGTACATTCCAAGAATCAGATCTGCCTCCACACTGATTACTGTGCCTGTGGCAAACTTCATAACAGTCTTCTTCCATATCTTCAAGTATATTAGTTTAAATTGTTTTTATTTTCAAAATAACTTATTTTAATGAAAGTATTTTTTAACAATCGGTACGTTCTTAAATCTTTCTGACGATAAATTATGTTACCATACAATAAAGTTATAAGATTTGAAATTATATTAACATATGGATAAAGTTTTGAAAACTATAAAACATTTATTACTTAATATTTAAAAAAAAATTTTGTAATATGGATGAAATGCATTTCAGTATTTTTGAATAGTAACTTTTAAAATGTTGTTTGCTCTAGCCATGAATTATATGAAATTTCTGAAGATAATCATGCGTGTATATTTTGATGCCAAAATATCTCGCCAACGAATTACTTTGTTGATGCTTAGCAAAAAATAAAGTTGATTTTGAAGTCGAGTTCGGTACTTACGTACTATCGCAACAGAGCCAAAGTTCAAGATAACTCGCCAAATTGGTATCCTTGATTTTGCATCTGTCGTACGCACTGAGTTGGCAATCATGTGCTTCGTTTCCTATAATGACACCAATATGGTTACGCTAATATGTAAATACCGGTTTATTTTCATAGTATATTGTTTCATTATTCTAGGGAACTAAGTACTTCAGGTACTTAGTATTATCGCAATCGTATTGGTGACACTATAGGAAACGAAGCAAATGATTGGCAATTCAGCGCGTACGATTCATAAGAATTTGGAATTGCCAACTTGGCGAGTTATCTCGAAAGTTGGCATTGTTGTGATAATACGTAAGTACTAATAGATTTTACTAAGAACCATATCGAAAGACTATTAGTAGTTTACAGATCTCGAATTTTCTTTCAAAATTTTCTCTATAAAAGTATTACTTCGCTTGGTACTTACTTATTATCGCAACTTATTGGCGACATTATATGAAACGAAGAACCTGGTTGCCAATTCAGAGAGTACGACTAATAGGAAATCGGGGTTTCTAACTTGGCGAGTTATTAATAGAGTTGGCGATTGTTAGGATAATACGTAAGTACCTGTTGCTTCATGTATCAATTTTTTTAGACGGGTACTCTCATAATCTCTTGCAAACCATACAAGTACTACTGTGTTCTGGCATCTTTCATTTATTGCCCAAACAATATCATAAAAGATAATTTGTAGTATTTCAATATGATATGAAACGAAAATAAAGGAAAGCTTCTCAAAGTGTTGTTCACACACATGACTATCTTTTCGTCATGAAGACGGTGATGCATCACAGCATGAACTCGACAAGAAACCGATAGTTTAGCGAAACTGTAATCAATTTATGAAAAATCTCTGTGGGTTAGTAAAGATTTGCTTGTTTGGAGACAGAAGGTCGACCATATCTCAATGCCCATCAAGACATAAAATTCAGTTTTAATAATATCCAACTTGAAGTGATTCCTATTGGGATTTTTATAATGTGTTCATGTAATAGTAGTAAATTTATATTGTGAGTTTGTCTTAAACTATGCATAGAAATGTTAAGGTTTTATTAAATATTTCTGCTATTTTACACATACTACTGATAAACTTCTCGTACTTGTATATTGTACATTTACTTCTCCTGATAAAATAATAGCAATCTTTCCCTGATCATAAAAATCTTTACAATAGTAAATAATAAATACATTGCGGGATTATGTTTCAAGTTTAAAGCCTAGGTTATATATGGATATCTTATATGTTTGCAGAAATTTTATGTAGGATTTACGTAGATTTTCCTTTAAGATGAAGTTTTCTCATTTAATAAATTCAACTTTTGCATTAACTATAAATATCTAGATTCTTACTTTAGAAATATTTAAATATGGTACTTAAATTTAGCTTTCCTGTAGGTGAAATCTTATTTCTGATTTAAATCTAAACCGTTTTGAATTGAATAAATAAATAATATAAAAGTGATACTTACTTCAAAACAAATGTCCTACGTATGTTGCCATAATATGTTTTAGAAATAACTGGTGAAGAAATTATCTTGGTTCAAGTGTAGTATAGGGGGGCCACCTGGCACAGTCCATTTTTTTGGCGACTAAAAGTGTTCGCCAAGGTACTTTTTCGGAATTATTTATTATTTATTTTATAATGAATTCGATATCCCCACCATACATGAAGAAAAAAATCGCCAAACCCAAAGAAAAATACCCAAAAAACCCAGTGGGCCCCCCTATACTACCGGAACCATTATCTTTATTGTAGGGAACACGATGATTAAGTTATAAAATAGGAATAGTTAAATTTTATATGGGGTTAATTTTAATGATACGGTATCGTCACAGCCAAACGAAAACATCACTCTCCTTGCTTATCTCATTTTGTACTATCTGAACTCTCGTGTTTGATTAGAAAGCTGTAGTTAATATAATATTCCTGATAAATATGGTGCCAAAAGTTTAATTTGCCAAGTTGAGTTCATTAAAGTGATTGCGTGAGCTAGCTCCTCTCTGTAATACGTGCTTTTTGTCGATGTTTGGTTTTCTTCGAAGTTGGAACATACTTACTGAGCAAATATGGTTACTGAGCATCTCCTAAAATCTTCAATGTGCCAATTATTGGACTTTTTGCGGTAGCATTGTAACACAGCAATACACAATTTTTTGTTGAATGAGGCTATAGGGCTTCTTTAAATCAAGGGCAATCCTGGGTACTTACGTATTACACCGTCGAGTAATATCACCAAATTAAAAGACATGGCTAACTAAAAAAAATGTCGCCCAATGTCGTCAGTACTTACGTATTATCCCAGCCTATTGGCGACGAAAAATGAAACGAAGCACAAAAATACCATTTCAGCTCATACGACGCATGAGAAATTGGGGTTGCTAAGTTGGTGAGTTATCTTGAACGTTGGCGATTGTTGCGATAATACGCAAGTAACATGCCATCATTATTATTATTGAGTCTGAACATGCACGGGTACGGTTTTCCACTATTGGAACCTATCGTGCCTTGGCGACATCTTTCAATTCAACAAAAATGATCCTCTGTATAATACATAAATACCCAATCATGTGAATTAAGCTAGAGAAGTGCTCCCGAACCCCGCAGCGACCAGTACCGTTCCGTGAACCAAATGGTACCAGGCCACTCAAAGAACATTAAATTATACCCATTTTATTTACGATAGTGTATTTCTCTTGGGTTTGCGCGACTTTCCTTAGAAATCCCTTTATATTCCATGATAAATTCTTCTATATTCGCTTTTGGTGTAATTGTATTTTATTTTGAAGGCATATTTAAATACAATTGAATTATAATTATTAAATCAAATCAATATGAAATATAAGCAATCAACGTACCCCTTCCCTCCCTTTGATGGACCGTGGTAAAATTATCATATGTTGACCAGTCCTCTGCAATAAAAAGGTTAAGGAACACTGGGTTAGGGAATATTAAAAAAATATGTGATAGTATAGTTTTCTCATGTTAGCAAGGAATATTACTTTAAATTTAAACTTTGTCATTTTCCGTGATAAATTGCATTGTTTTTGCCAAATGATTTTTAAATAAGGTGGAAATAAGCAACCGGAGAGATTCAAGTTTTTAATTATCAACCAGACTATCTGAAATGGGGTTTCAAATAACAACCTTTAAGGCAACTGAATTTTTAAAAAACAAATGCATTTGCGTATCACAAGAACAATCATCATTGGATTTCATACTTTTTTATTTGAAATTAAAGTAACAATTTTATAAGAGTTTTTTTTTCATTTATAGTATATAATTACGCATTATACCATCGATCTATTTCACCAAATCAAAAGATGTTACTAATTAAAAAAAGTCACCAAATGTGTTCACCAAATTATTATTATTGTGTTCTTTCATTTGGTGTGCAGCCAATAGTGGCTTCCATTATCGGTTGTCTTTCGTTTCATTTGACCATTTCGGTACTTACGTACTATCGAAAGAATGCCAACGTTCAAGATAACTTGCCAAGTTGGCAACCCCGATTTCAATTGTGTTGTACGTGGTGAATTGGACAATATATGCTTCATTTCATATATAATACGTAAGGTACTGTATGTTTTTTTTTTTTCGGAATTTGCGAAGGAATTCTCATATAAATATTTGAGAGCTGAATCTCAGGTAAAACCTATTATCTCAACCTAATTGCAACATTGTACGACACGAAGCACATGGATGCCAGTTCAGCGTACGACACATAGGTAATCGGAGTTGCCAGCTTGGCGAGTTAAAAATAGAGTTAGGAACTGTTGCAACAATACGCAAGAACTTAATTATGCAAATTAGTGGCATTATCTTATATCTTAATCTTATTATCTTAAATTATTTCTAAAACTGCCTTTGTTAAACATATTTTCGTCTATCCGTCTATGTGGCCGATGTATTTCAATGGTCAGAAAATTGTTGTCACGGGTTCAAAACTTGATACCATTGAAGTCTCACCATGTAAACGGTCTGATGCGCGTTAAATCTGGCGAAACACAAAAACCTCCTATTGATGTGGTGTGGAAGGAGGTGACTTTTCAGGTGTCGTCCATGTAACTTGACGTCAAGAGAATCAAAATTACGAAGTTCGTTTTCTAATAGGCCTCTTTTAGTTTCAAAGGGTGACTTAAATTAAAATCAAATCAAATATATCCGTCTATTCAAGCAAAACTTCGTGAACAGAAGCTTATGTATAAATCAAAAAATTTCAATTTGAAGTGTTTTTACATATTAAATGATTTAAAATTGTAATAAATAAATATGGTCTTTTTAAAATTATTTTTATAAAATAATTACAATTTGGAATTCTTACATTTAATTCTCAACATTGTTCGTAGGTAAATTTTTTCGAACAATTCTCTTAATAAGCCATTTCTCATTTAATTGGTACAAATAAATCAAAAACTGTCGTTTAAAATAACTACAACCAAAGCATACGAATTATTTCGCAATTTAAAATTTTTGGGGATGTCTGGGGTACATGTTTGCGTTAAACTTTAAAAAATTTTAACGGAAAATATAATAATTATGTATTAGTTATATCTAGGGGTAGAGAGAGAGAGAGAGGAGGGCTTTCTCTCTGAAACAGAAACATAGTACAATCAAAAAGCCTTAAAAAACAGAAATGTTGGAAAAAATTGTTTCTGCAGGTTTATAAAAATCGCAGATTTTTATAAGATAAGTGTTAAAATTATAAGGGTTTCTTAAGATAAGTGTTGAGAACGATGCAGCTTCAGTGATGAATTTAACTGCAGAGAAGCACCAAGAACGCGAATTTTGCAAAAACAAAATAAATAAATAAATAAAATAAATAATAAATAAATAGAACTGCATATTACATGTAAATTACAGTTATACAATTTGAGCAAATGAGTATGAACAGTTGTCTAATTTGTACAATGGAGGTCGGTCTGCCATTAGGCAGAAAGGAGGCATACCCCAGTAAATACTAAAAGATATATCTATCTATCTATCTATCTATCTATCTATCTATCTATATATATATATATATATATATAAATGAAGTGTCTGTTCATTATTTGAAATTGACAGCTTTTTACTAAATGCATTTAAAAGTATATACGGTACTTATATGAAAAAATCAATTTTTTAAATTTTTGTCTGTCTGTCTGTCTCTGAGTTTGTTACGGCTAATCTCTGAAACGACTGAACAGATTTTGACGAAATTTTCACTGGCAGATAGCTAATGTTATAAGGAGTAACTTAGGCTACTTTTATTTTTAGAAAAAAATTCGGGTTCCGCGAAATAAAATTAAAACCAATGAAATAGTCAACAATATCCGATTTAAATATAAGGATTATTTTTTTTCTATAGGGATCATTTTTATTTAATAGGGATTATTTTATTAATTATTCTGTCTCCCAAAGATTTCTATAGTTATATCAAACTTTTGTTTGATTAGGTTGCTACCACCGTGACATTTCCCCTTCATGTCTCTGATCCTATGATTTTTCAGTCCTCACCCATCGACAATATCAAAGGTCATGCGTCCCTCCTCACCCCTTACTTGTGTCTTCGTTTTATCAATCAGTTTCACCCTACTACTTAGACCTGTTTTGAACCGTTTGCCATTCAACGCTTATCATCTATTCAATGATTTCGTTACTCTCGCGGAAACACTGGGGCAATGTTTAGATACCATTTGACTTCTCACAGGAAACCGCATTTAAATAGAGGAGTAAGCTGGTACATACCTATATTGTTTATTTTATTGCAATGCAAACACTGCACAAAGCAGTCACAATAGTGCTGTCTTGTTTGCTTTAAATAGGTTACCAGTATTTAATTTTATTCAGTTAAGTGCGTAATTTGTTTCTAAAATAAATATTCTTAATTACTTTTAGATGAAAAAAAGAGATTAAGCACATACCAAATTAGGAGTGTAAATTTGACAAAGTATTAAATACTTTATTTATCACCGTAATATGTCCAATATAATAATACAATTGAATAATATATTATTTATATTGCATCTTTATATTGGAAATCGAAGAACAGTTTTATATAGTCACAAGTTATTTTTCTGTGCACCATGTTCGTTCGCCAATACTCCAGCAGTCTGCACGTAAAATTCCGCCATTCAGAGATGCTTTTCTGCCTTCAAGCAGATTCCCAAAACGTGACCGCATTCTTAAAAATACGGCTCTGACCGCTATTCAGAGCCCACTGCAAGAAAGCAAAATATTATTGCGATGCATTTTTGAAGCATCTCCAGAATGGCAAGACTTTAGTGCAGACCGCTTGAGGGAGTTAATTCAAGTGTTCGTTACATTTTCACTTGTTTTTCCAGTGATGAGACCTTTAAGTAATAATTCAGAAATCAATATTCAGCAATCAGTTCAAGGTTACTTTCCTTTTCCACTTCAAAATGGATTCAGTTTTTATTTACTTTGAAATTGATAAATTCCTATAGGTTATTTTGGTAGTTAAGTACGTAGGTAGTTCTTTCTAAAATAGAAAATAATTTTAGTATATTTTAGGTGAAAAGTGCACTTACACCCTTTAGTTATACCTAAAAAGAAAAAGCCAAATCTTACTTTTAATCACATATTCAATGTAAAATTAGGTATACTGTTTGTAATTGGAAATTAACAGATTTTTTCTAAATGCATTTAAAAGTATAATTTTTGTCTGTCCGTTTGTTTCGGCTAATACTTTGAAACAGCTGGACCAATTTTGACAAGGACTTTCACTGTGAGTAGCTAATGTTACAAGGAGTAGCAGGCTACTTTTATTTTATATAAAAAATGGTTTCCCTTGAAAACTTAAAATAACAGTAGAACAACATCCGATTCAAATAGGGATTATTTATTTATTTTTTAATACTTTCAAAACGTTTGTTATTTATTTATCGTGTCCTTCCAAAGGGGAAAGGAAATAATGTTACCAGAGCATGTGAGGGCAGGTTGGACTTCTTCACGAAGGATGGCGGCACCATCTCCCACTTCCACAAATTTAGGCATGGAACTGGAAGGGGCGGTATATTCTCGTCCCCCTGCACTCGTGGTTTCCAGCTGCGACCGCCCACCGCCGCTTTCGAACCCACTGATTTAACGGGCGTATTCCGTGTGTGTACTTGGGGTATTTGGCGGCATCGGGCGTCGAGCCCAGGCCTCCCCGATCTGGAGTCGATGCTCTAACCACTAGGCTACCCACGGCATTTAACATTTAAAAAGCATTTCTTTAATAAGACAAACCGTGATGACTCAGGCTTTTTAATGAAAGAAAGAATAATTTATTCTTACTTCCTTTTAATTCTGTGAACAAACGATTCTTTTTCGTTGCTATCACCAACCAAGTTGATATATAACCAAAAGAACAGAACACATATTACTACAATTAACAGAACACATAGCCTTAATATTAATTTATTATTTTATTTGGTTATTAAGTAGTAGTTGTTGAATAAATACTTTTTACTAAATTCCACGTGGAAAAAAGAGGAAAAAGCGACTCTCACATTTTACTCAATGAAACCATTCAGCACACATTACCTCCAAAGCTATTCGACTTCTGGGCTTGGAAACAAATTTATAATTTACGTCTTCTCTCCCTCTTTAGCTACCACCTCACGTTCCGGCTATCTTGTTTCAATGTATTTATTTTGAAAATAATTAATGGAGGGGGGTGGCGTTGGGTTTAAATATTCTTCGGAGATATAGGCTGAACCAAATGACACTTTACTAGCACCAATTCAAGTAATTATCCTTTGCTCATAGGGGTACATCACTAGTTCATTTGCCATCAGCAATGTGCACAAATGACAAATTCTATACAGTAGCCTTAAATGAATGAAATACAGAATTCACATACCTTCCTATTCATTTACATAATGCTATGCATTTTATAATAAGCACGTACGCGCTGTCTCGACAATTGTCGTAATATTCTATTCTGGTAAAGAAAATAATATGGAGTGGATAAAATACAAATTAATTTTTAAAATGCAAATGGGGACACAAGACTTCCATTAGAGATTTAAAATCCATTTACTGTTCAGTTTTATTTAATTGTTTTGTTTTTGTTTTTAATTTGAAATGAAGATCATTAAGTTATTAAAAGCTTTTATTTTCTGATGCTAAAACTTCAGACTAAGTTATAAAAAATCCGTAAAATGTTTTTTTAATAGTGATAAAACGCATTTGTTGGTAAACTTTTAACACGAACAGGCATTAAGGAATACAATGCAAAGAGAAATAAATATATTAATCACAAAATGATTCATTGATTCCATAGGGTAATCCATCAAGAATTTTTTCTGAGGAAAAAAAAAACAGTATGACAAATAGAATTCAGAAAAAAATAGTAGCTAAAAGTTTTTTTTTATATAAATTTAATAACATTACACTTAGATTTTATCTTCTTAAGTAACACATTACGCTACCTATTTCTAAAAACAAGATTCAAATTAATCTTAGACTGATTGCATTTTACTATTACACCTTCCACAAGTTTGAATTAATTTTTAAATAAAATATTGACACTACATCTAATTAATTGAATTGATTTCATTTTTTATATTACACAAAAAAAATAATAATAATAATAAAAAATGCTTTGATGAAACTTAATTTTTTCATTTTATGATTTTTCTAACAGGTAGGGGTAACCAAACCAACCATATAGAAGTTATATAAAATAGATCATTTTTTTCTTCTCAAATATCATTTTTGGCATTTAATTTCGCATTTAAATCAAGCATTCAGGGAATGCTTTTGGAATTGTGTAATCAAACATATTTCAGAGTTTGATAAAATCTATTTCAAGATCAAGAAGGGCTGTTTTAATAACAAATATATGTAAACTCATATCAGTCATATTTTAATACTCTTTTTCAATTCCTACTATCAGCTCACAATCTCTATATATTTATTTATTTATTTATCATGGTGGAATTTTGAATCGTTAATAAAATACATTTTCATGCGCTCAATTGAGCTGAAATTTATATATACATTAAATTTTAGATTCAAAAAATACAATAATTTAATTATAATTAATACAAATCAATTGATTAAAACTAATTATTTAAAGAATTACAAGTACAGCTACGTTGGCATCATTTTTGGTGACTTGTGGCAAAAGTTAAAAAGATTTTTTTTTCTCACGTTTTAAAGCATTCAGTTGAACTGAAATTTTATATACACAATTGTTTTGGATGACAATACGATACTTTAATGATAATTAATAAAAATTAATTACCACTTAATATTGTGATTGTCATATGTATATACATATTTATATTAATTTTAACTATTTAATAAAAAGTAGCTAAAAAATAAAATTTTCTTTAGCTGAATCCTAAAAGTAAGAGGTAAGCCAAATTTTTCGTAATTACTTGATATATATATATATAATCAAAGTTATAAAAGAAAAAATGCTTTTGGATATAAGTTGAAGTTTTTGAATTGTCGTGACAAATAGAAGGATAGAAATATATATGAAGATTCAATTATTGTTTTTAGATATATATTTTTAAGGAAATTTATTCATAAATTGAATAAAAAAATCCTTACTTTAAAAAATCATAATAAATCATTAAAACCATCCAAACTACATAATTTTCTCATTTTTAAAACCTTTCCTACCCACAGATGTGTTTTAACCAGCCTATTTTATAGTTTATTTCATGAGTAATTTCAATGGTTTCAATTATATATCTTATTTTTTTAAAGTACTTTTTGCTAAGATTAATTTTATTTTGGGAATTATACCAAGCTTTTTTATACTTTTAGAATTGTTTTATCCTCTTAATGTAATCAAAAGGACATCTGACCCGACAAGGCTTATTCAAGATCATACAAAACTAATAAACTATAAATATTCAAAAATTTCTATTTAAAAGATTCTGTAATTTTTAATAATTTTTTAATTAGTTGCGAACTTAGATTCGGATATATAGATATAGTGTTCAATTTTTTGGTTTGTTTTAATACTTTTATTATGCAGCCAAGGCTCTTGAAAAGAATGGCAATTACTCTAAGATTGAAATTAGAATTAAACATTTTTTGTCACACACATTGTCTCATGTCAATACAGCTCTTGTTTGCGTTGTTGAAATTTATACTAGAACGCCTTCTGATGCTGAACTAGTCAAATATTCAGGGGAAAACTAGTACTGCACCTAGTAAGTGTTTTTCAAATTTATAGTGAGTAATTTCCTCACAGATTATTTAGTTCCTGAAATGATTGTTGAAGAAAAAAAGTGCTACCATTGGAACTCTCTCAACAAAGGAATAATGTTGAATTTGAATCATCAGGCTAAAGAGAAACATTTTTCTTGTTATTTGGTTTTTCGAAATCTTACTTTTTATTTCTTATATACTGAAAAACGTCAGTAAATTTTTTCTTTTGCTATTCACCATGAGATCAAGGAACAGATGAGAAAGAAAGCAGATACAGGTTTACATTATAAATAAAACTAAAGAGAGAATATGCACTACTGATAGAGTGTAAGCTGTCATGTGTACTTACAAAAGTAGTAGGAGGTATACCATTTTGTTTTCTACAATAAATTGACATAGTTTACTAATAAAGTTCATTTGTTATTTTTTTGGAATAGGAAACTCTTTTACAATCAAGTAAATTTATAAAACATTCTTTTCAAGATCCTTTATGAAAAAATTGATTTTGGATTATCTTAAAATAAAATGTTAAGATGAAAAAGTGCATTAGTATCAATAAGAAGAAACTGGCAATTGCTGAACGCAAAAATCCTACCTGAAGGCGGAAAGAAGAATAAATTATGTAGTCCTGGAGAAAATGAATAATTCAAATGAGAATTGTGTTCCTGTTAACCCTTTTTACAATAATTCACTAAATAAATGTGCACTGTAAATTTTGTTTTCATAAGAGAAATGTATCATGATTAATGTAAAAACAAACATTATAAACTTTTAATTAAAATGTATTCTTACCAAACGTGTTACCTTAAGTTCTAAATCTAATTATACAAACAAAAGACTTGAATAGTGTTTGTGGTATGTAAGGAAATAGATGAGGAGCGATTACTTAAAATCACTATTACATAAATAAATAATTACGTTTCCGCCAATTAAAGAAATACAAATGAGTTTAGTAAGATATGTAAACATTTTATTATGAATCATTTGTTAGCAGAGTCGATCTGGATCATTCAGATACACAAGCGGAACAGGCATTTTTCAAAAGCATGCAGAGGTTGAAATAAAACCATACATTTCATATTTTATGAGGTTTTGGGGTGTTAAATTTCTACTCTAGAGGACTGAAAATATAAACAATGACAAGTATATATAACTCTTTGAAATTGAAGTTGGAAATAATTAAAAAATCTTTTACACATTATTATTTACAAGGAATGGGGCTTCAGAAAAGTGTAAAATGTTTAAAATATGATAATTTTAAAATCATAAGCATACAGAAATAAAGAAACATTTCTAGAATATTAATAAAGTTTTACGTTGCGCATGGTATTTTTCTAAAATAGTAACTTTATTCATATATACTTACTTCTCAGGGTTGATTTCTAAAATTAAATGAATTAAAGTGAATTAAGGGGGTAATTCCTAAATTACCCCTTATTACACTATAGTATTTTTATTTAAATAGAATAATAAATTATATTTTTAAAAGAATAATAAAAATTACATTTTCAAAATTTCTTTTAAAATTTTAATAATTTTAAAATATTTTGAAATACAAAGATATATTCTTCTTAAATGATGTATGTAAAAGATTTAAAAGAGATTTATAATTCATACACATTCATACATTTTATGAATTCTGTAAGTTTATACACATCAGAGGCTGTATTTTAGAAAATATAGCATGTAACATAAGAAATTACTTAATATTTATTACAGGAATTATTTCTTATTTTCGTATGCTTATAATTTTTAAAATTATGATTATATTTCAAACATTTTTGTACTTTTTGAGCCCACATAACCCTTTAGCAAAGCAATGTGTAAAAGATTCGTATCATTTAATTTAATTTCAAAGAGAATTATACCTGTTTGAAAATTGTTTATATTTTCTACTTCTCGAGACAAAATTAACACCCTGAAGACCCTTATTTGCCCAGTGAAGGAATTATGAGGTATTTTCGGTGAATTTCGTTTAGCCTATTAAGGTATCACGTATGTTAGCCACAATGCTAAAATTGAAACATTGTCTCGAACCCAAACACAATCAAAAATCATTGTTGTAAATAATGGCATTTGACCCACTTTTAAATTTAAGCACATTAAGTTTACGCTTGACTTAAATTATTTTTTATTCATTTAAGTCTTAACAAGGATCAACAAGAGGGTTGTGGTAAATTCGTAACTGTGAGGTTATAAGGATTGTGTACAAAGAGAACTTGGAGCCTTGGAAGATTCAAATGGTATAAGATTCGAATATATTTCATCTTAGAGGCATCAGAGTTTCACTCCCAACTTGACTTGTAAATACCGTCGACCACAAGCTCTTGGCTATCTGGCTATGGCCTCATTCAAATTATTTAGAAATTAAGCTAGAAATAGAAATGCCAAACTCAACCTCAATAATTCACAGCCTTAAAAATTAATTCGATCGACTAATCTATGAAGAATTTAATTTATTATAATGGGCCTAGCTGAAAACAAATATAAATTAAATTTACGATATTTAATCTTACCGCTATTCTTTTAGCTGAATTTTAATCGGAGATATTATGAATACTTCATTTTAAAAACAGAAAATGGATTAAAAAATTTACCATAACTAAATTAAGAGTGAAAAATAATTCCTTTATAATTCAAATATTAATTCAGTTTTATATGTTTTGGTATCAAAAGTTATAGTAATTTGGTTTATAAACAAATTATATTTCTACATTAATTTGGCTATAAACACTTCATAATAAGTACTACATGTTTTGAGATCTAAATATTGGCCTTAAAATTGCTTCATTAGAAGCTCGAGGAAATAAAATACATTAAGGAGCTCAAAGAATAAAGCTAAAGAAAATATCAGAAAATTTTGGGTTTTGTAACACTTTCTCTTTTGTTGAATACTTTTCCATAAAATGATCTACAAAATCAATACAAAACAAGAAAATATTTTTTAAATTAAAGCCAATTCCTACTTAGGTCAACAAAGAAAATTTTTATTTTAAGTTAATTAAATTTATTAATGAATTATTTTTTTTGGAAAGAACTGTTTGACATCAAGTCTCATCCACTTCAAGTTTTAAAAACGTATTTGAAGCCAAGAAAATATTTATTTATATAAACTTACTGGCACCATCTGTGTGCAGTGCTAGTTCTAACTTCGTGAGAAATAAAGCAGAGTAAATTTAAAATTAAAAAAATAAAATATAATTAATGAATTAATATTTGAAAAACTGTATTAACATCAAGCGTTATTAACTACACGTGTAAAAAATGTATTTGAACTTCAGTGAATTAATAAAAGTTATTTTATTAACGAATGAAAATTTGAATATATATAGGGAGAGTGTGGACTAACAGTAGGATTTGTGAAAAATACGAATCACTTAACTCAGCGTTTCTCAAACTGTGGGGCGCGCCCCCTAGAGGGGCGTGATAACTTAACGAGGGGGTTGAAATAAAACCTACATTTCATATTTTTATGATTTTTGGGGTGAAATTTTTGGGGACTGAAAATAAAAACAAATCAAATATATATAACTCTTTGAAATTAAATAAATTAAAAATCCTATACACATTATTTACAAAGGAATGGGGCTTCAGAAAAGTGTAAAATGTTTAAAATATAATGATAATTTTAAAAATCATAAGCATACGAAAATAAGAAACATTTCTATGAGAAATATTAATAAAGTTTTACGTAGCGCATGGTATTTTCTAAAATAGTAACTTTAATTACTTGCTATAAGTTGATTTCTAAAATTAAATGTACCCCCTTATTACACTGTAGTATTTTTATTTAAATAGAATAATAAATTACATTTTTAAAGGAATAATAAAAAATTACATTTTCAAAATTTCTTTTAAAATTTTAATAATTTTAAAATATTTTGAAATACAAAAGATATATTCTTCTTAAATGATGTAAGGTTTAAAGAGATTTATAATTCATACACATTCATATACATTTTATAATTCTGTAAAGTTTTATATATCAGAGGTTAATATTTTAGAAAATGGCATGCTCAACGCAAAAATTACTTAATATTTATTACAGAATTATTTCTTATTTTCGTATGCTTATAATTTTTAAAATTATGATTATATTTCAAACATTTTGTACTTTTTTGAAGCCATAATCCTTTGTAAGCAATGTGTAAAAGATTCGTATCTTTTAATTTAATTTCAAAAGAATTATACCTTTTTGAAAATTGTTTATATTTTCATTCCTCGAGACAAAATTAACACCCCTGAGACCCCTTATTTGCCTAGTGAAGGAATTATGAGGTATTTTCGGTGAATTTCGTTAGCCTATTAAGGTATCACGTATGTTAGCCACAATGCTAAAATTAAAACATTGGCTCGAACCCAAACACAATCAAAAATCATTGTTGTAAATAATGCAGTGTTTCTCAAACTTTCAATACTGACGCCCCCCTTTTCAATCACAATTTTTATCGCGCCCCCCTTATACAGTAATAAATTACTGAATGCAATAATAATGCCCTTTGACGCTAAAGCTACAATACACGATCTTAATTATAAACCGTACAAATTAATAACATAAGTATTAAATTTTGTATATGTTAATTTTAAGCAAAAAAAATTAAGTAATAGGATAAAATTATTATGTTATTTTTCCTTTCTGATTTTTAAATTGGAACATATTGCAAAATGCGGTGGCTGCTTAATAGACAAAATATAATATCAGCTAAATATAGAAAAGAACTCAGAGGGTCAATTTCTAAAAAACTTTGCTCTTCAAGACAAGCCCATGGAAGTCGCTAATACTTATTAAACTTGTTCTTAATTCAGTATTAATAAGATAAGTATTAAATTTTTTTATATATGTTACTCTTAAGTAATATATATTTTAAGTAAATTATACTTTTAAGTAATAGGTTAATTATTTTATTTTTCTCTCTAATTTTTAAATTGAAACAGATTGAGAAATAATATTTAATTAAAAATTTATTTCCTTCAAGATCCATTTCTAAAAGTACAAATGTCATTAAAAAATAGCCTAATCTATGTTGCTCTTTATCATATCCATTACATCTGGCATCCTCGCGAACGTACATGTGAGTCTAGGCAACTTAACAGACGTCTGCACAAAACATGTAAAAATGCTGTACATCGTACAATTCTAGTCAGTCTTGGCCGAATCGAGAGATTAGCTACCGAATCTCTCTTGAATGTACATTTCATTATTCACGTGTTAATTATAATTCACGGTATTAGTATTTACGGCAGTGGATTAAAACAAAATCATAGATATATTTTTAAATACAGCGAGCATTCGAAGATAATAAAGCATCAACAAGTACACAGACGAGGGCAAATTGATAGCAAGTTACGAATGGGTTAGGGATCCATTTCAAAATTCTTGAAGGGCTCTCAACTGCCGAAAAGAGATCTTCATAGATTTCACATCCAGTGACAAAATTAAAGGGCAATTTTGTAATAAATCACTCTTTGAATTCTGGATAGAAGTAGATGCTGAATTTTCTGCACTGAAAAAAAAAAGCATTTCGTATACTATTACCATTTTAACATCATACCTTTGGGAATCCGGAATTTCTGCGATAGCTACTTTGAAGACAAAAATATAGATCTGAGCTAAATATCAAAAATAACTCTGAGTGTCAATTTCAAATTTTTAGCCTTCCTTTGAAAAACTTTTCTGCAAGACGCCCATGGAAGTCACTGATAATTATTAAACTTGTTCTTATACTGGCTGAAGTACCCACTCTTAACACGAGTTTATTTTTTTAAAAAATGATAATATATTATTCTTGATATAATAGCTTAATGGTAAGAAGAGTAAAACCAAGTGCATGACAATGTATACAAAAATGTAAAATGATTTATTGAAATGAATACTCATATTATAAACGGTTTTGAATGAACTGTAATTTTAAGCCTCGCAGAATTAGCATTTAGAATAAATGTTAAGTAATAAAAAATATATAAAATTCTAATGAATAACAATTGTGTTATTTTTTAATTTTTAAAGCGAGAAAGCCCGGGATCAGGTGTGCACTCGATACTAACGTTAATGGTCGCGGGGAGTGATGCACCCCAATTCTTTTTTTATAATTTTTTCAATATACAAGATAAAAATCACAATTTCAGTGAATAATTTAACTAAGAGAAAATATACTTACCTATTTCAAGGATTTTTCTATTTGTCTTTCATAATTTGAGAAGATATCCAATAAAACGGAACTAAATTGTTCCAAATGTGCGTGACCTTAATAAAGGACACAAATCACAGACACTTTTTGCTAACATTACAGGAAAGCTATTTGCAAGCAAAACTGTCACATTTTGTTCACGTTTTTGTAATTTTAATATCTTTTGATGATCGACAAATATCCTGTTGAACTTTTTCTTGCTTGTGTCTTTTTGACAGGGTGAAGTGCATTTTGTGGTACAGTTATGGCTTCATATTTTCTTGATAAAGTTCCTAATGTAGCTATTGAAAATTTTCCTTTCGTTTCATGTTTATTGCTTTTTCCAAATTTACTTTCGTTAACATGATTAATATGCATTATTTCAGCAAGTGTTTCCCTTGTTTGATCAGCTTCAATTTCCTTTCAGAGAGATCACAGATGCCCAATGCTCATTTACATTTATAAACCATAATCAGTCGTACAACATCACAATTAAAACCACTAAGTTATTCATAGGGGAAAATGCAGCATGTTCAAGAAAATATTTTTGAAAAATAGTGGTCGTGCCGGGAGCTCGGTCTAAACAAGTACCTTAAGATTCTAAAAAACGTTTGCCACTCCCGAAAAAGGAGATATGTTATCAATTTATTTTAGCTCCCATTAAGACTGTCATATTAGAGGATTCTCTGTCCAGGTCATTGGTAACAAATAAACAGTTTTGCCAGAATTAACGATTTTTTTATTATATGTTTCAGTATACTCATAAAAATAAATCTTGGCCAATTAATCCTTCAAAGTGCTCAATATGCTTATCCATGTATCAAAAAACTCTTTCACATTGTGAAAAAAAAGCGCACAATAGAATTATATAATTTACAACTTCCCTAAAAGAAAGGGATGCAGGTAACCATAACAGTAAGTTCGAAAGCCAGAAAAGTAATATTTTAAGTTAAAAGGAACGTAATAAAAAATCTCTCATCGTAGGATTACAGCAAAGCAAACAAAATATTTTTTTTTATTTAGCTATGGGATCAAAGATAGCTAATGAGCGTTCAAAAAAGAATCTTTTTTTTTTTATGACCTTTTTTCACCAGATGATATATATAAATCATATCAATGTAAATCTGTATTTTTTTATTATATCAGAAAGTTTTTTTTTTTTTTCATTCCAGTAAATTAATTTTTTTAACCTTTTATTTTCGATATATTCGCGCCCCAGGTCGCGCGCCCCACAGTTTGAGAAACACTGAAATAATGGCATTTGACTTACTTTAAATTTAAGCACATTAAGTTTACGCTTGACTTAAATTATTTTTATTCATTTAAGTCTTAACAAGGATCAACAAGAGGGTTATTGGTGACAAATTCGTAACTGTGAGTTATGAGGATTGTGTACAAGAGGACTTGGAGCCTTGGAAGATTCAAATTGTATAAGATTCCGAACATATTTCATCTTAGTTGCATTAGGAATTTCACTCCCAACTTGACTTGTAAATACGTCGACCACGAGCTCTTGGCTATCTGGTTATGGCGTATATTCAAATTATTTAGAAATTAGCTAAATGAAATACCAACTCAACCTCAATAGTCATAGTTTTAAAGGAAATTAATTCGATCCTGACTAATCTATGAAGAATTTAATTTCTTATAATGAATACTAGCTGAAAACAAATATAAATTAAATTAGGATATTTAATCTTGCTATTCTTTTTAGCTGAATTTTTAATCGGAGATGTTATGAATATGCATTTAAAAACAGAAAATCGATTAAAAAATTTTCCTGTTAAATTAAAATTGAAAATAATTATTTATAATTCAAATATTAATTCAGTTTTATGTAATGTTTTTGGTATCAAAAGTTATAGTAATTTGGTTTATAAACAAATTATATTTCTACATTAGTTACATTTTACTCAAACACTTCATAATAAGTACTACATGTTTGAGATCTAAATTATATTGGCCTCTAAAAATTGCTTCATAGTAGAAGCTCGAAATAAAACACATTAAGAAGCTCATAAGAATAAACTAAAGAAAATATCAGAAAAATTTTACAATTTATGTACTTTCTTTGTTGAATACTTTTTCATAAAAACAGTCTACAAAATCAATAAAACAAGAAAATATTTTTAAAAATTAAAGCCAATTCCTACTTAGGTCAACAAAGAAAATTTTTATTTTAGTTAATTAAATTTATTAATGAATTATTTTTTGAAAGAACTGTTTGACATCAAGTGTCATCCACTTCAAGTTTAAAAAACGTATTTGAAGCCAAGAAAATATTCGTTATCTAAACTTACTGGAACCGTCTGTTGGTGATAGCTCTAACTTCGTGAGAAATAAAGCAGAGTAAATTTAAAATTAAAAAATAAAATATAATTAATGAACTAATATTTGAAAAACTGTATTAACATCAAGTATTATTAATTACACGTTTAAAAATGTATTTGAACTTCAGTGAATGAATAAAAGTTTTTTTTATTAACGATTGAAAATTTGAATATATATAGGGAGAGTGTGGACTAATAGTAGGTTTTGAAAAATACGAATCACTTAACTCAGCGTTTCTCAAACTGTGGGGCGCGCGCCCCTAGAGGGGCGTGATAACATAACGAGGGGGGGAGCAAGCATATTGAAAAGTCGAAAACAAAAGATTATTTTTTTTTTAAAAAAAATTGTTTACTAAGAGTAAACTAACAAAATACATTCCGAAAAAAATACACTCTTACATTGACATAACATACTTATAAATGTATCAGTACTGTACAATGTATTTTCAATTTTTTTAATAATACTAGCATAAGAACAACATTAATAATTACTAATGACCTGATGGGCTTGCCAAATTAACACTTATTTTGATAATTTGTACGGTTTAAATTTAATTACTTTACTGCTGATTTAAAGTTATGCGATTCGCTCCTCAATGCCATCCTTTTTCACGCAGGCACGTGTTGTGATGTATTGAGGGGCGGGGTAATTCGCAATAAGCAAATTCTCTGAAATAAATAAATCCTTCTCAAACACTCTGACAATGTTCTTTTATTGCATTTCAAATCTTTTGGAATTTTTTATGGATAACAGTGCCCAGAAAAGATTCTACTTTGGAAAGACGTGTATATACGTCCAGGGCAATTGACGCTTTTAATGAACAAGACATTTATATACGCTGCTGACCCTTGGGAGGTTAAAGTCGTATTGTAGCTTTTGCTTTAAATTATAGTATCACTGAATTCAATACATTGTTATTGTATGGAAGGGGGTGCGATGAAAACTCTGATTTAATATTGTATCGCAAGCATTGAAAGTTTGAGAAGCACTGACTTAACTCCATAAATGAAAATAAAGTTATACTAACACCTAGTATATTGTATTTTACACAAATAATCATGGTACTCTTGCTTGATGCAGATAGTTTATGCGCACTTCAAAAAATTTATTTTGCTACATCTTGGTGTTCTCAGTATGCTCTGTAATATTTTCTTCAGTTGCATTAGTGATATTGTTTTATACAACAGAGCATTTCTACACTAACCCCATTTTTAGTGATGACATACATAAAATTCAAATTAAGTTTTAAATTACTTTTTATAGAATTACGAAATTTATTGAAATTCAAAGCTGTCAAGTTATAATTTATTCTTCATCATTGTTTCTCTACAATGCCATTTTCATTCGACTAATATTGTTCCTTTTTCTTATGTTCTGCCTGAATGCTTTTATTAATTCCATTCCTAGTATTTGTCATTGTAACTCTTTCCGTTTGACATATTTTAATTTTCTCTTCTTACTTTAAGACAATTGAAATCTGTTCTGTTAACTTTATATATGGGCTATCGTCTAATTAGTTTCAAAGTGCGCGAAATATTTACTTCTCTGCTGCTATTTCGAGATAAGAACTATTTTATTTGTAGTTATTTATGCTATTGTTTTATCAAATGAGAAATTGGGAATGTTTGAGCGTTTCAGAATGCGTAAAAGGATATTTATTTTCATTACCAACAAACCTTATATTTACCGGAATCAATTGTTATAAACTCTGGGATTAAATTTGGTTTTGGGGTTATCGGAAAGTTATTAAATAATTATTAATAAATATAATTTTTAAATTCATGTCCTCTATTTTTCAAATAACATCAGTAGTTTCTATAAATTGATTAATTCAATAAACTCTTCTCGTAAATTGTTATTAAGATTATAGTTAAATATTAATTTAATAGCTCTTGATAAATTATTATTTCTTATATGTAAAAAAAACTCTTTGAACTGATCCCTCCAAAAATTGGAATAAACACGTCAGAGCATAGAACTAAGTATATAAAAATATATGTACCGTAAAATCTATTGTAAAACGCGCACCTGTACTTTCAAGCTGTCCTTTTTAAATTTTAGATATGTGTTCACCGTATAACTCTCATTCCCTTTTCTTACGATGAAACCTAAACTGTACTTCTGCAATGCTTTTATATTTAAAAGTCATTTAGAGATATTATGCCAGACTTTTGAAAAATAGTATACTTCTAGAAATATTCTTTAAGACAGTGCTTCTCAAACTTTCAATACTCGTGACCGAATATTCACTCATCATTTTCATCTACCCTCCATACAATAACATTGTGTTGAATTCAATAATATTATACTTTTACACTAAAGCTACAGTATGACTTTAACCTCTTAGGTGCTACCGACGTATATAAACGTCTCGCCCATCCAAAGCATTAATCTTCTGGACGTGTATATATACGTCTTTCCGAAGTACGATCTTTTCTGTGCACTGCTATCCATAAAATTATTCCTAAGGCTTTGGAATACAATAAAGGGACCTTGACAGTCTTTGCGAAGGATTTACTTATTTCAGAGGATTTTGCTTATTTATTACTTTTGTCTTCCGCCTCCCTTAAAAGAAACATCAAAATAAGCGCGTCTACATGGAAAACCACGGCATTGAGGACCGAACCGCTTAACTTTTAATCGGAAGTTAAGGAATTAATTATAAACCGTACAAATTATTAAGATAAGTGTTAATACAAGCCCATGGGGTCACTGGTAATTATCAAACTTGTTCTTAGTATTGTTAAATTAATAATAAATTACATTGTGCAGTAAGAAATCTAAATTAATTGTAAAATATAGCATTCAGTACTAATACATTTATAAGTCTATTATATCAGTGTAAATGTGTATTTTGTATTTTATTATGTCAGAAAGTATTTTGTTTGCTTACTTTCAGTAAATTAACAATGTTTTGAATAATCTTTAGTTTTCAACTTTTCAATATGCTCGCGCCCCCTTGTAGAGTTATCCCACCCCTCAAGGGGTGCCCCACAGTTTGAGAAACGCTGCTTTAAGATCATAAGGTATATATATATGCCATTTTTAACACGCTTTTACAAGTTTCACTTGTATGTAATGGAATCTTTGAACTCTATTTTTACCCACTTTAAAAGGTCAGATTAATTCGAAATTTGGCGCACTTGTCAAGGACCGGTGACAATATAATAATTTCAAAATTTTGTTCCATTGTCCTGATCAAGATCGTCAAAAATATAACGATTATAAGGATTTCTAGATTAGGCGACTAATTTATTATATCGTTTCCAGATTTGGCGACTAATTGCATATACTATTTCCAAATTTGGCGACTAGTTCCATACTCCATTTCCAAATTTGGCGACTAAGAGACCCTAACCCTTAAAAAGGTGCAACCCTAAAAATAAAAACGCTTATTATTAATAGAAATAAAACAAACAAAAAATGTATTCTTTATGTGAGAAAAGAAAAAAAAGACTCATGTATGTGAACAAAAATAATTTGTTCTAACTGCAAATAATTTTTTTTTTTTATAAGACAATACATTTAGAAGTGATGATACGAATTAACATTATAGCAATACGTTTAAAAAGTGATAAATTTATGTTTTAACTGCTAAATATATTTTTATTTTGTAAAACAATGTGTTTAGAAGTGATGATACGAATTAACTTTTAGCAATACGTTTAAAAGGTAATAATACGATTGATATTTAATATTTCTTCTAACTCACTTTTATTAGTTAGACATGTATTTATAGAGACGGAATCTTTGAAATATAACGACATTGGAGTCATCCGAGATCCCATAAGCGGAGAGAATAAATTCCCTTCAGAGGCCCATTAATTTATATCCATTGAGGAGCAAGACTAATTCCAGAAGCCACACAATTCTGGCTTCAAATATCAAACTCAATTTTAAAATGATAGTTTTAAAAACTAAAAGAAACAGGCTTTTATTGTAGATCGAACTAAAAAAGGAAAATTGAATTATAGTTAAAAAAAAAAACAACTGAAAAACACGTTTTTATTGTGAATCAAACTAAAAAGTGAAAAATAATTCTTAATGTAAGAATAAAATGATTAACGAGAAAATTAATTTCACTATAGTAAAAGCGTGGAGTTTGCTTTGTACTATATTTTTGCACTAACTAAGCAATTCGAAATAGAACTAGAAAGAAATTATAACAATTAATATAGAGTATCTCACGCTTTTACCACAATGACATTAATTTTCTCGTTAATCATTTTATTCTTATATTAAGGATTATTTTTTCACTTTTTAGCTCGATTCACTATAAAAGTGTGTTTTTTAGTTTTTTTTAAAACTATAATTTATTTTGAATAAACTGTATTTCGATATATGTAGAAGCTTTAATTGTTTTTATGCTCCTCTCTTTTTCATTTTTAAAGCTACTTTTTTCATACTCGGCTTATAACGCGCACCAGTAAATTTCGATCTTTTTTTTCGTGTTTAAAGTGCGTGTAATACGCCGGATTTTACGGTAAATTACACGAATAAACTCGTATAAATATGTTCATGTAAAGTGCCTAGATAGATACGGTTTGATTCATGCATGCAATTTGTAGTTTATTTTAGTGAGATGTATGCTTAAAAATTACATAACGAAATTACGTGTTCAACGCATAGCTATAAATTATTGTTGTTACAAATTTTCAAAGGGGGAAAATCAACGGATGACTCCTATTATTTGAATGATAACACATATTTATTAATAGTAAAGGAGATAAGTACACGGAGACAATCGACGCATATACGCACAATATATATTATAACAGATTATTTACAACGGTATGAAACGCACTCGTTATAAGCAAGCTTTGCAACATTCCAGGAACGTCTCTGTAAACCCAGGTGAAGTGGCGCTCATGATAATAACGTTAGTAGTCACGCGGGGTGATGCAGTCACCCCAATCCTTTTTATAATTCTTTTTATTGCACATAATAAAAATCGTATTGACAGGGTATAGATTATTTAAGAGAAAGTATACTTATCCACTTATAAGAACTTTTACATTTTTCTTTGATAATTTAAGAAAAAATCCAATCAAACTGAACTAAAATATTTCAAATATGAGTGACTTTAATAAAGGGCACAAATCACAGACACTTTTCGCTACCATTGCTGGAATGATCTTTGCAGGAAAAATACCATATTTTGTTCAAGTTATTGTAGTTTTATTGTCCTTAGATGATCGACAAATACACGCTAAACTTTTTCTTGCTAGTGTCTTTTTGACAGTGCGTTGAGGTACACACCTGTGGTTTTATAGCTTTTTTGATGGAGCACATTTTAAAAATCTTCCTTTCAACTCAAACATTTCATGTTCCCATCGATTTTCTCAAATTTGCTTCGGCTATCATGCTTACTATCCATTACTTCATCCGGTTCTTCCCTTTTTTGATCAATTTCTTTTTTCGAAGTTTCGACGTCCTCCAATAGAGATAGTAGATGTTCCAATTCTTTTTTATATTCTGTTAATTTACACTTGTAAACCATAACGAGTCGCATAACACGGCAATCAGTACCACTGAGTCGTTCACAGGAGAAAATTGTAGCCTGTTCATTGAAAATATTTTGAAACAAAAGTAATTGCGAAGGGAAAATCTGTCATTCCAAGCCCCTTAAGATTGTAAAAGACGATGGCTACTTCCAAAAAAGTGGGGGATCTATGATAAAGATATTCAAGTTCCCATGAAGACTCTCAAATTGGAGGATACTTAAAAGGGCATTAATAACAAACAAACAGTTTTTCCAGAATTAAAAATTTCATGAGCCTGGCATGACTCGGTGTTCTGCGTGACCTTTCCGATTGAACATTTCTATTAGCAGAGATTCAGACAAATAGAGTCTGTCTTATCGAAATCAACGCATACAACTAAACTCTCTCTCTCTCTCTCTCTTCTGAAATGTACCGATCATTAAATAGCCCCAAGGAAATTTCCAGAAGGGTTTGTCGCTTCCTGGTGAATGTAAAGATCAACCTGCTTTTGAACTTCAAGTAAAGATCAGCTATTTTAATACTAACATACGTTTATTGGTTATTTCCCTTAATAAATTTAAACAATTTAAGGGGAGAATGCGTTTATATCACTAAATCCGAGGATCAATCAATTTTAATTAATTATGTGTAGCAGAAATATAAGAACACTTGTCTTATTCCTTGAACTCTCTTTTCTCCAATACTAGAGAAATCTTTAGATATTTTACAACTTGACTAAGCTATACGACCTCCAGTCGCTATCTTATTCACGCTTCTATATCAAATTCCAACCATCAACGCACCTTTTACTACTAATTCTTAAAAAGAAGTTTTAATTTACATAAACCTAGTCTTCTTCGCAGAAAACGGTTTTCAAATGAAATCACAAATAAATAGAAGAATTTAACCCAACAGTATTATTAGTAGAATTGCGGATAGACCTGTTATAGGTTGACCCTATGGGTTTCTTGATGATTCCTTAGCGATATTATATTTTTTGCCAAATTTCTCACCAATATGGTAACACTGGTTTCATCTTCTGGGTTTCCATAATCATTTCCAAAGTAATGTTGGGAGTACCACAGCAGAGAAAACAACTCACTTGAGTGTTTTATTATATTTACGATTTTTTCATGCCATGCCTTTCTCAGAAAACAGAAAAATTCAAACACACAATTTTGAATATTCATATTACTGATGTATGATGTATCTTTTTCTTTGTTTCTTTCTTTTCTTTTCTTTTTTGCAATTCTGCTTGTATGTGAAATGTTATAATAAGAAAGAATTTTTTTTGTAATCAGATGTTGTCATTTGAATACTTTTTACATATTTTTAGCGTGTGGTATGATACCTTTATTCATACAATGCAAAAAGACGCTCGTTATTGGGGTTCTTTTAAATTTAAACAAAATCTTCAATTGCACCAACAAAAAGGAATTATTTCACTTAAAATTTATAATGAAATTCAGTTAAATTTTTTTTTATAACGTAATAAGTCGGAGAATGTAATATAAGAATATGGCGTAACTTTGCGATATTTCAATTGTCACGGAATTGAATGATTAGACCTTCTAATAAAAGCGAAGCGTAAAAGTATTATTTTTTTCAAATAAATGTGCTTAGTGATTTCTCAATATGAAAGATAAAACAATAAATCTTTTGCTCAAAGGAAATAGATGATTACCCAATATAAAAAAAGGAAAATAAAATACAAAATGTAATTTATATTTCACTACCGTTTGAATCTAGACTCGGCGTTTCTCAGATGAAATTGAAATACAATTGTTGTGTAAATGAACTGTAATAAAATTTTCTATTCAAGAGATAAACTCAACTGAGCAAAAGGAAAATTATCCTTTTATATCTTTTTCCGATTGCTTTTGAAAAAAGATAGAGACAAAATCGAGAAGATGAATTCACTTCAGTTTTTAAACTTTTTGCATAAAAAAAGCAACATTTAAAAAATAAGAAGGAAATACAGCAAGAAGTGAAGCCGATAGAAAGGAATAAAATCATACTAAAAGACCAAATTAAAAGAAGAGAAAATTTCACACAATTGTAGGAAACAGGTCAATTTTATTATCATTGCGTCGAAATGCAATGCTATTGAGGCGAAAAGTAGAAAATAAAGCAAGGTTTAAGGAAACATTCAATTAGAAAACAATTTTTGTTCATTAAGTTATTAGACTGGTATTAATTTGATAAAAATAATTAAAATGCAGTACATTTCTTGCTTTGCCACTTCAGCTATTTTCAAGATGTATTTTCTAATTTACCGAAATATATTTAAACACGCCACGTATACTTCTTACTTTGCAGGGATACACTGCTGATTGGAATTTTGTTTACAGAAAAAGCGGGCTTCCCAGCATGAACTTAAAATATAAAAATATATTAATCTTAGAAGATGTGACCAAGGTTACCAGATTGGTGAACTTTTCGCCCTTTGTGACCAATTTCACTAAAAGTGATATCGCCATAGATACCTCGAGAAGTCTCTGGTGCCGACCCTTCCAGAAATTTTCATGGGGTTATAGAAGGGACATTTAAGCAAAGGTAGAGTCAGTCAAAATTAGAATATGCGATAAGACAGAGATGTGATTTATCTGTCTGAGTCCCTGTTAGTGGATCTGTTCCAGAGAAATGTTTCTGAAACGCTGTAAGGCTTGTTTATAATGAGTGTGTTTTGAACTGCTATAAATAATATGTTATAATAACTTTTCGTGTGTGTATACGTGTGTTTTTTGTGTTTGTGTTTTTGTTCATTAATAAATATTTAATTATTCAAATAAGTAGCATCGGCTGCTTTTGCACCTAACAGTATTAAATGTTATCACAACATTGGTTATATAAAATCACTAAATGCAGTTACGCTCTACTGCATATAAAGTATTTCTAAATGAAGTTAAAACTATTCCTAACAGGAATGTGATGAAACATTGCAAGAAAATTCAGTAAATGCATACCTTAATAATGAATATTTTCAAAAACTCCTACAATCCTTAAAAGCAATTTCTAAACCAAGTCCTTATATTAAAAAAATAAACGAATATAAAGACATAAAATTTTTAAGAAAATCTTTAAAAAAATTTCTTTAAAAAAATACAAGCTGCCAAGATTAAAGAATTTTTGTTCCTATAATCTTTATTCATTGATATATGAGGATATTTCTGTTTTATTTTTATTTTAAAAAATAAAAATAAAAAAAAACAGGATTTCATTTATAATCCACTTCAACCTTTACTTTTTCTATAATGATGTTGATTTTTTCGAACTTCTGATGGTCGTGAATATATCTTGATACAATGCCAGCATCCGTGAAAAATGATGGATAAAATCCAATCGACTGTTTCGTTTCTTCACGCGTATCATATAACTCATTGCTTTGCTACCCTCATCATTATTATTCACTCTGTTTGTTTTTGATCTTTTAGGAAGGAAAAAGGAAATAGTTTCCCTTCCAAATAATGTTAAAACTTTTATATATCTTCAAATAAGTCTCCGAAACTAAAATGAAAATAAACTTACCTGCATTGAATATTTTTTTTATTTACTTAATTGTGTTTCAAAATAGTTAATGCTAGTTTTTGTTGATCTTAAAATGTTGCAATTTCTCGAGCTGGGATATTTCAGTTATTATAATGAAAGTAGTTTGTTCTAAATGTGTGTAAAGTATTCTTTTCTACAAGCAGGCTATCTTCTTTTTATATTTTGCTCAAAAATTAATTTCATATTGGCCATTATAGATATGTTTTGTTCAATGTGACTGAATAAAATCCAAGATTTAAATATCTTCTCATTTCGTTATTAAAACGCTTAGTCATGTACTAATACAAATGAAAATCTTTGTTCGAATGTGTTTTTTCTGAATACATTTTAGTCCATTATGTGTATCAAAAAATTTTAAAAAAATTGTATTTATTTATTTACATTATCATGCATTATTGCATAAGATATATTGATATGACATGTCTTTCTCATTTCCTACTATTAGTTTACACTCTTCCTATATATATAGTATAATAAAATAAAATAAGTGTGAAAGTTGTATAACCTACAAGGCCAAAAAAGGAAGAAATTGGATTCCAAAAAACATAACAATTGAAGATAAAGAATCTTTGAACTAAAATGAAGACCTATTACGATTTCTAAAGCTGTTGCTAAATTAGGCCAGTGAATTAGGGCACAGCAGAAATTTTCGACATAACAGAAAAACAGAGCCATGTTGAAAAATTAGGCCTATTTCTAACACACATGGAGGATGTAAACATGTGTGTTACGGATTATATATGCATATGTTCAAATTTTCAATCGTTAATAAAAATACTTTCCATTCATCCAATTCAAGTTCAAAAACATTTTTTAAACCTGTAATGGATGACACTTGATGTTAATATAGTTTTTTTCAATATTGATGAATTAAATTAAAAAATGAGTAAAAAATAACAAACGAAAATGCTAGTCCAATAACATATATAGAAAGAAAACTCGTTCATTGTGTACCTGTAGTACAATGGATAGTGCGTTGAACTTCTAATCAAAAGGTCATGGGTTCGAATCCCGAGTTGGCCTAATTTCTAATAATGTGATTTCTTTTTTACTATACTATATAATTTATTAGAATAATTAAATTAGACTCAGTCATATGTATATACATATTTATATTAATTGTAACTATTTATAAAAATGTAAACTAAAGTAAAAATTTTCTTTGTTGACCTAAGTAGGAATTGACTCAATTTTTTTATATTTTACTTCTTCATTGTTAATACATAAAGTCTATCATATTTAATTTAACACTTTTATTTTGAATCTTAAAGTAAATACATAAATATTGAATAAATGTTATCAATTTGTTATACAGCTTTTGTAATTGATTAAGTATATGCCTATTGATGTAATACTTTGCAGAAACTCGAGGAATATTGGTGACACACTTCGTAATTTAAGCCACAATCAAGTAACCAGGGTGATACCTGAGCTGGTACTCTACTCTCCGAATTCCCCACCCCACCAACGTGAGGGTTGTGAGCCTCGACAGATTTAAGTATTCCTCTTCTTCAATGGTTCAACAGCCCTCGGGGGTCCTCGCCTTCTCCAGAAATCTTCTCCAGACATCTCTACTTTTGGCAACAGAGTTTTCCTGTTTTTAACCTTTAAAATAATAAAATCTTTTACGGTGCACAATCAATACATCTTAACGGGAGTCTATCTCGACATTTGTTTCCCATGGGCTTTGCCAGAAAGATTATAATGCAGCAACGATCTTCATTCATTCTAGATAATTGACCAGCGCATTAAAGTCTCAACAATTGGACGAATTTTACAGTATCAGGTTGTTTGTAAATTTTATAGACTTCTATAAATTAGATTTTATTTTCCACGATCCATTCACTTGGACCCCACCAAGAATGCAACATAATATCTTTCTCTCGAAAATTCCCAAAGCTTACTCCTCACGTTAAGTCAATGCCCAAGTTTTTGAAGCATAAATCGCGATAGATCTTATAAGACTTTTGTAAAGAAGCAATTTAGATCTTAATTTGAAAAACTGAATTTTAAACAACTCTTCAGCATCAAGCATACTCTATTTGCAGCCCCATGATTGCTTTATAAATTTCTGAGGCTAACTCATTTTATTATTTATATCCTTTCTCAAATAAGTAACACTACTAAGCGGAAGTGTTACTGTACATGACAGATTCTCAGCTGCACCAGAGTGTGTGAAACTCGAAATGGCTTTTAGTGACGGATATCGTAATTTTGAATCAAGGTCAAGTGACGAAGACACCTGAGTTGGCACCCCCTCTCCTAATCTCCACACCACACGGGAAGGACGTTTGTGCCTCGGCAGATTTAACGTGCATCGGCCCTCTCTGCATGGTGGGTATTCAGCGGTACTAGGCTCGAACTCATGACACGCCGGCCAAGAGTCCGTTACCTTGACAACCAGTCAACCGTAGCCACTCAGTTGCACCAGAACTCGAACCAATGTTTCGATAGAAAAAAATGCCTGCAAAGTATTCGCAAATTTGACCACTCGTTTACTATACATAAATGACTATATAAGACTATATATAAATGTCTTATCCTACATACTTATACGATGCATAATGCTTACTTATGCGATATTCTTTTTTAAATTTTCAATCACTTTATTTTATCGAAGAAAAAAATATGAGCCACATTTTGTGCTTAAAGCATTTCTTTAGAAGATAAGAAAAATCATTTGAGCCATGAAAAGGCAATTCATTAGTACAAGATGATTTAATTTAAGAATAAAGAAGTAAATCTGTTGCGTGAATGGAATCTACAAAAGAAAATAAATTGAAGCAATGAGAATTGATTTAAGATTTCTTTAATTCTTAAAAGTGCATTATTTGCAAGTGCTTTAAGGAAAAAACATACACTATTTTCTCTCTCTCTCTTTAGTACATATAATTTAATGAATGGATTTACTGTTCCGTTTTTTTGTCATGATTTAGATTTATTTGATTATTCATTCAAGAGGAAATAATGACATTTTTTTTCCAATTAATGATTAAATTACTCAATTTAGAAGTGCAAAAAAATAATCCTTTTGGCAAAACTTCGCCAGATAAAGAATGAACAAAAAAGCATGTAAATCCTAACTTGATTCATTTACTTAGATATATAAATCATAGCACAGCGATCAAGTTGAATGCATATTGGAGAAACTGATCAGAAAAAAATTTTTAACTCACTGGTTGACTTTAAATAAAACGGAACAACATTTTTAAATATGATTCAAACATAAATGGCCAAGCTAGCTGTCATAGTCACAGACTCACGGCCTTTGATGATTCTGTTGAATCGTGGATTCAAATTCTGATGCCACTAAAGATCCGCCGTGTAGAGTTAGTAAGTGAAAAGTAACATCGCATTATGATTCATACGAGAGTTGTTGGCAACGGACTTCGTAATTTTGAACCATGTTCAACTGACGAGGACGACGCTTGAGCTTTCTCCAAACTTCCACATCACGCCAATGGAAGGATATTGCTTCTTGACATATCTATTATGCCAGTGCTTCTCAAACTTTATATTTGGGACAATCATAATTTCCATTGCGTCCCCCTCCATACAATACCAATGTATTGAATTCTATAATACTATACTTTGACGCTTAAGTTACAACACGACTTTAACCTCTTAAGTGCCGCCGGCCTACATAAAACGCTCTCACCCGAAGCATTAATTTCCCGGACGTATATATACGTCTTTCCAAAGTATGATCTTTTCTGTGAACTGCTCTCCATATAATTATTCCGAAGACTTTGGAATGTAATAAAAGGATATTGACAGTGTTTGCGAAGAATTTACTTATTTCGGAGAAGGTTTTATTATTTATTATTTTTCATAACCCCCAAATACATCACATACGCGCGCCAACGGGGAAATCGATGGCATTGGGGAGCGAATCGAGTAACTTTTAATCGGCAGTTAAAGGATTAAATATAAAATGTACAAATTATCAAGATAAGTGTTAATTTTTGTATATAACTTTATATATGACAAGCCGGGGGTCACTGGTAATTATTAAGATTGTTCTTAACTGAAAATTGTTTAATTAATTATAAAATACATTGTGAAGTATATAAGTGTATTTAATCAGTAGAATAATGTATTTTATATTTTATTAGGTCAGAATATATTTTGTTCGTTTAATTTCAGTAAATAAATAATTTCTTTAAATAATATTTGTTTTCGACTTTTCAATTTGCTTGAGGACCCCCTCAAAGAGTTAACATGCCCCCATAGGGGTGCTCCCCCCAGTTTGAGAAACGCTGTATTATGCATCAGCTTTTAAGCACGACGAATCTTGGCGAGGCATATGGTTTCGAACTCACAACACGCATGCCACAAGTCCAGACCATGAACGTAACCACAAGGCTACCACGGCCACTTCACATTGTAGAATATCTGGAAGTGCTCATTTGGAGGGTTGCGGAAGTTTAGAAAGTTGTTGTTGACCTGATTCAAAGCCGTGAGGTCCTTCACCATTAGCCATTTAATTGTTTCTGAGGATGTAATAAGCAATTTATTAATACTTGTATGCATAGAAACCTTATACACTTTGTCTTATCCTTTCAGGATAAAAATGAAGATTTTTTTACATTATTTAATTTTGTGATTAATTTAAAAAGTTAAAAGCGAACTGTGAGCTTTTTATATCGAAAAATATGCAATTCAACATTATGTTTTATATTTCATAATTTTGCACAAACTGAGTCTTTTATTTAAAAAATCATAATTTAAATGATATTGGAAATATTAACCAGTCACCAGCATATATATCCGTCTCACTCAACCGATGTGTTATGTGCCCCGGACGTGTATTCACGTCTTTCTGCAATACGATTCTTTTCTTTGTTCTGCTATCAGTAAAATTTTTCCGAATGTATTGGAATGTAATAAAACAGTGTTTGTGTGTGAAAAATTTACTTACTTCAGAGAAAAATTTGTTTAATTATGCCTTTTCTTTCTCCTCCAATACACCACAAACTTGCACCATGGCATTGGTTAGTGAATCAAGTAACTTTTTTTTGTTTCTAATGGGCTGCCGATTGGAGTTTTTCCATTGCAGAACTAGTACATTAAACGAAATCTGGCATCACTTTTTAATGCGGCGTTTAGGGATTAACAATCCATTTGTTAAGCCCCTTTTCTCCAGAGGAAATGCCATCATCTCTGAAGATGCAAACCTGTACTAGGATTTAATTTTGCCTAGAGCACCCAAGCCAAACATATACTCTAGAGATCTTTACATGCCGTATAGTCTAGACATGGCCACGTATTTTCTTATCATGAAATCAACGGGTTAAGCTGGAAACTGACTCCAGTATGTTTCAAAATTCTAGTTCAGTTAAAAGAACTGTTTGCCAAATTTCTGATTGATGTAATAGTTCGAAAATGTGATTGTTTCAAACGTCCCAATCCTTTTGGATTTTTTTGCAAAAATATTTTTATGGATTCCTTTTAACAAAAAATTCTACTTTTCTTTCTAGGACTAATAGTTTCAGAGATTACGTGATGAGTGAATGATTGAGTCATTTTTCTCCTTTTTATATTTAATACAAAGATTAAACATACCTCCCAGAATAACTAGTTTCATTTCAAAGATATAATATTGCTTAAACGGAAATTGTGTGCAAATATGAAATAGGCTTAATAACCCTTCCAATTTTTGAGAACACTTAACTGCTTTTTAAACAGTAATTGTCATTACATAATTTCTTATTGGAGCACAAGACTTAATAAAATTGAAAGCTTTCCATAAAATGTATGTATATTTTTCATAAAGCTGTTTTAATGGATATCTTTTACTTCGAAAAGAAGTAACAAAATAACTGACTGCATTAAACAGTTTCCGTATTATTTCTATGTTTCAGTTATTTTTGCAATCTTTCAAGAAATATAACTATTTGGAACACTGTATTTCAAAGAGGCGAAATATATTTATTAAATTTTAAACTGAAATAATAGAAAAAACATGTTCACAAATAGTTTACTTAAACATTTTTATTGTACAATAAATCTCTAGTTTTATATTTTTTTATTTTTTGTCTTTGAATAATATTTGCACAAAAGTGCGTTATCAAAATATTGGTTATAATACGTGTTTTCAATATATTCATTTATTTTTTTAAATAAATATAGCAGTCCATTGAAAATATGTAATTTTTTTTCAACATACTCTTTTCAACCAAAAGTTGGAAGAAAGTAACTGAAAATGTGCTTTCTTAAAGAAAACTCAAATAAATAAATAAGTAAATAGTGGAACTTTTTTTTTATCTTACTTATGATTTTTTCCCGTCAGTAGAGAGTGTGTTTTTGCTTCTTATCGAGAAGAGAGGGTTTAAATCCACGGAAAGAGATACGAATCTTGACATTTTATATATTTGATATAAATACTCTATAGCTATTTTGTTAGAGTAAGTATAAATCTCAAAGGAACTGTAAGATTTAGATATGCTATATTTTCTAAATATATATTTCATTTCTTATTTTTTATCGAATGTTTTACAATTTTAATGTTTCAGTATATATATCTATTTATTCATTTTCTACAGTTGCAGAGTAAAAACAGTAGAATGACATTGATAATAAAAACTTTAATTGTTTTCCATAAAATTGTACAAACACCAATTAGGGTACTTTTTCTAAACAATGATAACAAAAAGAAAAGAAAAAGGAAAGGAAAAAAAAAAAATCGTGGACTTTGTTTTAGTAATAACAAAATACGTAACGAAATATTATATATTTTGATATGTACTTGTGCGTTTTGTGTTAGTGTGTGTGTGTGTTTTGTTATTAAATATATATATTATAATAACAAACATATATATCATCATACTAAATGGCTAAACAGCCCAGTAATAAGCCAGTGCTTTCCTCTGAATATTTCTCCATAACTACATCTGATTGATCTTTGATTTCCATTTCTTTTCATTAATTTCGAGAAAATCAGATTTCACCAAATCAGCCCACCTTAACCACGGTCTTTTCCACATTCTTGTTCCAGTAGGTCTAAGAAACAATACTTTTTTATTATGTCGTCATCATTGTGTTGTCCCAGGTCATATGGCCATCAGTTCGTTCTATTTATCTTATTATCTTAATTATTTAGTAATGTCTGATTGTTTTTTTGTCAAGTACAGTTCAAAATTAAATACCCTTCTCCAATTACCGTTTTCATATACATAAGGGTTGCTCAAATGAAAAGTATACATATTTGATTGTATCAGATTGAGTGCAACTATAGCACAACCACCAAAAGGGACACGAAGGACGGTAGGAAGTGTACACCACATACGATGTTTAACAGTAAAACCTGTTAGTGGTAGAAGAAATAAATCGAAAGAGCGAAGTCCTGCCATATAGAAGTGTGTCTTGATAGGAAAAACGTGTGGTAGTATGGTTTACCAATTGCAGGAGGTGAGTTTAATGCTGACATCTATCGACGAATAGTGTCAGATTATGGGGAGCTTAGGTCGAACGTCTGGGAACAGTTGATGTAAAATTTTCGAGAAGGGTGGAAAACGATATAGAATGTCCATGACAATATCCACCCACACGTTTGTCGAAAAACCAAAGAAACTTTAAAAAATCCGTTGGGAAATATTAGAACACCCACCGTACTGTCCGGAACTGTCACCATGTGACTTCCAGGCTTTAGGCCACTTAAAGAGAGTATTAGTTTTGTTTGGACGATGAAGTGAAGGAAGCAGTGCAGGACTTCCTCAAGAATCACCCACCTTCTTTCTAGATGAAGGAATAGACTTGCACAGAAATGATGGGCCCTGTGTTACAACATCCATGGCAATTTATTTTTACTTCCAAGAAATTTATTCTTTATATTCAACTTATCCACTTTTCATTTGGGCAGCCCTTATACCTCTAAGTATACTCTGTAGAAAACAAAACCCACAAGAATGCCTAAATCTAGTGTTTTTCCGATTAATAATTAAATTGACAATTTATTCACAGATGCTTTATACACAAAATTTACCTAATATAAAATATTACACTTTTTTTTGGAATATTTGAATATTTCTCCAGCTCCCAAAGAATTTGTTTTGTTAACAGAATCTTCTCAGTAATAAACTTTTCCAGTTTACTGTCCTTCTTACTTTAACTCGAAGATTATATTATTTAATCTTCCTAGCTACAATAGATTTTTCCTCTCAGCCATGTTTCTAGATCCCTATGGCTGGAATCGTAGTTTTCTAGTCACGTCTACTATTGAATCAAGGCATCCAACCTTAAAGCAAAGAAAAAAGTCGTTTCGCTAAAATAACAATCAAACATGTTAGAAGTCATTAAGGCTCTTTGTCAAATAGGTTCGCAAACAGAAATCGTTTGACACATATAATTTCCTTCCGAAGAGCTACTTTTTATCGTTTGATGCAGTTACGTCAAGCTATCATTTTGCAAGTAATTTTGTTATGTTTTTATCGAATAAAAATTACTATAGTTTTCTTTAGTAATGTTATTTAATAAAAATATTAAAACAAGCCTTCATGTAAAAACACAAACCTGCTCATAAATGTGATTATAATGAAGTGTCGATTTTTTGAATTTATAATACTTACCATATATTTCGGCGTATAAAGCTCACTTTTAACACGAAAAATATCAAAATTTGAAAATAAAACTTTAAAAATATATGAAAATGGTATAAAAGTACACGAAGATGATAATTTTAACCCTTTATCGACCTCATCATGATTTACTGCAGTTTTTTTCATGCAATAATTTTTGAATTGCTACATTAAAAATTAAGAGATGTAAAAAACAAATACTCAACTTTGGGAAATTTAATACGTTAGAGCTAATTAAATTATTTAAAGATAATCAACTGTAAAATTAATTAAATACAACGTTCACTTACAATAAATATTCAAATCGTTTTCGGAGGTCTTCATTAGCATACCAAAAAAGAATCTTACCTTTTGACATTAACTACTTTTTCGGACTAAAAATGACAATCTTCGCAATCCGATCAAAATGTCAGCTGAAAACGCAATTTCTGCTATAAAACTATTCGCCTTCCCCACTAAAATACTTATCATAGAACCCGGGCTGCCCTATATGTTGGAACAGTGGATTTAAAAAATATTCCTGCTAAGTATCATCCGAGTATTTATAAAAATGGTTATTCTATGTAATTTTAAAGTGAGTGGTAGTTCGACATACTTGTTTTCCGTTACATCTTAACGCCCATCATCGAATTCTGTTTCATCTTCACCATCATTATTACTCTGATCCATAAGCAAATAATCATCTTCCGTTCCATATAGATTTCAGATGTACTACATTTTTTAATCACTTTTAAATTATGTCAAATTCAATTTCTCATTCCATGCTGTTATTATCCCTTCACAGTTTATTTCTAGACTTGCGTGACCTATTTGGAAATGTTTCTTCACTTTCTCACATCCATATAGTGAACTGCGTTTAACGCGAAAACGCCTAAAACAAAATATCGGTTAACATGAAATAATAAAACGGTCCTGACAAAATACTATGTATTTCTATGCATTTATTTTCTCTTAACACGAAACGAAAATCACTTTACATGAAAAGATTTTTCTTCTGGGACTGAACAAAATACGGAAAACACCAGCCACGTAGGCGAGATTTAAGAAGGGTGAAAATGAAAGAGGTTTTTCATATGTTTCGCAAAAAAGTGGGTGAATTTGGCTTTGAAATATTCTCGGAATAGCGTGTGACAAAGCCAATTTTGTTTATTTTAGTCACTTTCAACCACCGTCCCCACAAACTCTCCAACCCTAGATGAAAGGAATGATGCAGATTCTGTTCTTACATTATCCGAAATGGGAACATCATGAAAGCAGCTATTTAGACGAACATTCCAATACTGAAATAAGTAACAAAATGAACGACATTGCGCAATTTGTTGATAATTTAATGCTATAAAAGACAATGCAAAAAATATCAGATTATTACCCCAAAACTCAATAAATTTTTTTTTTTTAAAAACTTGAAAAATTTGAATTAAATTTCATTAAGCTCTTATGAATGTTTTTGTTTCATTAATTTTTATTATATACATGCATATATACATATCTATGCAAATAAAATGTACTCTAATAAACTGAATTTTGTCAAATATATGTTTTTTCCCCTTTACACGAAAATCTTTTAACAACATGAGAAAATATTTCTGGTTCCCTCAGTTTCGTGTTAAACGATTTTCACTGTACCTTCTATTAACTCTTTTCTGTTGTCTTAGGTTTTTACACCTAGAAGTATACCGTTGTTCGAAAGCCTAGTAAAGTACTTCGAATAAACCATTTCAAAAGATTAGAAAATTGCAGATGTAAATTTCAGGTTTCCTCGCATGAAAGCTTATGTATAATATGCCGGTGCTCGTAATATTTGTAATATGTGGGTACTTGTTTTAATCAACGTTATATGACAAGTTATCCAAATGAACTGCGGGCCTTTAATTTTTAGAATAGGTTTAGCAAAATAGATGACAGCTCAAAAAATATTTCTCTATAAATATTTACGTACTTTTAATCTAGTTTGTAGTACACGTTGTATATAATTAGCTATTTTTTTCTATAGTTTTTAATTCAAATTTATAATTAGGATTAAAACAACATCCTTCAAAAATATCGATTATTTTATTAAGAGACTACCGCATCCTTTCAGTTTGATATTTGACTGGTAAATCTGGGACAACAAACCTGTAATTGGTATTCCTAACAGATAAAGTTTTATAAACCTAACTTTTATAATAACAAAAAATAATTTTTTGAATAGAATAAATTACAATGACAGTGTAATATGTTCCAATTGAATATTGTTATGAAATAATTTACTTTTTTGCGTACTGAAAAGTATTGATGATACAGTAAACTTTCTTTGAATAATACAACTACAAACTAGAATACATACTGTGTAAAATCTCTTACGTTTTTAAAGACCTCTAATTAAAATATAAAAACATTACCAAATACGTTTTACTATCGTTAAGATGTATAAAAATAAAATAGAAATATTTGAATAAAAATAATATCAAATTTTACTCAAATTTCAAAAGAAAGAAATCAATTTCATTTTCTTCATATAAAGAAAATACAATACGTTGCTGAAAATGTATAACTGTTTAATTATAAATCCAAATTAATTATAATTTCAGAAAATGTCTGTTAGATTTAAAAATTAATTTTACTAAATTCTGACTACAAAAGTGTTTCAAGTTTATGTTTCAAAATAATTGTTAATTTTATAGATCTGGAGTGACAAATTAACATATGTATTTTAAGAATATTCAGTTATTGCACACGCATCCAAAGCATTTTGTGTTCAATTAAAAATACACTCCTGTTTTAAGGCGATTTCATTTGGAACAGTTATTTCTAAAAAGCGTATAAAAGAATTGTTTTTTGATATTTAATATCAGTCGAATTAGAATATGCAAATAAAATTGTTTTAAGAATATTATTAAAATAAAAAATTATTTTAATGGAATTTTTTGGCAAAAAAGGAAGAAGGAATGATATATTTTCAAAGTATTCTGCTTTTAAAATTGCTTCTACAATAATATTTTGCTTACATACTTCTATACCAGGGTGGAAATAAAATTTTTGAAATATATAATTTAAAAGGGGAATTATTTATAGTTTATTTTATCAGAGAGTATAGGAATTTAAACAAAAAACACCCGTTACTATCTCGATTTTTTAAACTCTGATAGGGAGAATTTTTGCTTAATAAAGTTTCTTTGTTCAAGATTCTCCTCACATAAATACGTCTGGGCCTACGGCTTTAATTGGCTCTTTGACTTATAAGCAACAGTGATGATTGGTAATAAGATGATTATTGATTGCAATATCGGACCAAAAGTTCAATACTGGTATTCGGTATTTTTTAGATCTTAATACCGGGATACCAGTTTTAATGCCAGTAGTAGAAATTTTAGAAAAAGAAAGAAACACAGGTGTTTCTTTGTTTTATTTGTTAGTTTGTTTGGAGTGTAAATATAAAAAAAATTTGTAACTTATAATTTATAACAGTGTATAAAGAATCACAAAAAGTTAAAGAACGTCTTATTTATTTAAATCACAAAAAGTTAAAACATCCCGATTCAGTCTGTGGTACTATTACAGATTTTTGAAATGTGACCTTAAAAACATGATGCATCAATTGTACTGTATAATATGCAAAAACAAACTCAATAATTTAAAAATATTGAAATATTGAGCACTTTCTTCACAACTACAACCTGGTTTTCTCAGATTCGAATATAACACTACGAATCCTGCGCGTGTGCAGTATTGCTCTCAGCTGTAATAAGATAATTTTGACCCACCTCCTTGGATGATTCATATATTTTATCACTTCTCTTGATTGTACGATGCAACTTTATATTCACAGTATAATTGATTCCGCCCATCAGGGAGACATAAAAACAAAAATGTATACTATTTTGCTATGTTGGCGATCAATAACATATATTGGAGACAATTCTAAAATTTCTAATAAATACCGAAAAATCGATGTTTAAACTTGTGAATACCGGTATTACAAAATTGTACAAATGGCTGAAAATACCGGTATTCGGTATCCCGGTATGCCGGTATTACAGTCCCTAAAGATGATCAATCTTATTTGAGACCACATAAAAAGCAAACATCTATGTTATACGCTCTATTGGAGAGAATTGCTTCTAAAGTGCGTTATCCGTTAAACGATCATTCAATAATTATACACTTTGAAAGCCAAATTTGGAACGTATTATATCATTGCTTTGCTTATAAATTTTTGAAGAGAAGATTAAGTTGAAATTACATAATATAAAGCATTTTAAAATGAAAGTATTTTTTTTGGAAGAAAACTATTTAATTTTTTATTTTATAACACTTTTTCCTCATTATAAAATTTCAAATTTGAGAAATTTTTCGAGATATATTTCAATAAATAATTTTAAAACACTTAGGTTTTTGCGAAAAGAATTTGTAATAAATTTTTGCAAAAAGAATCTTTTAAAAAAACCATTATTTTTTTTTATGAAAGGATAACAAAAATGGTAAAAAAAAAATGAAAATTTATTGATTGATATTTCAGTTATTTCAAAATAAAATGTAACATTTAAAAAAAAAAAACAATTTTTTTTAAGGACAAAAAAGGAATTTACTCTAACAATATTCCATTTCTTAAGTGATATTCATGCTAACATACATTTCTCGAAACATGCATTGCAATTACAGTCTTCGTTTAAAGGAAGATTATACATAACTTATTGGATGCGGTAATTTTATTACACGCATTCATATATTTACATGAGTACTCAAGAACTTCCCCAAAATCACACTTGGCAATCAAAAGTTTTCTAAGTATTCTCAATACTTCCAACTGTCTAAAAAAATCAAAACGCAATGCTCTAGCACCCTTCACAAAAAATACCTCCAATCACCAGATTCAATTGTAAGGATTTAATCCCTTCAATATTTATCTCATCTTCAAAATTTCCATAGCTCCTTTTCTAAGTAATCTCTCAAGAGGAAAGAAACTGGTATTAAAATATCTTTCTCGAGCCCCGGACAGATAGGGAAAGGGAAGAAGGAGGGATTGAGGAGTTCTCTAGAAGTGGGGTCTGGGGTCTTGCGTAGAAAAGTTCACTTCTTCCCGGGTTGTTGCATTTCGTTCTCTCTCTCCTCTCTTTCACCCCTGAATCGATGCCCAGGAACCTACCTGGGCAACATCCTCAATATCTCCATGGCGACACCGCTCATCAAAGAGGGACCATTGGTACACAAATAGTTACGTAACGCCAACTTTGCGTTGATTTGGGCGAAATCGTTTCTTTCATGGGGAGAATGGGTTGGCTTTTAGAAAAGAGATGTCAACAGTTGGTTGATCAGGAAATTTAGATTTGTTTTTTTTTCAATATCGATAGTTTAAAGATTTGGAAAAGAAATAATAATGTATACATAGTTGACAGAATATTTGAATTAAAATTCAGTACACACTTAGATGTTTAGTGATAGATATGAATGAAAAATACATTGGATTTTGCAATAGCATTTTTAGTCCTTTTTATTTACTTACATTTATGTATCACAAAATAACAGTAATACATGTTTTTTTTATTTACTTAGTTAATCTAAAATATGTTTGGAGTTGTTCTTGATGAAAGTGATATTTTATGATAAACTTTCAGTGGTTTTGTTGAAACATGGATTCGAACAATCAGCAAAATTGTTAATTTTTTTTGGAAAAAATTATGAATTGGTTCATGTTTCTAATTTTTTCCAAATAATACGAATTTTGCTTTTGGGATTGAAAAGACAAACTATTTCGGAGCTTATCTATCTATATATATATATATATATATATATATATATATATATATATATATGTATATATATAAATGGATGTTTGTATATATGACCTCGCTTCACTCCGACACCGTTCATCCGATCACAATGAAAATTGGAATGTATATGTATTTTTTGTGGAGAAGGCTTTTGTGTTATCCTTTTTGTTACAGCTTTCAACCAGGTGGCACTACAGCATATCACCTTCTGCACCGTTCAATCAATCGCCAAGTTGCCAACATGTTCGCCAACATTTCGCTATGTTTCTATTGAATCACCATTATAGTGTAAGGAACGGCGTTGCTTGCGAATATTACAATTTTAACGTGAAATAAATGCAACAGAAAGTAATATTAACGTATTACTCATCCAGATATAAAACATTTACTCTATTTTAAGTGCCCATTACACAAAACATGTAACAATGTGTTACTTTTGCTGAGCAGAGATCATCTTAGGAAAGTGCTTTCAAAACTCGACCCACACGAGAGTTAGGCTGAGTTTATAAATAAAAAAAGAAACCCCTTTTTATTAGCTATTAGATCTACTGACTTAAAATTTAACAACAAAGGTTCTTTGCTCAGCTGAAATATGCAAAAAGCCTTTTTTTTTTGTTTAATTTGCTATTTAAGTTAAATTGACTCATTAAAAACTTCTTATCCTTCATTATATATTGTTTAATTTTTCAATTCATCCATGCGAAGAACGGGTATACCAGTTAGTATATACTAAAATTAAAAAAATAATTACATTTTAAATATATTTACTCATATCTTTTTTCCCTAAAGTTTAATTGTTTTAGCTCAATTTCTATTCAATTATTTCTGCAAAGAATATTTTCTATTCCAAGCTTCAGAGTATTTATATTAAGTGGGAGGTGGTCTTCCCCCTTTCTCTACCAAAACTTCTAGAAAGAACTTTCGGTTTTACCTTATTTAGTGACCCCATGGTGCACAGAAACTATACATTTACGTACATCTATACCTTCTCTTCTCTCTCCTAACGACTATCTCATCTGGTCGGCTATGGCCCTATGATACCTAATCTTAGACGGTCTCTTGATTGGTCCTTCGGTGAATTTGCTTGCATTGATACGTTAATTTTTGGGTTTCCACCTTACTTTTTGCATACGAACATGACATAATTCTGACTGTTAATTCTTTTGGCTTAAAGAGCTCCGGTTTAAGGGAAGTTGGAAACCTCTTTCTCTTTGTCTCTATAATGACAATGTAAAATTGGCTGTTTTCGATGTACCCTTTCTCAAAATCTGTTATATGTACATGTTTGAAATTCTTTATTCAAATCAAGTATACCTTTCTCATTACACTGAAATGAGCATTTAGCTAATGTTGAATGTTTTCACAATTTATAAAATATTTTATCAAACATAGTGAAATTTGGAACTTCACTTAAAAAACTTTGTAAAAAATAGTTTTGAGTTTTTTACAAAAAGCTCATTTCAGTATATATTGGTCATCATTATAAATATATCATGAAAAAAAATTACATACCTGAGAATAGTAGTTTCTCGGAAAAAATACATCGAACATCAAAATTTACATTTTGAGATAAATTGATTTTAATGTATACACAGTGAGACTTCTAATCGGCTAGGAAATAAAAAAATAAAAAACTCAATTTACAATAAAAGATACATGTTTTGGTTTATATCATACGTTCAACTTTTAAACAAAAACGAAGTACATTGTTTACATTTTGCGCCATTCAAATGGGCGAGGCCCAGTTTCAACGATTATTTAAAAATAGATTTTAAAGATAAGACCCTAGAGGTAAAAGTTCGGTATTTTTAGGGACCGCTATAACCGAGTGGTATAGGTATCGTGGCTAGCTTTGTCACGAGTTCGAGCCCAGTACCACTAAAGACCCACCGTGTAGGGCAGCGATGCACGCTAAATCTGTCGAGAGCTGAAACGTCCTCCCGTTGGTGTGGTAGTTAGGAGAGGGGGATGCCAGCTCAGATGTCGTTCACGTCACTTGACCATGGTTCAAAATTACGTGGTCCGTCGCCGAAAGTCCTCGTGTAGCTAAACAGTGCGACGTTAACATTCACTCTCTCGGTATTTTTAGAAAGTTTAAAATATATACAATTTGAAAATATAAAAATCTCAAATTGTCGAAAAAATAAGATTTTAACTTTCCAACAACGCTTAAATTAATTATTTTTTATTTTTAAATAAATTTAATAGTTTTAAAAAAGGAGCACAATACTAATTTAATTAGTATCTCTACATAAATTGATCTTGGATTCACTAAATTAATGTATTTTGTGAAATTCATATTCACAAAAGTAAGTTCTATAACGCAATGGAATAGTTTACATATTAAAAAAAAAAATCTAAAAAATTAATGTCCTCTTATATTGTCATGTGTTAGTTGATAAAAAACTATATATCAGTTTATGTGTCGTCATCATATGACAATGAGAAAAAGTACAAAGTTCGTTATTAAAAACTAGTTTTAAAAATTAGTAAGACAGTATGTAGCGAAACCTGATTGTAACTTAATTATACGAAATACTTAATATTATACCTTTTAATTAAACATGTTTAAATGCTTTTAAAATAAAAAAATAATTAAATTAAGTTTTTACAAATTTATCCAGAGATTTTATTTTAATTAAATTTCTATGCATTGTTATGGAAAAAAATTGTAATAATCTTCAAAAATAAAATGTTGAAAGCCAGTTATTAAATACAAAACATCAAAAATTTCCCTCGGTGTTAAGAATTTATTGGACTAAATTTGGTATAATACTGCGAGATTTAATTAAAACAATGTTTGTTCATTTCTGTCTAAAAAATGATGAATTGTGTGTATTGGGTTTTAAAAACTGAAATGTTAGTTTTGAGCAAATAAAGAATAATAGTCATTTCTGATACAAATTTTTGTAAAGAATTAATAAAAATTAAAACTTTTTCATGAAAAACAAAACTATTTCTTAATTAAATTTTATTTGATGTGCAAAAGAAAATTCTCGTTTTCCTTATTTAGAAAAGGTTCAATTTATAAAGTTTTCGCTTGGTAACAAAATGGGTAAAAATATCCATTCTTGTGGTATCAGTAATATATGATAGATACCACAAGAGAAACATATGAATAAAAAGCTAATTCACCAGAAAAGAAACTAAGTTATGAAATAATCATAAAATATCGAGATCGGGAAAAACTTCTTAATTTAAACAATAAGGTATTTTAGAAAATATATTTAATATTGATAACTTTAATTATATCTGCACAATTGCGAATACATTTAAAAGAAACTGAAATTTATTGATGTATTTAATTTTTTCGAGGAACTTGAAATCGATACACCGTTTTATTGAAGCTTTTTCCTTAGTAAAATTGTACATTATAAGTATTTATATTTACTTTCTTTTTTTTTTTTCCTCTTTTCCCTATTTCTCTCCTTTTGTATACAGGGGGATTCACTACGAGACCGCCCAACTTGCAGGTGTGTAGAGGTTACAAAGATGACTCGAAATCACACAGGAATACAAATGCCATAGTTGCGAGCAATGATGTACAGAAGAAGAGAAAAAAAACAAAAAGTGCAAAACATTAAGGGAACAGAAAACATTTTATTAAACGACTGTACTGCAATAGGTGTTTGAAATTACGATCATAAATCGTCTGGCAAGTTTGACAGCGACACTGCAAATAATTTCTGACGTTCTGGAAGATTCCTCCAGGCAGTCTTGAGGTAGATGGTGCTGAAATGATGGTTTCATGATAACCAATCCTGCTGGAAGTCGTCATTCACAATCCGTTTACTAAGGTACTAGGATGAACTTGTATTCAAACCAGGAACTATTGATATGCTGATAGTGTATAAAGATAACGGGCACAAGTCTCGGGGAGTGTACCAGGAGTGTTCCATATCACACGACCTTCGCTTCAACAAAAGTTACGTGAGAACTGATTTTTAACGAGTTAACTGTTTTTTTAGAGTATGAGATGCCCGTTTCTTCAGTTGAAGAACTCATCGGTTGAATTTCTCTAGTTGCCCGGAGGATACGTGATATGCCAGGAATCTTCAATAACGTTAGGAGGCCTGTCAGGCATGTCAGACAACTGCTGGTCGTAATTTCGAATACCTGTTGTAGTACATTTCAATAAAATGTTTTCTCTGCTTCCTTGTACCATAGGTCGCAACGACGGCATTTGCGACTCTGCGTTCCTAAGTGATTCCGAGTCGTTTTTATAACCCATACACACCTTGCAAGTTTATCGGTCTGGTAGCAAATCACCTGTACAACATACACATGCTCACACCCATGCACTATATAACATCTATTTCTTTTTCAAGAAGGTTTCTGCACTCCTTTTGTTTTTATTTGTATTTAGTATTTTGTTTAATATTTTTATCATGTATTTTATTTTGGAAACAAACGTAAGTATTAATCATACTATTATGCTATTAAACTCAAAGAATGTTTAGAAACTAACTTATTCTTGCCCTTTTTTCTCTTCTTTTCAACTCAAATGTACAAGCAAATATAGGGAAAGATAAAAAAAATATCACTTAAATAAATGTGTTTAACTCTACAATCTTAGCTCCTAATACAAAGTGAGTTTGCTATTATACTACCTTAGCCATTTAACTTTGACCTATACTAACACTTTATACTCTTTTATTTATAGTTAATTTAAATTAGATGTATGACAATTTAATGCATGAATAATGGTTTTACAAATAGGTCATATTTTTGTTTTATGATTATTTTTTTCAATGTTAATAGAAGCACATTCTCACATTAATTTTTATTCTACACAACCCAATGATATAAGCAAATATAAGAGATGGTTGGCTGTCAGTAGAATTATGTTTAATCATGTAATATTAGTTTTTAAGACTAAGAGTTTTTATGAGACAACTGAGACTAACATATTTTTGAAATATACTGTCTTGTTGTATTTCTATTACTTATTGCTTTCTTTATTAGATTTATGGATATTTAATATATAATTATTGACCACACACATACATACTAAAACATTCACATCCACACATTCACATCCACCTGCATACACATATCCACACACATAAACAGTGCCCACATACCCGCACAAATACGCACATGCTCCTCCATATACAACCTCTGACAATAAAGTTCGATGAATGAAGTCAGAGCGCCAAATCTGGTAACACTGGCGAAACAGCGCAGCGGCGGGTGTTATTCCCCCTTTTTCAAAAGGGGGTCGTTTCCC
>BMAV01025614.1:0-129274 GCA_019973955.1 Trichonephila inaurata madagascariensis
TTCTGATGAGGGATGCATCTACGGCATAAGAGGTCGAAAATTTAAAGTCTGGAAAATCTTGCACAGCGTTCCTCAAAAAGAGCATTTAGTACCAACGGTAAAGCACAAGCGGAGGTGGTATCATCATGTGGGGGTGCATGATGAGAAATGGTTTTGGCAAGTTGGAGTATATAGAATCAATTATGAACAAATATGATTACTTTGATGTCCTAAAAAAACATTTTAAAGAAAAGTGCCACCAAACTCGGCTTAGGATAATCGTTTGGTTTCCAACACGACAACGATTCTAAGCACACCGCTGAGATTGTGAAGCTTTGGCTCTTGAATGATGTCCCAAATCGTCATCACAATGTATCCAGCAAGGATATGCTGAAGAGTGCTCTTAAGGACCAATGGGAGAAGATAAACACCCAAGAAAGAACCAGATTTGTTAATTCAATGCTGAAACGGCTTCAGGAGGTTCTCAAATGATGAGGTTATCCAACCAGCTACTAAATAGCTCATTATTCCCTTTTAAATAATTTTTATAGTTACTACTAAAACAGTGAACGCAGACTTTTTCTACTTGATTTTTGCTAGTATCACTACAAATCTGTCTTTATTTTAAAATCTATGAAGGCAAAACAAATTTACTTTTATTATTCTGAATACTTAAAAGGAACTAAATAAAATATAATTTGAAAAAAAAAATTAATTATATTTTATTAATAATTTCTTTTTATTTATTTTTTTATTTATTTTTTTTTTCGTTGCTTATGTAAGCAATAGTACTTGAACGCAGACTTTTTCTAGCTAGTGCATATATAAAAGAAGCGCAAAAGGGGCTTCTAAAAATCGAATATTCTTACGGAAAAAAATAGCTCATTTCATTAATAATAACGAATAATTCAAAAAGCAAAATGTTATAGTTGATAAAAAAATAAAATAATGAGAGAGAAAAATCAAAAAATATTAAATTTATACAAATTACAAAAAATGATGGATGAGTAGGTGAAATATTTAAAATATTCAGGTATTCATGAAGTTGTAATTTAATTTACTTAGAGCGTTCTGAAAAATAATGAATAAATTCTGAGTAGTATTTTACTAATTGCCTTTATAAGTTAAGCTTCTCAAAAATTACAAATTTCAGTATGGGAGGAAATGCACTTTATAAAAGTTAACATTGCAAACTATTCTGCAAAGTTAAAACATCAAAAATATTGTTAATAGTTATAGAAAATGTTATTGTTATAAGTGTTGCTTTTACACGCGAACTTTAATATTAGCTCAATTATTCAGTGATATGGGCAAAAGATATTGCATCTCTTTTGAAAGTGTTTGCTTGAATTCATGTGAATGGTTTTGGTGTATTTTTCTTATTAATAAGAGGTGGAGTATCAATAAAAAAATTGAAAAGAATATTTAAAATTGTAGATATTTAGAACCTTCATAGGTGGTCATTTGTAATTTGAGGAAAAAAACTAAATTCTGTTGTTTACATACGAAATATATAGTTCTACATACAAAGTGTCCCAAAATGACCGCATAAACTCTGCACAGCTAGATTCCTCGTTGGGAGTACATAAAAACTGCCCAAAGAAGTGTTCCTGTACGATCCATAGTTTAAGAGAAAAATACGAAAAACAAAGTATGATGTCACTGCCGGTGAAAGAAAAAAACACTTTATTGAACATATCAACAGCAGTATATGCACAATTTAAGGCAGATGTTCAAAGTGTCTACCGTGCATGTCAAGGCAGGCTTGAGCACGCCGTGGAATGGCTATCATCATACGTCGCAGCACCGCGGGGTCCACCGAAGTACAAGCAGCATGCAGACGAGCAACTAAATCTATTTGTGTTGTCAATACATCTCGATGCACCAGTTCCTTGAGATGTCCCCATAGAAAAAAAATCTAACGGAGTAAGATTTGGAGAACGTGGTGGCAATAGAACAGGACCCTGATGTCCGATCCAACGACCGGGGTATGCAATATCCAGCCAATTATGTACAGGAGAACAGAAATGTGCCGGAGCCCCATCATGCTGGAATCAAAGTTCTGTATTGCCACTAATGGTATGTCATCGAGGAACTCGGTTAAGACTTCATGGAGAAACACCAAGTACGACTGTCCCGAGAGCCGTTCAGGCAACAGATATGGTCCAAGCAGGCTATCCCCGAGTATGCCAGCCCCTCATGTTAAGAGACCAACGTTCCTGATGTTTCTGCTGCCGTATTGCATGCAGATTGCCCTGGAATAACATAGGGCTGTTGTGATGGTTGAATACCCCATCACGAGTGAAACATGCTTCATCAGTCCACAGGATATGTGCAATGAAACCATCATCTGAGTTCTGTTGCTGCAACAGCCATTCACAGAAGGCCACACGTTTCTGAGAGTCATCTGGTTTCAGACCTTACACGGTTGTGTACCGAAATGGGTATAGCCTCTCAGACCGTAACAGCCTGTGCACAGTACTTTTACTCGAACTCATCTCACGGGTTAATGCATGTGTGCTTGTCTTGGATGTCTCTTCTACCCGGTGCAGTATTGTATCCGCCTGTGCTAACGTCAGGCCGCTCAGCGGTCTTCCAGTATCGTGAAGATTGGCTGTTGGCCAGACGCTTCCTGTATTTCGCAGTCTATCGTCCAGCCTACGGATGACGTTGACATCGGAAGGACGGTGAGATGGATATCGACGGGCATACTCCCTAGCAGTTCGTAAGGCATTTCCATTACATCGGCTGTACATCAAGTACATGTCGCAGTAGTCACGAACGGAATACATGGCCACCATATGAAGACTACCGGTAGCTGCAAGATGCAGCCTTTTAAATACCAGTTCAACGGTAGCTTAATGTCATTCCACGGCGAGCGCCCATGCATGACGCGATATGCACGGCGAACGTTTTAAACATTATCGTCTGGAAAGATATGCAAATACTGTTGTTGATACGTCTAATAAAGTGTTTTTGTGTTGTTTTTTTCTTGCACCGGCAGTAACGTCATGTTTTGTTTTTCGTATTTTTCTGGTAAACTATGGATCGTACAGGAACGCTTCTTTGGGCAGTTTTTATGTACTCTCAACGAGGAATCTAGCTGTGCAGAGTTTATGCGGTCGTTTTGGGACACCCTGTATTATTGAAATTTAAAATCAATTTTCAAAATGTTTTTGAAAATATATTTCCATGCATTTATCATGGAATATCTTAGTTAATTTTTTTGTTTTGCTTTCGTAAAAGCAAAACTTATGTATATGTTCGAAAATCTATCTGTAATATATCTATCCAATGGAAAAATGATCAACATGCAGATATGAGCCTATAATGTTACAATTTATAAAAATAACCTTACCTTTTTTTTTCACGTACAGATTATGGGAAAGTATACAAGATCATACCAATTTATATTGAAAGACCATAACAATATATGTATATATATATATAGAAAGAGAACATTCAAAACATATTTTACTATTATTTTCTTATTATTTTTCGTTCGCCTTAGAAATGAGAACTAAAAGTCAATATTCATATTTATTACGTAGATTAGATAAAATATTAAAAACTGTCTTCGTTTTCGATCTAGTACTACTCAGAACACCTACAAAATTTACAAAAGAAATCTTTTTATTTATAAGACAAATGCAATAAAAATTGAATGTTTAGTATATGGACATTTATAATAATATGCTTATCAGGTTTTTCCTTTCTTAATCGTACGTTTCACTAATTGTATAGCTATTAGATTGCAGAGTTACGTCCAAACATATAGTTGAAAGCTTTTCCATGATAACACTTCGAGTTATATTCCTTATGATTTTCGTCTAGAAAGAATAATTAAAAAAAGAAAAACTATAAAATAAATCCAATGTGAATGTTTTTATATGTGTAATTTCAGTACATACTCTTTTATATAATTGTACTACACATTATTTCTAAAACAAAACCTTTAACGATGTAAAATGTTAATCGTAATATATTAATATAAATACTTAAGAAAAGGATTTATAAGAAAAAAATTTAACCCTTTATGTACCGACGGTACTTATAAGTACACTCACTTTAAAATTACATAGAATAACCATTTTTACGAATATTCTGACGATACTTAGCAAGAATATTCTTTGAAATCCACTCTTCTAACATATATGGCAGCACGGGTTCTATGATGAGTATTTTAGCGGGGAAGGCGAATAGTTTTATAGCAGAAATTGCGTTTTCAGCTAACGGCATTTTCAGTGGAGTACGAAGATTATCATTTTTGTCCCGAAAAAATAGTTAATGTCAAAAGGTGTCTTATTTTGGTGGGTGTTAATGAAGACCTTAGGAAAACGATTTGACTATTTTTAAGTGAACAGTGTATATAATTATTTTTACAGTTGAATATCTTTAATTAATTAATTAGCTCTAACTAATTAAATTTCCAAAAGTTAAGTATTTTGTTTATGTATATCCCTTAATTTTCAATGTATTTATTAAAAAAAAATTATTCCATGAAAAAAACTGCAGTAAATCATAATGCGGTACATAAAAGGTTAAAAAAAGGTAAAAATTACAGTCGCTCTTCTAACCCATGAATAAAAGTAAATTCTACAAGTCAGCTTACAGATGATAATGCACTAAATGAATATTGGTGTTACTTTCCAAATATACAAGGTGGTCTAGAATTCATGGTACAAACTTTAAGAGTAAGTACAGGACATTGTAACAATCATTTGTTGTATAGGAATGTATGGACGCAAGTGACGCGGTGAGGCACAAACACAAAAAATAAGAGACGAAAAGAAAGACAAAGTGTCTATTGAAAGCAACTTTTACAAGTGTAATGTTCACAATAACTCTTCATGACTGTTTAGCACATGAGCTATGAAGTCCAGCTGCAGCGCACATTTCTGCACTACCCACTGACAGTCGGAGAAGATAGTCTGCTGGATTCAAAGCTTATATTCGCTGAAAATGGAAGAAGTGTGTAAGCGATTTTCGTTCAACACTCTACAAACGTCCTGAGGACTCACACTTTCGTGACGAGCAACAGCTCTTGTACTTGACTCGAGTCTATCAGCTACAACGTTCAAGGCGCTTTTTTCCAGGCTTAGACTGCGAACAGCTTTTCGTCTACGAGTATCATGTCTGGGGAAGTGGAACGAACCTATTTTCGAAGTTGACGATGTAATCGCCGAAAAATTCTGAGATCCGGCATTCGTCAACGAGGAAACTGCGCCTGATACATTAGTTGCATAGCTCTACCATTATCATTTGCACGGCCGTACATGTAATGCATGTCTGCATTTTCGGTATACGTAAAGTTTCCCATCGTAGACGTCAGCACAATTGCGAATGGCGCTTTCTCTACTGAGATGTATGTCTATCATAATGTTGAACGGCGACTACACATCTACTGCCCCCTACCGGCAACGCAACCAACCGATAACTCTATTTCTCTTTTCTTTTATTTTCCTCTTTTTTGCCTCACCGCGTCACTTGCACCCATACATTCCTATGCAATAAATTATTGTTACAATGTCTTGTATCTAACCTTAAAATTTGTACCATGAATTCGGACTACCCTGTGTAACATTTAATTCATAAAAAAAGTCATTATGAAGTTAGTCTTTCCATTAAAAAGTACAAGACTCTGAACTGTTGTAGAACTAGAGATGTGGGAAAATCTTGTTCAAATCACATGAATTGCGGTCAAATGACAAGGATAGTACCTGAGGAAGTGTCTCTCTCTCTCTCTCTCATTCTCTTTCAATTTCCCACTACACCAGCACAGTTTCCTTACAACCCTATAGTTAACGCATGTTTAGTCGCACACTGCTTGTCGCTCTAGGAACTTATCTCAACTGCACAATATAAACAGTAAAGAATTATCTTAACATCTTAAGAAATTAGCTTGGTAAGGACAAACTGAGACTTTTTTATTTAAATTCCTTACAATCTTGCCCTTTATATAACGATATTAAATAGAACTTGATAATCTATTACTTGAGATTACAAATAGAGAATCGATTACCTTACAGATAATTGCAGTGATTATTTATCCAACAATTAATGAGACAAACTCCATTTGCGTCTTTCCCTAATTTGTCCGAAGTACCTCCCACCTCCTTAAATAATAAAACATTTTACACCAATAGATACTTATCCCATTCTGTACGTCAGGATAATCTTTAATGCATCAGAAATAATGTCACACGTTCAAACCTCAAAAAAAAATTTTTTAAAAAACTGGAAAAATACCAATAATGAGTTTAACAATTGAGATTCATTATAAATTTTTTCGGATGTATTTATGGATTATTTGAAAATCATAATAATCATATTGTGACCATTCAGGATCTCTCCACAAACACAAAAGGGAAATATACATTTTCAGCGACAAAATAGTTGCTGCCTCTGAAAATTTCATAATTTTTGTTTTAAATTTCTCAAATCTCACTGAATGTTATTGAGCTGACAATGTAGCCTCGAATCTCTACATAACAATGACAATTTTTTTAATTTGTTAATTTTTTTTTTTAATTCTTTCGTACTTCAGTACCCTGAATTCTATATCCTGGACTTTATTCATGCATTTATTTTTCTTAAGTCATTCTGAGTATAACTAGCGGACGTTCCTATCCAGCATGGTGTTTTAGCGACGCTAACCGCTGTGCCGTAGATCCAGGGTTCGAATCCCGGCGAAGACATGAATGTTTGTGTAGTGAATGAATGCATAGTGCTTTCATGGCTTGGGGTACTTTAAATAGCGATCGAGCCGTAGGTCCTTTCGTGAAGTTCATCGAAGGGGCCCATGCCCCCTTCAGGGAAAATTCTTCAAAATTATGGTGGAAAATGGGTTAAATCGAACTGTTACCTGTATGGTGACAAAGCAACGGCTAACAACAGGTGTACATCTAGCCCCGGGGTGCTCAACATTTTTTTCTGTTGGGCCGCATACATATGTCAGCTATTTCACGCGGGCCGCAACATGAGGGTAAAAAGGGGGTGCTGTTGGCGCCTTCGAACGTAATTGGCGACTTCAGGGTTGCCAGAATAAACATATGTAACGCGCCATTTAATTATTAGGAGAGAACGCTGATGCAACTGATTGAATTAACGTGAAAGGCATGATTTTTGGGGAGAGCGTTTTAAAAAGCTTTATTTCTTCTTAAACCCGTAAATAGTCTTTAAAATGTTTGTGTGTGTAAAGGTTTTAGTGCTGTGAAGTTATTTTTTTAGTCATCTCAATAAACTTTTTTTCATATACTGGGGCTCTTCTTTTTATCAGATAGAACTTTAAAAAATCAAAGTTACATTCTTCTTGCTCTCCATTAAATTTCCCTCGATGATCCAGGTGCAGAAATGCTTTAAGCCCCAAGAAAACCCTTTGGGAAATTTAAAATGTTATTTTTAAAATTATTTTTTTTTTTTTTGTGCTAACACAAAATTTAAAAGAAGCTTTTAAAGAAACACTCTTTCACAATTTCTGTAAACTTTTCCCTTATGATTAAAAAATTAACAAACTTCATAGGATGTCTTTGTTACCGTTTTGTGACATTACCACTGACAAAACACTTTGTTGCTGTTGAAAAAAATTATTCAAAGGTATTTATCCCCCTTTTCTTGAAAGAGATCTTCGGGAAAAGTGTCATTGAAATGTTTTCCTGTTTAATTTTTTTTTAAAATACGGCATTTTCGTGACAAATCAAACAATTACTGATCCTTGTTTGTTTTTCTCTACAAAATAGATAGCCTCCCAATCGTATTGAAACCATAGATTTTCTTCTAATATTTTTTTGCTTGCAAGATAAGAAAGAAAATTAAAAAAATAGTTCCACCCATGACTTTCTTAAAAAAAACTCTTTGCAACAGCAATAAAATATTTTGTCAATGTCACAAAATGCTAAGGTAAAGATAAAAAAAGCATCCAATAAAATTTGTTACATTATATATATCAATAAACATATAAAATTGTTAAGGCTAAACATATTAATTGATACAGAAATTGTTAAGAGTGTTTTTCTTTAATGCGTCCGATGTACTTTTTGAGAAATTCAACTATTTTTTCAGATCTTTTTTTTTTTAGTGAAATCAAAAAGTATTTGAATAAAATTGAAACACAAAATTGCACAAAAATATCTGAACTAATTTTAAACAAATAATACTAATTTCAGTCTGGAATTCAGTATAAACTCTTTGCTACCCTCCTACACTTGATAAATTAGTATCTAAAATAAAAATATAAGTGAGGATTTGTCAAAAAAAGAAATCAGATTATCAAAGCATATAGCAGCTTTGTTTTTATAATGGTAAAATACAAACTAGGGGATTGGGGGATCATTGATGAAAGGAAATTGAAATCACCTTATAACTGGTTTTTGAAAACCTAAGACCTTTTCTTGGGAGTTGAGGGTTTTTTGAGGGTTTAAACCTTTAAAAAAAAAATCCAAAAGAATGAGTTTTAATATTTAAATCAATTTTCCGCCACCCTCCCCCATTTATCTTCATGTTGCGGCCCACGTGAAACAGTTATAATGTGAATGTGGTCCGGGGTGGGAAAAAAAGGTTGAGTACCCTTGAATTATATTATGTGTTTTCGGGAAACACCATTCCATTCTTAGAATCTATCTTAAAATAATGTTTAAAATTGATCAACATATTATAAATACTTTATGTAAAGACAAAGGAAGTACTGCGTATTTGTCTTTAAAATATTTCAAAATAATGTTAATATAATTTAGTCATTAATTTACATGAAGAGAGACCATTATAAATTCATACACTTAAAGTTATAAATATATCAGTCAAATGCGCTAAGATATATACAGTACTGACCATTAAATTTGACACCCCAAAAAGAAATACAGATAACAAAATGATATTTGTTGGATAACTATATTATACTGGAAAAGACAAGTGTTTAAATTTTCAAGAAATTTGGGTGCGTAGATCCTGAGAAATCAGTACTTAGAATAACCACGTCAGGCAATAATAGCAGCACTTATATGCCTGGGCATTGAGTGAAATAGAGATTGGACGGCATGTACAGGTACATATAGCTTCAACACGATGCCACAGCTTATCAACCATAGTGACTGCCGCATGGTGACGAGCCAGTCGTTCGGCAAACCTCGACCAGACGTTTTCTATTGGTGAGAGATCTGGTGAACGTGCAGACAAGGGAAGCAGCCGAACATTTTCCGTATCAAGGAAGGTCCGTACAATACCGATAACATGCGGTAGTGAATTATCCTGCTGAAACGTAGGGTTTCGCAGGGGCCGAATTAAGTGTAGAGCCACGGGTCATAACACACCAGAAATGTAACGTATACGGTTCAAAGTGCCGTCAATGCGAACAAGAGGTAACCGAGACGTGTATCCAATAGCACCCCAATACCATCACGTCAGGTGTTGAGCCAGTATCACGAAGACGGATGCACGCTGCCAATGTACGTTCACCCCGATGCCGCCAAACATGGATGCGACCATTTTGATGTAGTAAACAGAACCAGGATTCATCTGAAAAAATGACGTCTAACCATTCGTGCGCCCAGGTTCGTCGTTGATTACACTATTGAAGACGCTCACGTCTGTGATGCAACGTCAAGAATAGCCGCAGCCATAGTCTCCGAGCTGAGAGTTCATACTGTTGCGAACATCGTCCAACTGTTCCTGAAGACATTTGTTGTCTTGCAAAAGACCCCAATTTTTGACTCAGTGTTCGTGACGGGTCTGCACGATCCATTAAAGCCATGCGTGTAACGTGCCTATCTTCTCAGCTGCTAGTGATAGATGGCCGTTGAGCTCCCGCACGGCGTTCCATATTACAGTCCTGAACCCATCGATTCCATATTCTGCACTGAGAAGGGTTCCTTTGTCCAGTCTGTGTCATTCAACAGAAAAGCTAGCTTAAGCCGATCAATGTTGATCGGGGATATCCTGTCATTTATATTAATGGTAAAATGTTTGTCGTTCCCTACTCAAAACTTCAAATGGTCCTTGATAACATGCTGCCAATCATGGTTTTAAACCCTCAACCCTGATAAAGACATGAGAGCAGTTTTTGAGGGCTGTGTGCATGAAACATGAGGTAGATGAATGCTAGGAAGCAAGAGTTGGTTTAAGGTATCCGACTACGTTCTGAACCGTGATTTTGAAAAAGCGATTAAATGGATAATATTTATGATATTTAGTGTCACTTAGATTAGAATACATGTATAAAATTGTTTTAAGGACATTATGACGAAAAAAAACTATTTAATTACAATATTTTGGCAAAAAATTAACTTAGAATAACCTTTTTTCCAAATGTTCTCCTTTTGTAAAAATGCTTCTATTGTATTAATATTTTGCCTGTATATAGCTCAGACCTCTGTACAGAGGCTCAACTAGAATTTTTGAAACTCATAACTTGGAAGTCGGTTTATCCATGTTTTACGAAAACAGAAGGGAGAAATTTTAAGAAAATACGCCGATAATTATTTCAAATGGTTGTAACTCTGAAAATAATTTGAATTTTTCAAAAATCATAGTTGAGCCTCTGTACAAGATCTGAGCAATACAGGCAAAATATTAATCTAATAAATACAAAGGAGAACATTGGAAAAAGGTATTCTGTTAATTTTGCCAAAATATTGCATTTAAATAATTTTGTTGTCATAATGTCTAAATTTTATACATTATTCTAAGTGACACTAAATATCATAAATATTATCCATTTACATGCTTTTGCAAAATCACGGTTCCGAACGTAGTCGGATACCTTAAGAGTCCGGAATGTTTCTCTCAGCTTTAATAGAAACTCAGAGGGATCAGTTGGAGTCTGGCTTGAAGGTTCAAAAAATTCTCCTGGAAGCACAATGATTTTTCCTGATACCATTTCAGCACAGGAGGCATTGAGGTCCTCTTTGATGCACGATCTCAGACCAAGCAGGACCACTGGTAACGATTCTGTCCTTTGATCGTGGCATCAAGAGCTTGCTTGAGGATACGATGGAGCCATACAACCACTCCATATATTTGAAGGGTGGTACGGAGTAGTTTGGATTCGCTGTATTCCCAACATAGATTTCAGGCTGTAAAGAAGACGAGACTGGAACTGGTCTGTGGTTATGATAGCAGGTACTCCAAAGGGCGATATCCAGTTAGCGATAAAGCTTTTTGCCACGACTTCAGCAGAGATATCACTGAGAGGAATGACCTCCGGCTATCGGATGAAGAAATCAGATGGTGGAAATGGTCCAACTAGATCGACATGGACGGGCTGAAATCTTTCAATGGCTGGAGCAAAAGGTTGTATGGGGCTCACGATATGCCTCATGACTTTGGATTGTTGGCATGCGATACAGCATCGTGTCCATTTAGTGATGTCCTTCAGCATGGACGGCCAGATGAAGCAGTCTAGTATGAGGCGCTCTGCGGCATGAATACCTGGATGGGAGGGATTATGGAGAGAGCGAAATACTTCAAAGCGATGTTCCTCTGGTACATAAGGCCGTACTTTTACTCTACTGACATCACAGAAGATTTCAAGAGCATTTCCCATTTTTAAAGGTTTTAATAAAAGGGATAAATCATTGGAAGAAGTTAAGGTTTTTAAGTTCCTCGTCTTTGGTTTGACTATTGGCTAAGTGTTGGAAATCAGTGGTTGAAAGATTAAGGGCATTAATTCTTCAGAGAGCATCTGCCACGTAGTTGTTAGATCCTGAAAAGTGTCTGATATCTGTGCTGGACTGCGATATGGAATCGAGATGCGTGAGTTGACGAAGAGAACACGAGTCCAAGATTTTATTGAACGTAAAAGTTAAAGGGCGATGATCTGTAAATATTATAAAAATATGTCCTTCCTGCTGGTGCCTAAGAAATCGGGAAGCATGGAAAAAAAACAACCTTTGCCAACCACTGGGGACGTCTCTCGCGTTCTTCTTCTAACATAACTCCCTCCCGTTTTTTGGGACGGCCACGATTAATGGAAAAAAATTTTTCCCCAACCCTACCAAGAAGAGAAACAGGGCAAAAAATGAAAATAAGATATATTTTAAAAAGGTGGGGTTTTGTGAAAAATGGGACGGCAATCTTAGAATAATTTAGTGCGGAACAGTTCGGAAAAAGGGTGTTAGACGACCTACCGCAAAGAAGAAGGATAAGTTTTCATCTTCGTTAATATTGTTAATTAAAGAAGGAGTAATAGTGCCGGAGTATACTTCTACAAGTAGCAGAATAGGAGTGTCTTCAACCAAGATAGGGGGGTTTACCCCTAAAAAAAGGTAATATTTTGTATAGGAAGTTAGATTGGGCAGATAATTAAATAAAAATTAAATAAGTGATCTAGTTGTGCGATCTGACTTAAATATTCAGATTAATTCGTGGCTTATTCTCACTTAAAGAAAGTTTTTTTAAAATTAAGTTATTTAAGTTCTTCTTAATAAAAAGTTGTTTTAAAGAATCCAAAATGTCTCATCTTTTAGATAATCCCACACCTCTAGCCCCCCGGACCCAACAAGACATACCCTATCGCCGGTTGGCTATGTCACAAGGGCCCCCGAACTATAATAATTCTGGGTTAGGTAATGCAGGAGGATTTAGTATTTTTTCCGAAATGTTTTTTTCCGGGTCGGGAGAATGTAAAGGATTTCCCTTTGGAACCCAATAGATAATCAAATACAGTTACTTAAAACCCCCAAATAAATCTGCTGGCTTCGAAAATTATCTCGGGGGAAGGGCCCAAAAATTGGTACTCAATTTTTGGGATCGGTTAGTGCAAGATACAGCCACGGATTTCGGGGCACCCTCGGGCTGAATTAGCAAAACTTTTCCCGCAATAAAAAATAAGAAAAAATTGGGAGGCTCGATTTTTCGCGTCACAGCAAGGGAAGAAATCGGGAAACCCCACAGACTTTGTTTACGATTTATTAAAAATTCAGAAAATTTAGAGAAAAGGGATGTCGCAGGCGGAATTGGTTGATCACTTTTTTGTTTGACTCGAACCACAGACCCAGGACTACGTGGAAGTGCGCAATCCGCAGAACCGGTAAAACCCCTTTTGGAAATATTGGTTAAATTCGAAGAAATTATTTTTACAAAATTAAAATTTTCACAGAATAGAGATAATGTAAAAAGGGCAAGGTTAAAAAATTTTCGCATGGGATGCCTAATTTTGATGCTAACCCGCAGAAACTGGAGAAATTCTGAGAATGGGCGTAGACCAAAAAAATGGCAGGAATAATTTTTATGAGAATAGCCGTCAAAGTAATAGGGGGTTCGAGAGGGAAAAAGATTTCAGAATGGTGATCAGAGATTCAACAAAAGGGGGTTCCCAATTTCGAAATGATCGAAATAATAATTTTAATACGGGGGCCCGAGAAATAGGGATTCAGGAAAATTTCAGTCGAGGCGATAAATGAAAAAGGGGACGATTGAATATTGTGTTAAAGATCAACCTAAAAAGGGGAATCCAAGGGAAATACCAAATAAGCTTTCTCCGATATGTATATCACCCGAAAGAATTTCCCCCACTTTCCCTATTTTATTAAATAACACATTTTTGGCGTTTTTGGGGACCCCGGGAGCAGATAAATCATTTAAAATGGAAGAAGTATATAGAAAATTTTTTTTATAAGAAAATTAAAAAAACGACCCCCGGAATAACAGCACAGGGTGCAAAATTTTCCCAAAACATGGGGTTTTAGAATTGTATATTCGCTTTTGGACAATTTAAAAAGACCTTGGTCTTTTCATGTGTTAAAGATTTGGAATCCCATGTATTCTAGGTGTTTTTTAAAATGGAAAAAGATTATTTTTTTGATCGAAAATCGTTAAAAATTTCCCCGGGATTCAAAAATAAATGGGGTGGTTGAACAATTGAAAGGGAAAAGGTTGAAATTTTGTCAAAAGACAAAATTGGGGAGGTAAAAAAAACAAAAACTAAAAAAATTTGTTTAGTAGTTTTTGGGGATTTTTCTCAGACAAACCGGGTCTTACTCATTTTTTATACCAAAAAATTGGGACACGGGAGATAACCCCCCAGGTTTCCCGGCCATAAAAGATACGACCGGCAGAAACAAGCAAAATTGATTTTCACATAAAAAAAAATGTTACAAGAAAACGATTGTTCCAATTCAATCCCCGTACGCGTCACCAGTTGTGTTATGCAAAAAAAAAATAATGGGTTCCCAGGAAAATCCAGAAGCATAAAAGATTTGCAGTAGACTATTAAAAAACTAAATTCGATCAAAAAGACCGAAAACCCCCCTTTACCGTTAATAGATGTTTTTAAAAAACGAACACCCCCTATAAACTTAAAAAATTAATCTCTTGATCTAAGAAGGGGGTATTTTCAAATGGCAGTAAACCCCAGTGATATTTTTTTCAAGACCGCATTCTATAAAAGTGGCACTTATGTTTTCGGCGGATGCCATTCGGTTTATCAGGGGCACCCCCAAATTTTTAAAAAGGCAATTGACATAACCCTAAAAAGTGATAGGAAGTTTGTGAATGTATATATGGATGACGTTATTATAACGTTCCACATTCCTCACCATTTTGGGAGCATTTAAGGAAGTTTTTTCGTTGTGTTGCAAGATGCAAATATTGACATTAAAAAAAAAGAAAAAATGAAAATTTTTGGGGATGAATTGGAAGTATTTAGGATTAATTATTAGAAAAAAGGGAATTAAAAGGGATGAGACAAAGGTTCGAGCCATACTAGAGATGAAACCCCCCCGTAACTCAAAAAAAAGTGCCCAATTTTTTTGGGTATGTCCCAGTGGTACGAAAAATTTATTAAAATTATGCGGATTTTTTGGGGCCACTTTTAAAAATCTTTTTAAAAGAAAATTAAAAAAATTTGTCTTTTGGGCCAATGAGGGGGCAAAAAAAGGGATTCGAAGAGGTCAAGGCGGCTGTAACAAAGGCGCCAGTTTTAAAATTACCAAAATTTCGGGGCCCTTCGGGGTTATTTACGAAAGCCAGTTCCCTTCGGTTTGGGGGGCAGTGCTTAATCAAGAAAACAGACCCCTTTATATTTGCTTCACGTACGCTGAACAAAAGCAGAGAGGAATTATACGGTAACCGAAAAGAATATCTAGCAGTAGTATGGGCGTTGAACAAATTCCGAAAATATTTAGGAAAATTTAAAATAATCACAGATACGCTGCCTTAACACGCCTAACACATGGCAAAAAAATTTGGGCCCAGTAGGATGATCAGATGGGCACTCAAATTAGCGGAATTTTATAGAATGGGAACATAGACCGGGGGAAATCAAAATGCAGTGGCAGATATACTGTCAAGGGGGAAACCCGTGGAAAGTATAATAGGGAAAAAATTAATTGGAATAATCAGGGATTTAGTACTTACTTCGCGGGGGAAAAGTTAATAACAGAACAAAAATGACCCAGAATTTGGTCATATCTATGAAAATTTAGAAAACCCCGGGAAAATAACCCGGTTAATGGGAAAATATGTGAGAAATTGGGGCCCACGACTTCCCGTCTAATTGAAGGTTTTTTATTTTTTTGCGAAAAAACGCAACGTCGTTAGGGGGAAATGCGGGTATACATTCCCAAAAACTTTTAAAGGGAAAGAAATAATGAGAGAATTTCCCCAAAAGGCCAATTGCAGGGCCGGGAAGATTTAAAAAGTATCATAAAATTCGGGACGTTTGTTATTTCCCGTACATGAGAAAATTCTTTATCAATATGTCTCACATGCCATATTTCCAAGTTAATAACTATAAAAAAGCGTTACCACCTGGTCGATTAAATGATTATATCAAATAATCCAAATTTGGGTAATGACGTTTAGATTTTTTACGCCCGACCCTTTTATCGAGAATAAGACGTAATCCTTTTTTTTAGTATTCCGATAACCCGCAAATGGGGTGAAATTATACCTTTAAAAAAGGCCCTGTCTCTTTTAATAGCGGATATTTTTTTTTTTTTATAACTTTATATCGCGTTTTTGGGGCTCCAATAAAATTAATAAGTGATAATGGTCCCCAATTTATATCCCAAATTTTTTAACATTTAAGTGAAAGATTAGGGATAAGGATATGAAGACCGTTGCATATAGGCCACAAAACAAATCGGACGAAAAAAAGTTAATCGAGATATAGGGAAAAAGATTGCAAAAATTTTGTTAATGATCAACAAGATACTTGGGATCAATTCTTACGTGGGTTTGGTTACGCTATTCGTAAGGCGGTGAATGAAACAACGGGGAAAATACCTTTCTGAATTATTTTTTGGGGCGAAAATTGATTACCCCATTTCAAAAATTAGTAAAGGGTTTCAGATGATCGGAATTCAAGGTTAAAACATAGAAAAATATTTAGGGAAGCTAGAAAAAAGTACGAAAAAATAAGCGGAAAGGTGGGAAAAAAATTATAATAGACGAAGACGAGATATACAAATTAAAAAGGGAAATGATTGGGGCTTTTTAGAGACACACCCTTTAAGTTCAGCAGCTAATAAAATCTGTTCTAAATTTTAAAAAAAAAAATTTGAAAGGGGACCCTATAGAGTATTAAAAAGAAGAAAAAATAAAAAAATATTGTAATATGGAAGTCGGGGAAAAAAAATTAACGGTTAACTTTTTACCAAAAAGGAAATAGTCATAGGAAATGTGACGAGGTTTGAGTTAGGAACAGGTGGCCCGATAGTATTTTTAGATCATTAAAGGGAAAAGAGTACTCCCGGGAAAAAGTACATCAAAAATTCAATGGAAATCACACTATGGGGAAAAGTCTGCGGTGAAACGTGAATTAGGGGCAAAAGGGGTTAATCGGGCAATCAAAAAAATATAAAAACAGATAGGACCAAAGGGGCAGATCACTGGTCGAAACCCTTTCCCAGTTCATTTACGAACGGGAAAAGGGAAAAAAAAAAAAGAAAAACTTCTAAAAGGGGAAAGAAAAGGTCGTATGGGTCAAAAGGGGGGACCACAGAGAAAGTGGCAAAAAAAAGGGACAAAAAAATATTAACAAAAAAACCGTCATCCAGACTATTTATATAAGTAGGAAAAAAAAACAAGACGGGGAAAAACTGAAATTCAAGATGGAAAAGAACTACAACCTGAGGCCAACCATGAGAAAGTATCAGGGGTCCCCGACCGGCCAAAGGGGAAAAAAGACCCATAAGGAAAAAACCGACAAGGAGACTACAAGCCCCCCACAGCAGGCATCATAAAAAATTCCAATGCAGCCAAAAAAAAAAGAAAAGGAAAAAACAGTGGTAGCACCTCGTCCCTTGGGAAATCCTAAGGGGGACAAAAAAAAAAGAGGGTTTTATTGTTTTTTTTTTGGGTCTTTCCCAAAAAGTGGTCGGAAAAATTATTGCAAAGAAGGGAAACCCCCGGCGGGTTTTAAAAATTATAAGTCAAAACGGGGTTTACACCCAAAAGTGTATATTTATTTTTTAACTTTTTACTTGTAAAAAATTTTTTTTTTTGGGGAAAACAATTGTAATTGCACATTTGTTTGCTTCGATGTATGACTTCGTGAGATGGAACAAAATTTCCCTTTTTTTATTTGTTTTAATGGTTTATTGAAAAAATTTGTAATTGTATAATATGTATGTATATATATATATGTTGTTGTATTGTTCCGATTATGATGCATCTGGTTCCGGGGGAAAAGCGGCGTAGTCAGGGCACTAACAATAATATTAACGGGTTTTTGCGGCTCATTGGGAGTTTTGTGGAACCAGATGCGGATAAATAAAATTTATTGTGATTTACAAAAAATATATAATGCATAAAAAAATTTTGAAACTTATTTGGTATTATGTAAACATAGATTGGGCAAAGTAACCCTTTGAGAGTTTTTTTTTTTTGGGGGGACAGACCCCGAAAAAAGTGTCAATAACTGATATGTAGCCTCAACAGGAACAATGGGCGGAAACCCCGCTCCATATGATAAGATTGTCCGGATGCAGAGTTTGGGTCTTTCCCCAGGAAAAATTCAGTAGAAAACCCAAGGTATTAACATATAAGTTACTTTAAGAGTATATATATAAAAAAAGGGGAATAGACCATAATTAAACAGCAATTATTAATGTTGGCCTATTTAAATAAAAAAAATTTATTGTCACGAGTTTAAATTTTAAAAAATTAAGTTGAATATTAAAATTTTAAATTCTATGATAATTTGAAAATTAAAGTTAAGATAAATATTGGAAATCATAGAAGTTAAAATGAGGATTCAAGGTTAAAATTTAAATAAAACTTAGAAAGCGAAAAGATTCAAAAAAAAAATTTAGGCACGAAATTTTTTTAAGGGATTAGCCCCTAAAAAAACACGTTTTCTTCTTGGGGGGGTTGCGTTTCCTTCTTCTTTAACATAACCCCTTTACGTTTTTTGAGGGCCACGATTAAGGGCCCTTTTTTCCAAACCCCAAACCCCAAGAAACAGGGCGAAAATGAAAATAAGATATACAAAAGGATAAAGTGGATAGGACGGCAATCTTAAATAACTTGGTGGGGAACAGTTTGGCAAGTGTTAGGACCTACCGCAAAGAAGGGAATGCTCTCTTCGTTAATATTGTTTATTAAAAGAAAAAATTAGTGCCGGGTATACTTATCTACAAGTAAGAAATAGGGTGTTTCAACCAAGATAGGAGGGTTACTCTATAAAGGTAATTTTTTTTATGGGGAAGTTGATTCAGAAAATTTAAATAAAATTTTAAGAAAAGTGATCTGTTGTGCGTTTGACAAAATTCAGATTAATTCTGGCTTATTCTCACTTAAAAAGGGTTTTAAAATTAAGTTTTTTAAAGTTATTCTTAAAAAGTTTTTAAATCACAAAATGTCCATTTTTTAGATAACCCCAAAACCCCTACCGCGGATCAACAAGAATAGCTTCGCAGGATGGCTGTCACAACGTTAAGAATATATTCAAACAGTCTTAAAATCAAATCCAATAAGTTATAAGAATTTTAAAGTGAAAGTATGGAGCTGTGTGCTGTCCAAATCCATACTTGGTCCCCGGAAGACGATCTTTTGGGGCGTGATGAAAAAATTGGATTAAAAGGGGGGCCCGGTTCAAACCCCCTACTTTGGGCCCCGGGACGAAGTAAAAAAACAACTTTCGAATTTTCGGGGCGCCATCTACCGCAAGAAAAATAAATAATAAATAAACACACTCTCAGAACAAACAAAGGAAAAAAATCGTTCGCCTATTCACCTCACTGGTGGTAGAGTAGTGTAGTGGTATTTAAATAAAACCAGTACTTAGACATCACGTGAAGAAGGTGTTTTGATCAAAAATACTGGCTTTTTAAAACGGTGGGTTCAATCTTCCTAAAAAGCTTTAAAAAAAACAACATTTTTTTCCCTTTTTTATTTTTTTTTTGTTTTTTTAAAAAAAGGCTTATTTTTTAAATTCAAGATAATCATATTTTTCCCAGTTTAAACAAAATTCTTGCTCAATGAGTTAATAAAATTTTTTTTTTTTTTTATTTTCAGGTGATCATTTTGAAACATAAAGATGAAAAAAGAATTGAATTTTTTGAAGTTGGCAACACTGTTAAATAGTAAAAAACTCGAGTTTCGAGTTTGTTTATGATATGTTTAGTTTTTTATACGATGTTGATAGTGGAGAGTTCGGTTTGGTTGTGGTAGTTATCTCGTTCCTTGTGGTGTTCATTTACGATACGTGGCTGTCGGTTGAAAGGTTGAAGGTGGTGTATTATTTTCCACAAGTCTTAAAAGGTTGTATCCTTTTATTTTTTTTTTTTTAGTTGGTTCCCCTTAGAGCAAAGGGTTTTTCCACTTCCTTTGGTTTGTTTTTTTTTAGAAATTTTTAAATTTCTATTTTTTTTGGGGTTTTTTTTTTAAAAAAAAGACAACCCAAAAGTCATTCCAGTTTTACATCATCGTGTTGAGGAACTTTAAACAAAATTTTTTAATAATGGAATCCAAATTTCAAAATTCCAAATCTTCGGGGATGCGAAAATTTTTTTTACAAACGGAAAAAAAATTATATCTGAAATCAATATTTTAGTAAAAAGTAGTCGGGGATCCCCCAGATTAAAAAATCCAAACCAGAAAAAAAAAAATAAAAATTGCTCGTCAAAAAAATAAAAAGTATGTTTTTTACCCGTAAGGGAAAAAAATTCTCTACGCTGCCCCAGTATGGAGCACAAATACTATCTTTTAAAAAAAATTTTAAACGTGTTTAAAACAAATACTTTGGGAGGGAACCATCTGACCCCCAATTTATAATTCCCGATATATTCTAAATGGATTAAAAAGAACTCAAAAACCAATAATTTAGAACAATAGAAATGAGAAGTTTAAAAAAAGGGACCGGCAACAATTCTCACCAATATTAACCCAAATACTCGGGACAATTTTTCCCAAACTATAAAACGGGAAAATCACAAAATTAAAAATTTCATAGAAAACCCCAGACAATGTCAACCGAAAATTTCCCTGCATTCTACCAGATTTTCCCAAAAAACGCAATATGTATCAACTGTTTTTTTGCATTCAGAACAATGTTCAAACTCAAGATGCATAAATTGAAAAAAGGTGATCCCCCAAACAACCAGTAAGTTGTCGAATATAAAAAAGAAAAAAGATTTTGGGAATTAAAATGTAGCAACATTTTACATTGGGAGAAGCGCGAAGAAGATTCCGTGACAAAAAAGGACACCCCTATTCTCGTAACCCAGAATAATGCAGTTAACCAAATATGCAAGACTATTGGAAAAACTTAAAAACATGTGCCCAAAACAAAAAAAGCAAACCTTTTTAATTATGGGAGTTTTTTCAAAAAAATAGCGTTTTTTCCCATTGCGGGTTTTGAAATGGGAAAATCACCCACCCCCCATTGGAAAAAAAAAAGCCAGGTAAAAAATCCTCAATCCAAAAAACACGTATCTAGTAAAAGTGCCATCAATAACATAGAAAAAGGATAATTATGGAATTATGATGGTTTTTGTAAATACTTTCCTTTTTTTTCAATTTTTTTTGGGGGAAATTTTTGCCATTTTTATTTTTTTTTCCCAAAAGGGGGGAAAATTTTTTTGGGAAATTTTTTTTTAATATTTATGAATATAATTCAATGGAAATTGTAGGGGCCTAAAAAATAAATTCATATGGTTAAATATCCCCCCTTTTCTGAAGCAGATATCTGGATTTTTTAAGAAACCTTTTTTTCTTTCATAATAAATAAATTTCCCCCAAAAACCATTTTTTTGAAAAAAAGAAGACAGATCAGGTGGTGGTTTAGTAAAGCTGTTCCTTAAATATTTCGCACAACAGATTCCATGGGATTCAACAAATCAAAGATTTAGAAGTCCTCGAATTTAAAAAAGATGTTCGAAATATTTCTTTTTTATTGTAAAAAAATTTGTTCCGGGTTTAATATCATATTGATTTAAAACTTTTCTTGAATCCAACGGCTCCAAGTTCTTTTTTTGGGGATTTTTCCTTCCACCCGATTTGTGGGGATTGAATCACATCTCAAGGTATAGTAATGAATTTGTTGAATGGATTACTGATTCTAATTTGGCTTCTTAAACACCCCACATTAGAAGTTCAGCAGGTACAGCATCATTAATAGATCCCTTTTGTTCTTCAAAAAATGCGGGTACTGCAAATTTTGTTTTAGATATTTTTTTAAAGAATCATAGTCCAAATTTTTACAGAGCCCCAATTCAAATGCAAATTTTTTAAAAATAAACTGGAAACTGTTATGAACGGGGAAAAGCATTTTTTTTAAAAATCCAGTTTATTCAGAATATTCCGATAAAATCACAAGTTATTACTAATAATATTAGGGGAAATTAAAAAGTTTTGATCCCCCACCAGGGTGGAATAGTACCTGTTATAAATTCTATAAGCTTAAAAAAAATTTTGGAAAGAGCTATTAGAAGATTTCACCGAATTATGGGGATCAGATATAAAAAAATATGCGGCAAACTTTGAGTCCCATTAAAAAAGCCAAAAAAAATGTACTGGGACAAAATATGCAACAATATTTTAATCCCAAAGTTTTTTTAAAATTCTGAAAAAAAATTTTCCCCAGTTACTGACACCCATCAAAAACTTTATTCTTCAACAATAAAAGGTTTTTCAATTCCCCAATTTAAAAAATTGCTGCAGATTATTTTTATCTAAAAAAGCCCATCATGAACCCTTCCTTTGGGTTTTTCAACGACAAAAATAACCTTCTTTAAAAAACCATTTCATATTTTTAATTGCATAATGAAATAAAAATTCAAAAAAAACAACCCTGGAGCGATATTTACGGCAACTTTCTTTAAAAATCTTGATCAAAATCAACGTAATGTAATTTTTTAAAATATTTTCAAAAATTATTTGATAATGCAAGTTCCGATTCCTGGAAGCATAATCATTCTCCCCCACCCCAAAACCCTGTAAAGTAAAACTTAGATGTCTTCCCAGTTTGACTTCTGTATTTTCAAAAACTTTTTTAGAAATTTTTTAAATAATGGTTTCTTCTATTTAACTAAAAAAAAGAAAACTTTACCCCCAACACATTATGGTTTCGTTCCTTTCAAAGTGCGAAGTGCTACTTATCTTGTACATAAGGCAATAAGAATAAAATTACAGAAACAATTTTTTTTAGGAATAAGTTTGACATTAAAAGTGCATACGATTCTGTTTTCGTGGATGGTTTTTATAAATGTTTACAAATTGGTAAGCGGAAACATAGCAAATTGGGTAATAAATTTTCACATCTCGAACTTTTTAATTAAAATGGAGGGGGTTTTTTTTCTCCCCAAAAATTTTCCCCGGGTCAGCCCTAAAAACATTGTCCCCATCTCCCCATTTTATATACTATTTTTGGGAAAGATATTTTTTTATACCTTTGAATCGGAAGTTTAATTCGGTTTATCCAGACATATTTATATTTTTTCCCCATAAAATCCTTTGTTATTTGCAACAAAAAAACGAATAACGGAAAAAATTTCCCAGTGGGTAAAAAAATGTTTAACCCAGAAAGCTGTTATCAAACCGAAATTTTATCTTCCTTTTTTTTGTTAGCTGGGTTTCCCACAATGGCAAAATTCTATTAAAAACTTAGGGGTTTTTTTTTTAAACCTGTCAAAAAATTTTTTATTTAAAAACAACTAAGTAGTAAAGCGAAAAGGATCAATGCACTGAAGGGGATGGCATATTTATGGGCCCAGATCAAGAGATTATTAATTTTGTTAATAAATAACAGTGTTTTTTTCCATTTGTCACAAAAATAAATGGTCTGAAAATCAAATTAAAACCTTTTAATGTTATTCAAACTAAAGCCCCCCGGCTTTGGTCTACCTCAAGGACCCCAAATATTTTTACTAAAGTTAGCTGGTCAAAAAAATTTTGTCTTTAGAAGATTGGCCGTTTTTTTTACTCAAATTCAATAGAGATTTTTTTTTATTAAAACCCCCAGACAAGAATCTTAATGTTTTGGGAAAAAGTAAAAAAATATCATTGTGTACTTCATGATTTAAATGTTTATGAAGATCAAATTATTTCAATTCCCAGTTAACACCTTTTTTGATCTTCCATTTAAAAATTTATATCAATAGTTTTAAAAATTTTAAGGTTTAATAAACGTTCTATTTGATGAAACGATCCCCGCGAACGTAAAATTTTAAAAATTTTTTTTATCGCTACTGATGCCAAAAAAAACCCCCAAAATTTCTTCGATAGCAAAGGAATCAAAAAAATCTTCTTTTCTTTCAGAATCAACCATTACAACCCGTTTTACGCAGAAGCTTTTGGGTATTTGTCAAGCTTTAAGACTTGGATTCTAATGTAAATTTAATTTTTTGTGTCGGAAGTCTTTCTGTTCTTTCTGCACTTTAAAAATTTCTCGATCAAATCCCTAAGATAATTCATAACTCGCTGATAAAAAACATGCTATCTAACTACTTAATCAGTTAATTCTGCTTTTAGGGACATTCAAAAAATTTAAATTGGGAAAGAGCAAGCGGAAAAACTCGCAAGATCGGTCACGGACCAATGTTTAAATTGACTGGATTGCCTCAGGCATTCATAAAATATATATCGAAATAAATTAAAAAAACAAGAAAAATTTTTCCCAAAAATTTTTTAAAAATTGGGAAAATTTCGACCATTGATATTTTTTCAAAGTGGACAAAAAAGAAGAGAAGAAATTTTAAGACCGAATATTCAGTAAAATGATTATCACCCAGGCCTTCTAATAAATTTAACTTCAAAATGCAATGTGTACCACATGTAATTGTATTAATATTTGGACCCATTATACTAAACTGTAGCGATAACTAGACATCGAAACAACCCGTGGTCTTTTCATATTGATCCACATTCCCCTATCATTTAGAATGTTTTGGAAAAGCAAGTATAACAAATAAATTTTCAGAATCTTTTTTTAAAAGGGGAAAGAAATATTTTATATTTTCTGATCTATTAAGCTTTTACATATTTTTTTTTTCTTTTTTGAGGGATCATAGCCTGTGTTGCTCTATATCCCCTTCAAACTTTCAATCAATCAATCAATGATATGTTTAGTGACACTTGTATATGGTTGTTTTTCTTTGAATTTAGCTTCTAACTTTTTTTAAATTAAAACTGAAATTAATATTGAGGAGTAAAACATTTCCAACAATTTGCAGTTACCCCCAAACTTGCAAAAAAAAAAAAAAAATTTATGAAAGTAGATTACTGTGTTAAATATATTTTTTCGATTTTAAGATATAAAACTTTTGTCGATTTATGGTTTGTTTCTTTCGATATTTTCACGATCATTTCAAGTATTACATTAGCTTCCTTTCAAAACTTTTGAGATTCTTCCTTTTTATTAAAATTAGATCGATTTGATTATAATTTCAGAGTCGTATTTAATAAAAGGATTTTCTGGTGGAAAAAAATACCATTACTTGACTATACATTAGTTCCTCTTGATTACAAGCATTCCAGAGTTGACATTTTGTTCATATTTCCTATTCAGATGCCCTTTTATAAATTATGTAGGCAAATTTAATCACCAAAAATACAATGAGATTATGATTTTCTCTGTAGAAAAGCAATGTTCCCCTTAACCTTATAAATAAAGTACTGTTCTGATATACTATTTTAAAAAAGGAAGTAAAGTGCTTTATATTTTTATAATTAAAGGTTTGTTAGAAGAAAATTAAATTCACAGTTTTTAAACTCCTGATTACCTTTTTTAAAAGTAATATATGTGCTTGCTATGCATTTCTTTTTGTCTGATTTCTCCTACTTATAATCTCAATACACATGTTATAGATCTTGACTTAAAATTTAACTTTTCTAAAAAATTTTGTTGGTAAAATTTCTATTCAGTGGCATTTATTTTTAGTATCATTCTAAATATTTTATCATATTTCAGAGCTATAAATATTTGTAATATTAAATAAAAATGTATAGTTCTCTGGGAAAATCAAAAATAATAATTTTGTATATTACTTCTCAACTTAAGTAAATTAACTAAAACAACTGTATGCTGTGAATTTTATTAGTGTAATTCAGTTCTGATATTTTTTATCAATAGTAGTAATTAACAAAATTATATCAATCAAAAATTCTTTTCTGCTTATTGCTTACATTTATTGTGATGTCATATTTAATTACTGTTTCTAATAAATGAATGTTTTTTCTAAATATATATGTTATTTAATTTACTTAAAAAAATATAGAATTTCTAATTTTTTTTTCTATGATTCTGTTTGATTAATTTGTAGTTATGTTTTATAATTTATTATTTTTTAGGATTGGCAATAAAATCCTTAAAATGATACTTTTTGTGCTGTGCCTGCTATCCTCTGTTCCATGAAATAAAATTTATTAGTAATAAGGTAAATACCTTTAAATGCTCTTTATTAATGTAAGCAACTACTTTCAATACTATTCAGGTGTTCTGATAATCTCATTAAATAAATATTTTTGGCAATGGTATACAAAATATGCATAAAAGAAGGCTTTTTACTGTTAGATCTCATTTATTTTACTGCATTACTCCTGAAGATCATGTGAAGAGGAGTGGAAACAAAATGGTTGTAATTTATCAACATATTTCATCAGTGATTGATTTTCAACTGCACATGGCCTATCAAACAGTGTTTTTTTCTTTCTTCCATAAAGTAATAGTAAAATATCTGGCCATATTTCAGTATGATGTATCTTTAAAACTCATAATCAACAAAATTTTTTTAAATTTTATTTTATAATGTATGTGCATCAAGTAAACTGAAATGCAATTTTACAAATAAATTAATTTTTCAAATAAAAATTTTAAGTTGCATACATTTTCTCTGTAAATTTTATACCAGTTTTTTTTAATGGAAAAAAAATGTAAATTGAATAATTATGAATATAATTAAAGATAGATAAATATCAAAGGACCATAATAACATTTCCATGAGGTAAAACCAACTAAATACAATTTTTAAGTAATAAAGTATTTACATTGTATGTGTCATGCAATAGTGTGTACTGTCAGTTCTATTCCATTTAATTGATGTAATATTTTCTTCTATAGAAATACAATAATATGAAAACATTGAAAAAAATTTTTTTAGGTATATAATTATAGAAAAGGTACAAAGAAAAAATACTTTTTATAAAAAAAATAAGCTTTTTATTGGTGAAATTTTTCAGTCAATTATATTTCATCTATTTTTTTAATTCTTAATTGTAAATCCTCATATGTATATTTATGTTGAGTAATTCAATGCTTAGAGTATTAATGTTACTGCAGCAAAATTGGCACTACACAAATTATGATGATGTGACAAATCAGTCACAATCTGTGACTGATTAGTTTTTTTCATATGAAATAGGTTAGTTTTTGTTGTTTTGATATCATGGCATGATTCACAGGGAGCCAATTTTGCTGTAGTGATGCTAATACAAAAGTATCAATAATTTGATTAATTTTGTAATTTCATACATATATTTATAAGTTAAATAACTCATGGTATGGAGTGTTTTCTTCTACTTTAAAACATATTGAAAATTTAATGATCATATATTCAACAAGTTTAGAATGATATATGTGTTCGTAAAAGATTAAAACGACTTTCAGAAAACTTGTTAAATTCATGTCAATGGTTAGAGAGCTTAACCCCTTCTACCCTAACATTCTAATGCTGGAATGTATCTTCATGTTATTCTATATTCCTCTCTTTCAACAATTTTAACCTCAAAAACCTAATGTTTTACTAATAATACATGCAAGAATAGTAGTAAGAGTTATTATATTTGCTCAGTAGATGGTAGTGTGTCCTAAAGTAAAAAAGTAATGGAAGCATATATCTCAGTGTTTCTCAACGTCTCATCTATCCCAGTGCCTATTCCCCACAAGGAAGCAATTTGATTCTTAAGGGGGGGAGGGCAATTCTAAAAAGGACTCATTTAGAATTTAAATAATTTATGGATTAGTAATATAGCCAATTATAAAAAATATTTTTCACTACTTGTTTGTGTAATATGATATAAATTGTAATAAAAGTATTAAATATCTATCTGTGTAACAATAAAATATTCTTCCCAAACACAATCATTCAACTTGTTTTAAATGTTATGAAATAATTAATGTTAAGATCTAAGTTTCTGCAGTGTTTTGCTGTATCAGTCATTTGTAAATGTTGGTGTTTATTCAAAAAAACATCAGTAAAATTACTACGAAAGTCCTGTTGTTTAAAAAATACATAAATTCATTAAATATTAGTGATATACGAATGATAAGCAAATTCAGTTGGCAATTTTTATTGATTTCACTTTTAGAAGCATTTTCCAGAAACAAAGTTATCTTTTTGTCTTTTATGCCAACAATGCTTGACCAACAAATCAATGAAACATGGTCATCTTGAAGCCCATTTGAAGGCAAAACATAATGCACATATTAATTCAGATTTGAGTTATATATATATATTATATACTTTCAATTTTGAAAAAAGTAAAATCTCTATCTATTGTTCATAATTGCACTCTTGAGGCTAGTTATCATAGTTCACTACTCATTGCTAAGTCTGGAAAAAGTCATACTATAAGTAAGAATTTAAACAAACTGTCAATATCAGTATTTCTTAAAATGGTTCTGGAAAAAGATAACAAAGACGTCAAAGCCATGTCAATAAGTAAAAGCTTTGTTAGCGGATGAATCAACATTGAGAGATAGTGGGGCCATACTTATAACTTACATAAGATGTGTTGATAAAAGTTATTTTACTGAAGAAATATTCTGAAAATTGTTTGAAAATGGTCCTAGATCCAAGGATATTTATACTAAACTAAAAACATATTTAGATGCCAATAATATCACAATGAAAAAATAACATCTTGTGCTGCAGACGGTGCACCTATTATGATGGTTGCTTAAAATTGATGAAAGATGATAAACCAAATATGCTTCTTGTGCATTGTGTCATTCACAGGGAAAATCTAGTAGCTAAAAACCTGTTTTAAATGAAATAGTTAATTTAGTTTTAAAGTGTATCAATGCTATTAAAGCTAATGCCAAATGTGAATGTCTTATCAAGTTATTTTGTAAACAAAATAAAGACCATGTGAGACTTATACTTCACACTGAAAGAAGATGGCTCTCGAAGAGAACTGCTTAAAAAGATTTATTGCAATATTTGATACTTTTAGTGATTTTTCAAGCAACGAACCTGAAATGAAAAAATTGTTGACGGTCAGTGGTAAAGCATTTCAAAGTTATTAAGCTGATATCTATGAAAAAGGCTCTCACTAAATTTTTTATTTTTATTTCAGTTTTCCCTTGAAGTTTTTGAAAATTTAATTGCTGTAGTAATAATAATTTTCTAGTTATTTCCTAAGATTTTGAAGTTTCATTTAACAGTTAAGTTATAAATATATATATATATATATACACATATATCATGTATTGGAGTAATTCTTAGAATGACAGGAGAAATGCAACGTGCAGCCATTTATCATATTATATTTTATTGTTAATATTATATTTTGTTGTTCAGCAAAGCAGTCTGTACTCCAAGCTATCACGAAACAAGTTCTATTTCAGCATCGATCACGAGCCAGTGTTCGTTCACGTGATTTTTCATAAGTCCGCCGAAAGTCGAAGTCAAAGTACTTATGCGGGAAGTAGGTTGAGTTGTTCTGGTAGGAAGTTTACCCCAACTGACACTTGAAGAGCTGGGGATTCGTCACATATATATATACACTCGCCTCCGAAAGTCTGCTTACAGACAATCATCTTAGTTTATGCTATAATTACTATTAAAATTTCTTTTCAGAAAATCAACATGCCTCTCAGGGGTTCTTCAAAATTTCTTTATTCAAACAGAAACAAAATTCATCTTAACATGAAAAAACAAAGATAACCTTTAAATTGAGATAATTAATGTATATGATAGAGCTTTTAAAGACCTTTTATTGTAAAATAATTGCACTAAATCGTGTTTTTAAGTAATTATAAGTTTCTTTTATAATTTATTTAAATTTAAAAGCTTGTGTGATTCTCCATGGCAAGTAACAGAAAAGAGATTGATATATTATTGGAAGAAAAATCATCATAGATCTTCAGAAAAGGGGACATTTTTTAAATCAATTGCTGAAACTGTTTAACAAGAAACATTCATTCAAAAGTGTTCATAAACAACAAATCAACTAAAATTTTAATGTCCAAGCCAAGATTCGGTCACCTGTCTGCAGAGTCAACTCGAGAATCTTGCCTTGTAATACCACTATAAAAATAAATCAAAGACTATAAGTTTCACAAATAGCTAAAAGTGTTGCTAAGATATTGCAAGAAAGTGTGACTTTAACAATGATTTGAAGAGAACTGAAAAAGGATGACTATGATGGCCAAGTTGCACTCAAAAAGTCATTCATCTCTGAAGTGAACAGAGATAAGAGAATGACTTTTGCAAAAAAAAACACCTAAATAGGACACATAATTATTGGATAATGTATTCAGTTGAAAGTAACTTTTGCATAAAAAGGACAAATATATGCTTGTAAAAATTCCTGCCCAGATCTTAAGAATCTTGACTATCAAACATGGAGAAGGAGGTATAATGTTTGGGGATGTATAGGAAGCATCTGGAATTTATTGAATCAACAATGTACAAAATTGATTACTTGAACTTACTGAAGTAAAATATTAGAGCAAGTGCTGAGAAACTTGTGATGAGTTATGAGTTTTACTTTCAGCAGGACAAAGGTACCAAGATGTCTTACATTACTGAAGCCATGGCTGTTCTACTATTTCGTAAGCCATCCCAGACCCCACGATTTGTGTCATTCTCAAGTTATAAATATTTGTATTATTTTATGTAATAATCAGGTGATTGTTGCTTATACTATTTGAATGTATGATGTTAGAGGAATCAATAAAAAATAATATTGATTCAGAAGGACTTCATTTGTTTAGGAATCTTTGCATGAATATGAAAGATGATCGTCTGTATGCAGACTTTCTGAGGCAAGTGTATATATATATATATGTATGTATGCATAGAGGGGGGACATAAGCATTTTTTAAATGCTTGTCCCCTTAGTGTTACTCCACATAAGCATTTTGCAAATGCTTATGTGGGGGCATTGTAAAAAAAAGTTCCGAAACACTGATTTAGTCATTTGCAACTAAAACGTTTATGCATCTTAAAGTAGTTTTTAAAATATTAAAAGTAATTTCTCTGCATCTTTAAAATTTTTCATAATGCAAATTACTTTTTATTCCCAATTCAGTAATTTTAACTAAAAAGCAATGAGACACTTTATTGTAAATGGGAATCTAGTATTAGTTCTACTGATAAGTGTTAGGTCTCGGAGCAAACAAGGTGTATTTTTGTACTTTTTTTTATCAGTACAATATCAATTGCCAATTAGAGTTAAAATTTGTTTTGATTTAAAATGAAAGAATATTTTCTCTAAAAATATTAGATGGATGCCACCTTTATTGCTGTAGCTGACTTGTAATTGTGAAATTACTATAATAAAAGAAAGAAAAGGGGAACTAACATGACTTTTCAATATCGTTTTTCTGAATTATGAAGAACAGAAACTGGACACTCCATATTATATTTCATTATTTCGATGTGGCTATTATAAACCCTGTTTTGTCAGTAACAACTAAAAAATATATTTTACAATAATCACAACTGCTTTATAAATTTTTTATGCAAGTAAAATGTTGATTATACATTTCTGATCAATAATTTTTCATCAATATTCATCTGGTCTTGTCTAAAAAAATGTGTTTCCTCCAGTATTATTATCAAAATGAGTTCAATTACTTATCGTATATGACAATACAACTTTCCAAAACTCATTCTGGAAATTTTGAAAATTAAGTATAATTTTTTCAGTATTTTTACTGTTTAGTATAAAGTTTTGAGAAATCTGTGCTTAAATTTTCTTTCTCTTTCTAGCATTATTTTTGGAAAATGAACCAACAATTACGACCCCCATCATTTTGTAGTGTAGGGGAGGTTCTTTATTTGAATGAAGAGCTTAGAAATTTAACTGTCATTGTGCAGACTGAAGCTTCTCAGTGGAAATTTCCAGCTCACAAATTAGTTTTGGCTTCTGAAAGTCCAGTTTTGAGAGCCAAATTAGAAGATGAAAACCTGAATCAAATTGTCTGGATGATATTGCTCCTTCAACTGCTGAATTGTTGTTAAGGTATTTTTTTTAATTTGAAATACATTTATGCATATGCTCATCCAGTATAGTGGTTAGTGACTGCTGTGACATAGGGCCTGGGTTCAAATCCTGTAGAAGGCATGGATAGTTTGTAAATGTATAGTGCCTTTGTGGCATAGTGTACTTACTCTAAATAGCCTTCGAACTGCAAGCCCTCTTGTGAGATTGGTGGAAGGGTAAAGAGTTAGGAGGCCCCTGACCACTCCAGAGTGTTCTCCCACAAATTTGGGGTGGAACCGAGCCAAATCGTACTGTCACTTGCATGGTGCTCTAAGTTCCAGCTAATGACAGGCATACATCTAGCCTTTTGTGCAGTGAATTTCGTGGGCCTCAATCTGACACCATCAACAGGTAGCATTAGCAAAAACAATAACATGTATTTCAATTATGAAATTGATTTAAAATATTTATTTTCACTCATTATAAATATTTGAATATATTGTGTAAAATCTGTGCAAAAATACATTATTGCAAATGTTTCCAGTTAATGAACATTTAACTTTTCATGTATGTTTTTAAACAGCATTATTTAATTGTTGCATATATGTTACAATATTATTTATTTAAATATTTTTAGCGACAAATTACAAAATACCTCAATAACACATTATAAGTTTTAAAAATACTTTGAAATTTATTTTAGCTTAACACATATGCATTTAGAATATTATTGCTAATTTAATTATCAAGCAATTTGTGAATTTAAATATTACTATATCATTGAACTATATATAATGTTTGTAAATTATCATAAAGCAAAAGAAAGATGGTTTAGTGGTAAATGTATCTATGAATCAGTAAATTAAATTATGCATGTGTGTATGTGCATGTTGCTGTATCATATGGAATTGACTGTTTAATATCCTGATGTCTCTTCAGTTATACACTGAATATTTTGAAAACTCAATAACTTAGTAAAAAATGTTAAATGTGTTTGGGAATAATCAAAGGTACCTTTTATGTTTGTATTGGACAATGATGTACATCTAAATTGTGTGTGTGTAGGTAATTGTGAAGTTAATTTGATAGTTTTTGTAGAATTTCACAAAATGTAATTTTTAAGAAAATATTATAAATGTTTTAAAGCATTTTATTTTTTTAATGTAATTATTAAATATTAAAATGGAAATGTGCTGCATTGAAATTCGATCCTCCTCCAATATCTAGTAACTAAATCTGATATTCAATTACTCTAAGCAAAAATGGACCATCATGTAATATCCTACAAATCATTTGCAACAAATTGAAAAAAAAATCTTTTAAGTAAATAAATGTTGTATAAAAGAATTTTGTGCTGGTATATGTTTAATTAACTAAATGAGGAATTTTCTATAAAATGAAAGTAAGAAAAATACTTAAGTGCTTTATATAAAACTTTCAAACATTATGCTTTATACTCTTTTCCCCTTTTATGAAAGAATATTTTACTTCTGACAAATATAAAAATGTAATTTTAAAATGCATGAGAAAATTTGTGGTCCACTTAAACAGAATTACATCAGATGTTTATCAAAACTTTTGTAAATAATGTCACTTTTCCCCTTATTTTAGATACATTTATTGTGGTGAGCTAGAAGTAGAAAATTGGAATGAGGGTATTGACCTATTAGAAGCAGCATACAAGTATGAAGTTGAAGATCTTGTGCAAAAATGTGGAAGATTCTTAGAAGATGTAATTTCTCTTTCAAATGTTTGCTATATTTATGATAAAGCTTCAACTTGTTCCCTTCCAGTCTTGCAACATAAGTGTCTAAAACTTATTTTAGATGCAGGTTTTGTTGTATTAAGAAGTGAAGCTTTTGAAGTATTAAATAAGGATTGTGTAATGGATATTGTCACAAGTTCTGACCTTAACATTGACAGTGAGCTCATAGTTTTTGAAACTCTTTTTAGATGGGCTCGAATTGAATGCTGCCGTACAGGATTAGCAATTACAGAAGCTAATATTTTAAATCAAATAAAACCATTTCTTCAACATGTATGCATTGATGACATGTCTGATGCTGACAAAAGTGCTTTGCCACCAACAATTCTTTCCTGTGTGAAACCAAACAATCGTAATCGAATTGGTTTTTCTGTATCCACCTCATTATTTTTACATTCTAAAAGTTTAGAATTGGATATTAATCAAAATCGCTTAGATTTCATTGGAGAGCATTTGAGTTGCCTCAGATTTTCAATAGATTTTCCTGTTCATCTTGTTGGATTACGTTTCACACTTGTTTGCAATATTCATCCCTTTCAAAAATTCCTTTTATTAGTAAAAGGGAAAAAAAAACAAAGTTATATGTTTACTATAAAGTGTAAAATTCATCAGTACAGAGAACACAAATTAATCAAAGAGTTTGGCATGATGTTGAAATTGTGTTACGTCAACCTGCATTTTTGAAAGCTGGAGATATTTATCATTTGTATGCTGCTATGGATGTAGGAACTGATGCTCAGTGTCCTCAAACTATACTATTCAATAATGTATTGCATACAGCTAGTGGCTATGTAAATTTCACAGCACATGGCGATGAAACGTGGGGTATTAGGAGTCTTATTGTTATTTAATTGAAAAGCATTTTTTTTAAGTGACCAAAATAAAACATTTTATTAAATACAGCACTTGACACAAATATATATTATTTACAAAATTATTTAGTTCATTTTATGTATTTGTACTAGTTGATTGATCCTGATTTTATTAATGGACTTGAAGATTCTTCATCTGTATTTCTTAATAAGGGTTCAGTTTCTGTATCTTTTGCATATCTTGACCGAATTTTAATCCATAGGGGACGTAGAATAACATCATTATATAAACACATACCACATAGGAGAATTATAAAACCAAACAATTGTAACCACTGAAATTTTTGCCATCTAACAATAAGGGAAAAACCAACGAAATGTCCACACTACCCAAAAACCTTCTTTTGTAACCATTTCTTTTACATTTAAAAACCAGCAAAGTTGAAGAAAGCAATGCTTACAACAGTACCTGAAACAAATAGTGTAATTAAGAAAATAATCATTAAAAGAGGAAATATCAACTGTATTATATTAACAAAAACACATATAACATTTTTAAAATATCAGGCTAATCTAAAGTATTTATACATGAAATATATCACTGCATATAATACTTAATAGATTAAATTTGGAACAATTAATATTTTTTTTCCCAATAAACTTATCAACAAATTTAGAACTCAATGTTTCTTTTATTCAAAATAATTACCTATAATGCCAGGGAACCCCCAATTGTTAGATATTTGGGGTTTTCCCCCCGCATCTTCTAATCGACCACCAGGATTATTGAAGACACTGTTGCCAACTTTTATATAATACATTGGTACTAATAAAATACAAAGGGTAACAAATCCAAAGAGACCTGAAATTTAAAACAAATAAATTAAAAACAACCTAATAAAGAAAGATGTACTTTTTAAATCACAATTGAAACAGAGCTACTTTATTAGGAAAATAAAAGATTGATCAAATGAACACACTCTACTTGTTTTTTAATTAAAGAATAGTTGTAAATAAATATTTTTATTAATGTACACTGATCCATAAATAGATTTCTGTTTTTTAATTTTATTTATTTTAAAGATTTAGAATTCTATATATAATAATTTTAACCAAAAACAGTGCTCATTTTAAAAAGTTTTTATGATAACTAACATTGTATACGTTTATATATGTGATGAACATTTATAAAATAATTTCAGTTATATTTATATACTATGTTCCGCTTTGCACGGTTTTTTTTTTCCCCCTGATGCCAGCAATTATGTTTTGCGCAAATGAGTGATTTCTAAAATTTCCTTTTTAAAATTTTTTCCACATATTTTAGATTTAAACAGGTTTTCCCCTCAGCCCCGGGATAACACGGGGTAGTGTAAAATTATTGTTCCTTCTTCCTCCCCTCACAGATAAGATATAGCTTCAAATTTCAAAGTTTACTTTAAAACAATATTGCATTAGTTAAAAATTATTAATGTAAGCAATAAAAGAAAAACATTCTAATGCTAACTAAAACACAAAAACTTTCATCTTTTTTTAAAATAGTTAGTTTCTAAGAAACAAAATAACAATAAATTTAGAGATTTTCATGAATCAATCAATTTTATATAGTTTTAAAAAAATTTTGAAATGTTTTTTTTACCAAAATAATAGACAATGTATTTTTTAATTAACAAATAAATTTTTAGTAATGAAAAAAAGAAAAAATTTTTTTAAAAATATATATATTTAAAATCCATTTTCTATAAGTAATAAATAAAAGAAAAGTTTACAGATAGCCACTGAAATGATTGTTTTTTTTAATGCTTGAATAAACATATATATACATCTAAGTTATAAAAAACAGTATGGGGGAAAGCATAGATATATACTGAAAAAAAAAACTGATAAAAACATTTTGATATTTTATTTTAATTTCATAGTTTTTCCTTCCCACTGTCATTGTTCAAATTTTGTGAAGAACGCTTAAAATAGTGTAAATAATTTAATCAGGGAAATGTAATACACATTAATATTACTTTTTTTTGTATTTATTTTATGTTAAAAACTTTCCACCACCTTCCCCTTTAAATCTAGTTTTATTATGAAATAAAAAAAATAGTGATTACACTGATGAATGGAATACATTAAAAGCGAGAGCGCACTGAGGCATGGCATAGACAAAACAAAAGAGATAAGATAGATAAATGCTGTCACAGGCCTTTTTGCAAATGGCAGAATTTTTTCCTACTTTCTTATAAAGATTTTGTGTGAAGTTTTCAAAATATAAATTATAGCCTATGTGTTATTCTGATTTATAAGCTATATTATTGTAAAGTTTCATTAAAATCTATTCAATTTTTGCGTGAAAGACGACCAAACATCCTCACAAACTTTCACGTTTATAATATATATTAGGATAATTATTTTAAAATATTACTTTAGTTGAAATGTCAAATTTTCTATGTAATCCACTTTAACACTATATACTAATTTAATATTTAATAAACTAATTCTTATAATTCACTATTTGTACTTTTTTATTTCTGCAGTAAATCTTATATTGGAATTATCAAGTCATTTTAAACAATCCTAATTTCAAAAAAATATCAGCTAATGACTAATAAAAACATTTACCTTCCCAACCAACTCCTAATAAAGGTGGTACATTATGTTTAGTAATAAACTTTTCTTCTACTACCATTTGAGTAGCTACAATAATCTGAGCCATCACAATCAAAAGATCACCTAAATCAAGAAAAAAAGTTAAAATATTTATTCAATTCATTTTTCCACACTAAAAAAAAATTTGCTTTTCCCATGGTTTTGAAAAAAAATTAATTTAAATTAATATCTAATTACTTCCTGAATAATTAAATACATTGAAAATACTTTTGCTATTTATCAAAAGACAACTGTCAAATTGATTTTTAAATGTTATTTTATAAAACACATTAATTGTAACTTCCCTAATCATTAATAAAAGGAAGTTTAGCCTCCAATCATCAATTACAAATTAAAATATACAATAATGAAATTTTTTGTAAAAAAAATGCATCCTAATTTTTAAAACATTTAAAAATATATTTAATGCATAAGCTAGAAAGTTAGAGAAAACTTTGGTAAATTTTAATATAATTCTTATGATGTATAGACAATTATTAAATAAAAAATATTCAGAATTTATCATACATGAATGTTTAAATTTTTTAGAAAATAAAATAGGTTAGTTTGATAAGGATTGTGCATTATACATCTGTTACTCACTATTACTAATTAACATTTCATTATTAAACTATTGAAATTTTTACATTTGGAGAAATTAATTTTGAGGAGTTTTGCTAAAATGTGATTTATTGTAATAAAACAGTAAAGTTGATTTAAAGATATTAAGAATTTTAAATATTTTGTTCATTCTAAAAAATATATTTGTGTGCTACATCATCTAATTATTAAATAAAAAGTTATACATCATTAAAGGTTTAAACAAATGCACAATGAGCATATAATTCCCTGATATTTGTTTTTTAAAAAGGTAATCAAAAAATAGCTTATGCATCTTTATTAAATTTGAGTGATCAAAATGCATTTATGCCCTTTAAAAGATTTTAATGTGTGATTAATTTTAACATGTTGCATGTAATATTTTTCAATAAAGAAATATTTTTATAAATTTAAACATATGTTTATCTTTATTTGAAAATAGTTTACATTTATTTAAACAGTTTCATTTTCCTTTTTTAATAAAGATAAATTTGGTACAAAGAAATTTATTTTTAAATAAGTTTCATATTTTTATTAGAAAATTACATTTAAAGTAATTTTTTTAACCTTTTATTTCTGTTACTTTCTTGCAAGTTTTCCCTGTAATAAAATACAAATGCTATAGATGTAACTTTCAACGCTTCTTTCCCCTTCAAATTTTATTTATTTACTCTATCCTTTATTTAAGTGTATATATATATATATGTACACAAGAAAACTATACAGACTACACATTTCTTTCTTTAACATTTAAAGTAGTCTCTTGATACACAATCTTAAAAAAAATTCCAATAATTCTGCCTTGCTTACTAAGTTAGCCTTTTTTTTTATTGCAAATTATTTTAGAGTTACAATCACTAACACTAATGATGTGTCATAAAGCTGTATGCATGTAGTTATTTTTGAAATTATCTAACTGAAAAAAGCATGCATGAATAACTTTAAAATGGACCAATGAATCAAATTTTTCATACATAATAGTTTAATATATTTTATTACTGTCTTCTGTCGAAGTTATATCCAAATCAATTAGTAACTGGTCATGGAGAATACAACCTAGATATAACTCAAGAACCACTTGTATTTCAAACTATTTTCTGTACTGACTAGAAAAATTTTTATAAGCACAATTAATTGCAGTGCAACGTTACGTTACATTACGTTTAACGCAAAAATGCTTAAGATGAAATAATAGAATGATCCTGACAAATGATGAATTTCCATACATGTTTTTTTCTCTTACCACAAAAAGATTTCCCTTCTGGGAATGAACAGAATATAAAACACACCAGCTGCACAGGCGAGATTTAAGAGGAGTGTAAAATGAAAAAGAGGTGTGTTTCACATTTTGTAGAAAGGAGGCTAATTTGGATTTGAAATACATTTGAAATATCCTGCAACATGAGTCAGTTTTGTTTATCTAAGTTGCTTTCACACATCACCACACAAAAACGTCTCATCAGTTGTCTTTGGTATTCATGAGTGTGATCAGTGAGATTTTTTAGTTTTTTTTTTTTTGTTTTTACGAACACAATGGCAAAGAGCTCAAAGGAAAAGTACACTGTTATTTCACTTAAAATGGAGCTCCTTAAAGTTGTAGATTAAAAACAGAAATATGTTATGATTTTGGAAATGCTAATTCTACATTATCAACAATAGCTAAAAAAACAGAAAGGTTTGAGCCAGAGTGAGAAAGGCCAAGCATGTGGATTTGGAGATGGCTTTACTTGTTTGGTTCAAACAGGCAAAATCTCAGAATGCTACCATATCAGGACCTAATGCTAGAAATAAGTAATGAACTTGCTAAACAAATAGGTATTACATTTTCAGCAAATCTAGGATGGTTAGAACATTTCAAGAAAAGAAATGGCATGCTACTAAAAAATGTTTGCAGTGAAGCTAATCTAGTTTTACCAACCATGAATGCAAATTAGTTTCTGTTTGTGTTGTCTTCAACACTTCAAGAATATGAAACGAAAGATGTTTTAAATGCAGACGAAAATAATTTTATCCCTGCTTACTCAATAAAACTTTATCATTTAAGCAACAATTGCATTTAGTGTGGAAACTGTCTGAAGAACTGATTACCGTTTTGGTAGGATGCAATTAAGATGTTTCTGAAAAACACCTCAATTTGTTATTGGCAAAAGTTTGAAACTGCGATGTTTTAAGGATAAAAGAATAACTGGTCAAATATACCACAAACAAAAAGGCACGGATGGTAACTACAATGTTCACCAATTGGATTGTAATATTAGATGAGCAATTCTTACAATGAAGATTGATAAATGTCCTGCTCACCCCAAAGTTGTATTGAAAGCTATAAAGCTTATATCTTTTTGCCTCCAAATACAACAAGTGTTTTGCAGCATTGTGATTAAGGAATTATACAAAATATGAAATCTTTCTACCAAAACCAATTGCATTGAAAATACTTACTCTCAATTGAAGATTTCTTGATCAATTTATTAGATGCTCTTTATAAGTTGTGTTCTGCATGGAGTACAGTGCCTCTAAGGATGATTGAAAATTGTTTTCATCATGCAGGATTCTCAAAAGTATCAGATTCTTTGGCACCAAAAGAAATGGAGAAAAAGAATATTGAAACTGAGCTGAAACTTAATGAAATGTTTGAGAAAGTTCCTGAATTATTGGACTGTCCTACTGTATCTTTGGAATAATTCATTGCAGTAGATGATGTGTATACAGCCCCAATTATGGCCAACAAACACATTGTGGAGTTTGTTCGAAGCTCAAAAAATATCATTGATGCAGATTCCGAAGACGAAAATGAAATGAATAATGCAACTCCTGTTCTCATACCATCCCAAATCAGAAATATCATGAAATGGTAAAATGAATAACAAAATTGACAACATCAAACAACTTGTTAACAATTTGATGCTAAAAAAGACAATGCAAAGAAAAATATCAAAAACTCAATAAATGTTTTCTTTTTCAAAAAACTTGATCATTTTATACTGAATTTCATTAGGGTGTTGTATTTTTTTTTTTGCTTTATGGATTTTTAGTGTATGATGTCCTGGTTCCCTTAAATACATGCATATCTATGTAAATAAAATGTACTCTAATAAACTTAATTTTAGTGAGTAAGAAATCTTTAAAATGTACTTTTTTATTCATGCAAAAATAACTTATTTAGATATAACATAAAAACTTAACTCTTATTTTCGAAGAACGAAAAATGTTACAATCTTTGAAATTTAGGATACAAATATATAAAATTAACCACATTTTAAAAGAATAAATAAATACTGCATTCATTTTTTTTAGAAGAGACAACACATAAAATTATTGAAATGCAACTTATATATAACATTTAAACTATTTAAAAATTTTAAACTGCTCCAGACATAAAAAAATTAGATTTCTAGTTTAAAAAAAACTTCAAATATTCAAAAAGATATTTTTTTCTAATAATAATCTGTTATTAGTATTACAAAAGACATTAATAAAAAACAAAATGCAATTTTGAACTAGATTCTCAGAGTAACAAATAACTCATTTTAGGTATAAATTAAACATTAAGACTGCCACTTTTATTGGCACTATAATTTGCATATATTCACATGTCCAAGAACATAAATAAATTTTAGTAGCAATAGGAAGTACACTAGATGATTTATTTACATTGAAAGCATTAATATTTATTTCATATTATGAGACTGAAACAGTGAATAAAAGAACAAACTAAACAATTTACCTGTTATAATACTGTTTTGACTTAAATTTGAAGAAGCATCAGGATTAATAACATCAGATAACCCAACACAAATAAGTCCAACAATCACAATAAAAATACCAAGCCATTCATATCTTTTCATATGCTTATCCAGAAAAGCAACTGACAAAAGACCCGTAAAAACAATAACAGCTCCTATATTAAATGGAAAAATTAATTGATTTTAATATTGTACAAAAAAATACCTTTTGTGCTAACATATAAAATAAAAATGTTGGAAAAAAAGGGTGCATATGCAAGATAATGCCACTACTTATTGAAATAAATTATCTAAAATAACTATTATTTACCTCGTAACATTTGAAAACTGGATGCATATGTAAGATTCAATCCAACATACATTGTGGATGTGGCTGTCAAATCACACAGTGCAGGTGCCAAAAATATCAAAGGATTGAAAGATCCAGAATTCAATGTTTGATTATCTTTATCATCTGTTCTGTTAGATTGTCTACCAGTACAAACTAAAATTTTGAATAGGATAAGACAAGATAGTTCACCTAAGAACATTGAACAAGCCTAAAAGAAAAAAAATTTACTTTTACACAAATGCAGTTTTCCCAAAAAATAGTTATAAAACATTATCTTACAAAATATAAATTAAACCTCGTTGAACATATGTATTGCAAGCAAAAATAAACGTCAAAATTTTTAAAAAATTTTATTAATTTTATAGTTATTTTTATAAATAAATTAAAATACACAAAACCTTAATATTCAAAAGAATCATACTTATAATATTAAATGTGTATTGACAATTTTAAAAATGTGATAAAATGTAAATATATTTAGTTCAACATATAAATTATTTTTATAAGATATTATATTAATATGTAATATATTATTTTTTTGTAATATATATATATTAACCCTCTAAGCGGTCTGCACTTAAAATCTTGCCATTCTGGAGATGCTTCAAAAATGCACCCTACATATTTTTGCTTTCAGGTGGGGTTCTCAAAGCAGTTGAGCAGTATTTTTAAGAATGCCTTCGGCCGCTTTTGGGAATCTTGCTTGAAGGCAGAAAAAGCATCTCTGGAATGGCAGAATTTTATGTGCAGACCGCTTGGAGGGTTAATAGGTAATATATTATTTTTATAATATATTATATTAATATGCAATATATTGTTTTTAAAATATATTATATATTTTTTAATTTTATAATTATTCTTATACTATAAAATATTTTTGATAAAAGTAACAAAGACCTTAAAATATTTCAAACTGTACTTTTTTATTCTGCTGTCAAAAAAAATAAGTGTTTTAATTGTCTGTTTTATTTATGAGAAGTTAGTGAATAAACACTAGAAAAATTGAATTTTAAAAGATTTAACAAATGTGTCATGCCATTATTTAGAACATAATTTTTAAACACACTTTCTTTTGTTTCTATAACTTAATTTAAAGCATTTAACTCAATGATTTCATATTGAATTAGTTGTGACTTTTATAACATTTGACTGATATGTTTGTATTTTGTCATACATTGTTTTGCCTTATTGTCTTGATAGTCATTTGATAATTTATAATTGCTGCAACACATTTTTAATAATATTTTGTATTTATTATTAATTTTTGTATGATTTTCCTTTTAAGTATACTTCTAATAAAAACTTATAAGCATAGTGTTATTTTAAATACAAAGAATACATTCAGGAATAGAGTGCATATTTTTAAAAAGTGCAAAACTGCTTTAAAAACTGTAAATAATGTTTCTGATGATGATTTATGCAATATAAACATTAGAATTGGATGAAATACAATTAACCAGTTGCAAGATGGAAAATTACAAGTTTTATTCTCTAGCCATTTGTGAAGTTTTAAGAAATCAAAGGTATCAGATGTAAAAGGCATTCTGAATATTATAAGCAAATGAAATTGTAAATGAAAGATAATTCAGAAAAAATTTAAATGTGACAAAATTAAAAATAAAACTGTAAAGCAGAATTTACAGCAAATTTATCAATTAGATCACAGAGCAAAATTATTATAAATAAATATTTTGCAAATTACCGTCAAAATGTATATTTGTGTTTTCTCAAAATAAGTTTTTTTGAGGTTAACTTTCTTCAAAGTATATTTCACATGAAGTGTCTATTTTAAAATTCAAATACTTTTTTTAAAAAAAATAGAATTTTTTCCCAGTAAATGCTTAAAAATTTCAATAATTTTACATTATTTTTATGAAAATCAAAGAAAATTTGAATCATAGGAAAAAAATTTTAAATTATAAATTCCATTTTTTAATTTTAATTATGTTCAATATACAAAACATTACATTCATAAATACTTAATTTATTTTTTAAATGATAAATTGTATGGATTTCTTACAAATATACCTAAAGATTTGTGGATATGTTGAAAATGTGGTTATTTCTCATTCATCATAAATATTAACTGATAACAATAAAATAAAAAATTTTATGAACCATAAATAAAAATTTTTATAAAAATTATAGATGTATTTATAAATTTCAGTGTAAAAATGTTATCTTATGATTTTAAAAACTAAAACTTGACATAAAATGAAATTCACTTCGTCAAGGACATTTCAATAGTATATTTTCCATAACAGTAACTAAAATATTTCTAAAGAATGTTGTAATATGTTATGAAGATCGCTCTCTAAATGAAGTAAAAGTGTTTGAAAATACATGGATAAAACACTAGTACTCAAACTCAGTGCGCAACAATCCATGAGGGTTCGGGCCTACTGTGCCCATCCCAGTACATGTGACCAATGGGCACTGAGGTGCATGAGCAGATGACCTGATCAGGTGGGCAGTCTAAAGCGAGACCCCCAGTGTTTAAGTCCTCAAACAAGCTTGGTACGCATTTATCGACCCACTGCAATAGGAATGAAAAGCTTAGTCGACCTTACCCACCCAGGAATAGAACATGGACCTGTGGAAGCGCGATGCGCTACCACTCGACCATTGGGCCTTCAAAACACTAGTATTTCATGTAAAGCAAAATTGGGTACTTACATTTCATCTTAACAATCGCCAACTCTATTAATAACTCACCAAGTTGGCAACCAAGATTTCCTATGTGTTGTACATGTTGAATTAGCAACCAGGTGTTTTGTTTCATATATTGTTGTCAATAGTTTGCAATAATAGTATAGATATTGCCAAAATTGGTATAGATATTTTGTGTAGAAAATATAGTCAATTTGTGTTTGTGAAACAGAAACAATAATTCAAAAGATTTCTAAATCACCTAAAATGTAAAATTATGAACATTACTGACAAAATGTGATATAGGATAATTGAATTAAGTATATTAATTTTATTGTAAATAAAAACTAATCAGAAATATATTTTTAAATGAGAAATTGGCAATAAAACTAATGTGAGACTTTTTCTGGATCAGATTTCAGAAAAAAAATATTTTATTTAACATTAATATTTCTTTAAAGTAATTACAACAAATTAATAAAAATGAAAAAAACTCTGTAAATCTTACTACAATAAAAAAAAGTTGAAACCAAACTCCACACATAAAATTGAACTAAATAATAAAAATAGAAAAGGTGAATTGACTACCACTACACATTTCATATTTCAAACATGCCATCTGAAAAGAATTTTTATTCTAAAAGCTAATAAAAGTCATAAAATTGAAAATGAAAACTTGCCTGTAAAAATGGGTGATTAAATTCAACAACTTTCCCTTCACTGTTTTTAGATTGTAATTTATCAGCCCACCTGAAAAAACACCAATTATTTCATTTAAAAATAAAGTCCTGAGATAAAAACTTATTTGATAGAAACAATCAACACAACTCATAAATGTTGCCCTCCCCTGAAAAGATGCAATTTAAATATTGTATAGGTTATAGTGGAATAATGGCATTAGGTAATTATCAATGACATAATTATACATGTTCCCAAGCTATATTTGAAAATACACCAGTATTTAAAAATAAAAAACTTTAACATTTTTATTATTTCTAGATGAACTATGTTTTAATGAAATTAAGTATGTACTTAGGTTAATATAAATTTAAGAAAACACAGGATTAGCACTTAGGATAAATATGCATTATCACATGTATGGTTCATCAACATAGGGAAGTCTAAATGAAAGGTTACAAGATGGAACAAAAACAATTATGAATACATATTGTGATCACCCTTTATAGTTATACAGCTTTCAATATGAATTCTTACTGGAGAAGAGATAGTTTATGAGTACCTGTGACTCTAGCAATGCTGTTTCCAGATCCTGGATGATCTTGGAAGTAAGAGGGCAAGTTGTAATTGTCCTCCCAAAAGTATCCCCAAATATACTCTAAAAAGGTTGAAATCAGAATATCTGGCTGGCCAATCCATCCAGAAATTCACTTGTCAAAAACATCCAACATAGACAAGCAGTGACATTTTTAAAAATGAACTACGACCCTGAAAAGGCAAACATAAGGCTTCATGGCTTCTATCATATGCTGTACAATAGTCAAGTAGACTTTGTCAACAACATAAAAGTCTGCATCTGTTTAATATGATGCCTGCACAGGCCATCAAATTTTTGTTACCATACCAGTCTCTTTTTCAGATATTGGAGGACATGTAAAAGGTCACAAGTTTACACATAATAAAGGAAAATCAATGGATAGACTGTGTATCATCAATGAGTAGAAGGGTCTCATACTGTGCATATTCCAATGTCACTGTTCTCGGCAACATGCTAAACACAGGATCACTCATACAAAAGTGAGCAGATACAAACAGCAGAACTCATAGCAAACAGAGCTTTTTCATGTAGCCTTTTGTAAGAAATAACCCTTGAACTATTCCAGAGGCTGCACATTCCCAAAACAGCCAACAAGCTATTGTACTCCTGTTACTTGCTGCAATGGGCAAATATTGATCTTCATTGGTCATTGCAGCTTTTGGATGACTTTTCCCAGGACTACTCTCCATAGATCTGGTTGCATTAAATTGTCTCTATCAGCTGCATTACATAGGACATTACATTAAAGTCTCTAGCAATCTGTACTTGAGATTACCCTGCCTCAATTCCTCAATTATTTGTATCTAATTCCATTATCCAAACATAGAAAGTTAAGCATCTTAACTAAAAGCTCGAGAATTTCACTAAATATTTTTTTTAAAAATGTAAAAGCGGCTGAGATATGTGAACCAGAGTGCAATTATAAAACATTTTCACCTAATCCAACCCTAAAAATTTGCATTTTTGTTTAAAAAGACATTTTTTAACTTTCATATTCAGCATTTTTCAATGTGTTTTACTAAATAAATTTTTTTTAAAAAAATTAAATGCAGTATAGCTAAAGACCAACAAATTGCACGCTTAAGTTTTACGATTAAAGTGTAGTATAGGGGGGCCACTTGGCGCAGTCCTTTTTTTTTTTGGGGACAAAAACTGTGCCAAGGTACTTTTAAATAATTTATATTTTTTATAGAAAAGGTTGATATCTCACCATGACATTTAGATAAAAATCGCCAAATATGAAGAAAAAAAGCTAAACCATGTGCCCCCCCTATACTACACTTGAGCCAAACTTGGATAACATTCTTTCATAAATAAAGATTTAAGCTAATACTTATAATTGTATGAATGAAATTTCATATAATACACTGAAATACATGAAATTAAAGAATTTTTTAGGTCCAGTTTACTAAAAGATCCATAGAGCACTCAACTTTTGTCTACTTCTTGAAAATATATTCTAACTGCATGTATTTTACAACAAAACAATCAACCAAAAATGTATTTTTTTATAAAATGTACTTTAATAGTAAAAAAAATATCAAAAGTTGAAGAATATATCAAAGGAAACAAAATATGCTTATTACAACATGCTTATTTACATATATGTACTTTCTTTTCTCTCTTTTTGACAAAAAATTAACAGTAATTTCTTTTAATAAAATATCAAATACTCTATTATATTATATCAGCATATTTAAAGTATAAAAAGATTCACAAAGTAATTTAACGAAGTTTAAATTCTTTATTTACAAAATTTTCAGGTACATGGATTCTATTTTAGTGTATACCTTCATTTACCACCAATTTGGCAAATACTGGCATATATGGGATGATTTTATCTCTGTCGTTAAAAGAGCAAGCTAAGCTAAAATTTTACCATTAAAAAAATGTTAACATGTCTTCCTGCTTCACTCATTAAACAACTTATAATTAATGACAATTTAAAATTCTCATGTTTTTCACCCTCAAGATTTCAATTTTTCTGTCACATTCACTGTAGGGTTTACTTTCTAAAATCAGGGTGAAGCTCAAAATGTAAAGAATCTAACGATATTATTTTAATGAAGACAAATATATATGAGGATAAAACCGTGACAGAGACCTTTTATTCAGTTAATAAAAATTCATGACTTCATACTTAAAAGAAAAACAATTTCATCTTCCTTATCAACTAGTAAGGCTATTTAAAAAATTATGTTTAGCCATAATATTACTTAAAAATAGTTTTTCAATAAATATAACAAATCAAAATAGGCCATTCAAAGCAATTAGGTAGCTCTTCAGAAGAATATCAGATTATACTGTTACTTTTCTACAAAAACAAATGAAATTTATGCATGTATCAAAAAGATCCAATGTATTTCAAAGCAATAAAAATGCAGGTGTGGAATCCCTACTTAAAAGAATTAATTACCGAAATGTCTCATAAATGATTGCATTAATAATTAAGAAATTATATACTTTTCCTGTAATAAAAGAACAATCAGGCTGATTGAATAACAACCACCTGAAGTGATCATTTGAAATCTCAAACTAAAAGAATATGTTTTGAAAAGAATCCTTACTTCGTAGCTATTGTATTGACAGATCCAGTAACAACCATCAACAGAGCGAGAAACTTTTGGTAACTTGTCCATGCCATGATATAGCAATTTTAATTTTACCCTTAGAAAATATGAATTAAGAAAATATATTAAATTGTTCAACACCTTTACCATATACTCAAAACTATTCACTCAGATTTTTCAATCACAAAGCGAAAAGAGGATTTCAACTTCATACACTCTCTTTCACACAACCCCCAAGTCACGTGCACAATCCAAACAAATAAACTTATCCAAATTTTGACGGAGCATTTCAAACAGTAACCCTTAAACATAATCCCGCCAAGCAAGACGTGTCCGCCAAATTGAGCTTTTAAAGTCCTGAAACTTAAGTTCGTTAACTGACGATAGTTGCCAAAACAAGCGATAAATACCATTCCTATCTGGTTTTGTAACATCCAGCTGATTAACTCCGGAGAATTAATCAGAATTCAGAAATGTCTCCGAGTTCAGTGACTCACAGTCACACCAAAAAGCTTTACGATTGCGAAAAACAAATGAATAACTTCGCTGCATACACGAAAATAATGCTTCTTAATTTGAAATAGAAAAATGAAGCTAAAAAGGAGATTAAATTATCTGACCTATGGCTAGCTTATAAAATTTAATTTGGAATATTCTTTCTTAGACGTACTGAATTCCCTTCGTCTATAGGAAAGTATTTTATTTTACTTATTTTTAGTTAATTCAGAGATTGTGTGAACTAGGTGTTTTCCTAAGAAAGTCCTGTTCGATTTCAGGTATAACCTAAATTCGATTTATGTTCGAATACTACGGGGTTGCATGAGGTCAATTCTAATTATCGTTGGGTAGATGGCTTGAGTACCCAGCTCTTTCGAGCTACAACCTCATATCAGTAGGTATCTGAGTGACTTTGATTAACTATTGCCCTTTGTTAAATCAATTCTAAATAAAATTATTTTTTTTTTTAAAAATCTAATTTTTTTTACAGTTGACTTTTATTCTTGCTCTCCTTTCACTATAAGAATTTTTTAAAATCTTATCTTCTAGAGTCCCAGTAGAAGTCCGCACAAGACATGTTTGGGAAGTAAAAGGATGTGCAAGAGATTATTCTCTAATTAGATATATGAATTTATATTTATTTAGAAGAATCATAGGCAAACCAGGCAAGGGTTGCATAATCAGATTTAATACTCAACTCTTCTTTGTTCTTAATCTTTTAAGCATTTGTGTCGGAAAAACTTCCGCTTGTTATTTACAATTTTAGGATATAGAAGTTACAATACATGCTTCTCGATGTTCATCTATCCCATAGAACATGCTTTAAATAGAAGTAGATTTCCCAGGATATTCACTGATAACTTATTCGCCGAAATTAAGTCAATTATAGTGGCCAAACGAAGAATATTAGAAACCTCTGTAAAGTAGGTTTTGCCTTTAATATTTTATGAATTGGTTAAATAATTACAAGACATCGATAGGGGCTTAGCCCCAGAATCCTGCAACCCCGCAATGCGGGGATTCCGGGTGCATATGACGCCACTGGTAGTGTACATAATGTTCCCCCTCCCCTCCATAAATCAAAAAATGTTTAATTTTTGCCATAGAGGTTACCCTTCGGAGTTTTAATCGACACGTTTTTTAGAAAATGTGAGCCCATCCCCTTAACATAGGTCTGTGATGGCCACCGACCAATTATATTTTAATTAATCTCAAATGAAAATTAAAGACACTTTTAATTAAATTAAGAGTTACAGTTTGTCATACACGTGTCTTCAAGTCCATTTAAAGTAAGAAAATTTTTGTACTTTTAAGGATTATAATGTGTCTTTCCCCAAAGGAAATGGACAACAAAATATAACAATTCCACTATATCTTTAAAGAATTTTATAGAATAAACCCACAAGTACACATGACTTAACACAGTAGCGCAACAACTCCATGAGGACCAAGGCTTACTGTGCTCATATCAGTACACGTGACCTTGAGGCTCAGAGGTATATGAGCAGATGTTTCGATCAGGTGATCAGTCTGACGCGTAATCCCCAGTGTTAAGCTCCCTAGCAAGCTTGGTACTCATTTATAAACTCATTGAAGGGAAGAAGGCTGAGTCGACCTTGCCCTGACCGAGGTTTAAACCTCGGACCATGTGGTGTGTAAGCGCGATGCACTACCACTTAGCCACTGGGCTTCAGCAAGTATCACATAACATTGTTATTTATTGAGACCCTGGATACAATAGTCCCATATGGCCTCTTCCAGACCATTTTGAGTTTGAAAAGTACCCTTATACACAATAAGAAAATTAATTCGATAATCCCTAAATAAAGTGAGAATCGGAGAACTAACATACCGAGAATAGAGATGTGCTATAATAATACATATTTTTTTTTTAACTAAGAAAAAAAATTGTTTTTAGAGAATTGGCTTTATTCTCTCTCACATACAATCCTTCAAGAGTATTACATTCATTTCAACGCTCCTCTAACTTATCGATACCTTTTTATAGAACGAATAGTCTTTACTCTCAAACTCAGGGACGCTTAAGGCATGGGCCAACTGGGCCCGGACCCAGAGCCTCAGCCGTAAAGAGGGCCTAGTCTTGCTCTCGCAACTCTGCCTTAATAGATCATAATTCGAATAATTTCAGCGGTCAAATATTATTTCCGGTTGAATTTTCCGAAAAACTGGGAATTTCGGACGATACGTAAACTGGCTACATGTGATGACCGTTGTCCACGTACAGACCTAGACCTACCACCATACGCCATCCTTACTCATTTAGTCAAAAGGTGACAATAGGTCGAGCTGGTGTAAGCTATTTTAAGTCTTTCATATTTATTTGTTTCGGGTTATGTTTGTACCGAGTATTTGACAACGTATGCTATATACTAACTACTTTTAAGGGTTATAGGTGGAGGCCTATATTTGAGTGTAGGGACCCAGGGCCTACTTTTGAGCTATTATAACAGGTATGTGACAATGAGCAAACGCAGTACTTACTTTCGTGGCCTCAAATTTTCGTGTAAAATTGTAAACACACGAGTGTAATTGTAAACAACTGTTTTAAGGTGTCAGCTATCTCACGCAACTTCACATTTTACTGTCTCTCAAAACTATACTGTGGACTTTTGTATGTTTTCCGGAACAACTGCAGATTTCGACGAATAGAGCGTTCAGCATCATTGGTGTTTGTGTGATCACACACACACACACAATTCAGCATATCAACCAATATCTTTGATTTCCCTGGTGTAGACTCCATAGCGCTTATCAAGCCACTGTTAAGCTGAATTCACACCAAGGCTGTCAGCGTCGAGCGTTGAGCGTCTGGCCAATCAGAGACTTCATTTCGGGCAAGATGAAGTCTCTGATTGGCTAGACCTCGTGCTCGAGCTGCAGCACTGATGTAATTCAACTTTAGTCAACAGTATTTTTCGCCATCAAAAACCAATGTTAAATCAATACACGATTTTTTTTTTCATTCATTGTTTTGAAAATTACAAAACTGGAGTCAATAAAACCCCTTTAACCTGTAAACTAATTATCAGGATGCCATGAAATTTTGATATGTATCTTGAAGGTTGGTACTATCAGGAAATCATATGGGTCAATCAAAAATGTTGTCATATACGAGTCAGACCGGAGACTTATTGAGTGATGCCTTATATTGGTCCAAAATTCAGAAATAGGGAGGGCATTAAATTGAACATTACAAAATAAGTATTTTACATTAATTTACAATTTAGCTATCAACATAAAGAGAATATGAAATTGATTTTAAAAGACTTGGAATAGGCAATAAATCCAAACACAAACCAACACATAAATAGTATAAATCAAAGGGGATGAATCTTACGAAGGTATCAAAGCACTTTTAAATCAAATCGTCCTAAATAGTACAAAGACCTTAAATTATATTGTGTTAGGTCTATTGTGCTATTGTGTAAGTCTATGTTAGAGGCTTTCTCACTTTAAGAGTTTCCGTTGAAATTGGGGCTCTGAATTAAAAGTGATCTCTTCCTGGCATCTATGGATTGACTTATTCCTATTAAAATATATAATAAATTGAATTAACCTAAAAGACAGTGGATATATATAATATTGGAGCTCCAATTCAAGCTCTAATGCGTAATTTCAGCTCCACTCTAAGAATAATTAATAGTACTCAGGAAATTTTGACTAATTTGTTTATTTTTTTTTGAAATAATACAATACACACACAAAATTTAACACTAAAATTTCGAAACATTGTTATTATAAATGCTTAGTTGAATATTTCTTCCCTTCTGATTGCTGTGGCCCTAAGATCTAGATCAGCCTTGTTAAAAACAGTATTGTTTGCCTTACTAATGCTATTTAACAAATGTTTTAATTTCTGTGATGAAAACTTTAAAGGACATTTCAATGAAAAATATCATCCTATTCTATTTGAAAATTTTACAAAACAAAAATTTATTTTCATTGAAAATTAGAATGAATGTAATACGTAAAAAAAATGTATACGACTTACATATAAAATGCAAAATAGATAAATAAATATAAATAAATATTGCCTCCAACTGAATAATAACAATAAATTTAATTGAAAAAGACAATTACAATTTTTTTAGTAGCTCAGTTATCAAAACAACAGGATACCGTGTTAATAATTTCCATATTTCTCCTCACAAATAAACTGGTATGATTCTTAACAATTAATTTAAAGGGAACTAAATTTTGATTCTATTGTTCCTTATAAAGTAAATTTATTATCATAGTTCATCAATTACCAAAAAAGTTTTCAATAAAAATGCCAGATTTTTGCGTATTTACTTCCGCAGTTAAAATTAGTTTAAATTTCATAACAAGCTGAGGTTTCATAAAAAAGTTTTTGAGTTATGAGGTCTTAAAAATCGGTCCCTTGATGGTAATTAATCTGTCAAATAAGCATATCACGATAAAAGTTTTTTTTTTTTCAATTTTCAATAATGTTTACATCAATTAATATATATTTTTCTAATTTTAAAGATATATTCATTGAATCTATACAAAACAATATTCTCATAAAAAGGATTTTTCAAATAATGTTGCAAAAAAAATCGTAACACAACAAAAGGTTTTAATATTTGGATTCTTCATAATACCTAACCCTAACTTCAGAAGTTTATGAAATTTCCTTCAGAAAATATTGAAGATCTTAGGTTCGGTTGAAAACTGACTACCTTATACTAATTTATAATACTTAATATCGATCAATCTATGACAAAGCATTCGAAAAAATTAGAAAAAAAAATTGTGAATTTTTAGGGCAAAGTAATTTAAGCGGTCCAAGTGGTCTGCACGTAAAATTCCGCCTTTCCCAGGGCTTTTTCTGCCAAGCAAGATTCCTAAAAGCGGTCGGGGCCAAATTTCAAAAAATACGACTCAACCGTTTTTGAGAACCCACCTGAAAGCAAAAAATATGTGCGGTCTTTTTGGGAAGCATCTCCAGAATGGCAAGACTTTAAGTGCAGACCGCTTAGAGGGTTAATATATGACCCATATTTATTTATTTATTTTCTGAATATATCTGGAAGTAACGATAAAATTTAGAAGAGAATCGTAACTTAAGCTATTTAAACCTTTTTCAACTAAATTATAAAGAAACATGTAATATAAAAAAAATTAAGTCAATTGAAGAAAAAATTGGGTTAATTAAAATTAATTAATGAATTAATACTTGAAAAAACTGTATTAACGTCAAGTGTCATCCACTACAAGTTTAAAAAAATGTATTTGAAGCAAAGTAAAAATTCGTTAGAAAAACTTACTGGCGCCAACTGTGTGACGTCTCTCGCGTCTTTCTGATTAACATGACTCCTATGTTCTTTGACGGCCACGATTAATGGCAAAACCTTTCCAACCCAAAACCAAGAAGAGAAACGGATCGAATATGTAAATGGATATACTATAAAGGATAGCGTGGCAAACCTAGAAATAGCATAGCATAGCGTAGCAGGCTCAGAGATTGTAGTGTGGAATCATTCTGATCAATAGCGTGACAAAGCTTAGTGTGAAATCTTGCGGACCAAGAATAAGCAGTCAAGAATTAGCTGCATTGCGGATCTAGAATCTTCAAATATAAAGTTATAGATTATATTCTCTAGGTCAAGGGACCAGAACTGGAAAAGGTAATATTAGATATAAGTAATTAGATAACAGGATTATTTAGGATAATTGAGATAGAGGATCTAATTGCGTGATCTGACTTAAATACGTGATTTAATTCGGGCTTGACTCTCACTCTAATTAATAATTGTCAAATTAGAACTTAAGTATTATAAGTTACTCTTAATAAAAGTTGTATTAAGAATTATGTCTCATCATTTTGATAATCCCACACCTCTAGCTTACGCGGAACCGGCAAGACATGGTCATCAAAGGATGGCTATGTCTCAACTGTTGGTGCTAGTTCTAACTTCGTCAGAAATAATGCAGAATAAATTTAAAATTAAAAAATAAAATTTAATTAATATGAATTAATATTTGAAAAGAGTCTTTAGACTAAAATGGAGACTTATGATTTCTAAAGCTGTCACTGAATTAGGCCAGCGATTTAGAGTTAAGCCGCTTTATGATACCAACCTTTCCCGTACAGCAAAAATCTTCAACGCAATAGAAAAAAAGAGCCATGTTGAAAAGTTAAGCCTATTTCTAACACACGTGGAGGAAAAATCAGACAGTAAAGTAAAATGAAATTATGAAGAGAGAACAATAGTGTTTCTCTCATAGAGAGGAATATTAAGAAAAAAATTCTATAGAAAAAATTAGAATAAAAACTTACATGTAAAACTGCAAGCCATACAGAAATGTAAAGACTAAGCATCTTATGCAAAAATCCCTAATAGTATGGATTGAAAAAGGAGAGAATTCTGTCATAAGAAAATTCTGTTTGGTAATTAACCCAGTGTTACTGTAATTTAGCACCTAACAGTGATATCAGTTTTATCTAGCAATGATAAAAGTTTGAAAATAATTAAGAGTGAATTTTACTTTTTTGTTCAAAGTATAAAAATGACCATTATTTTGATCTCTATGTCTTCAGTTTCTTCGACAGTCAACAAATGTCCTGTTGCTGAAAAGATAAACTAGTCTAACACTTTAAATCTGTGTCTTTACTTATTAGCCCCAGCAAGAGCTTTATATTATAATTAATCTAAAAAAAAAATCTTATGATAAATATTGATTTCAAAAGTATCCTTAAATCCAAGCACAGCCTTAAACAGGATTTACGTTAAGAGTAGCAAATATTATTTTTACTTGCATGTAAGTTCTATATAATGACAGCTCTAAATTATACAATAGTATATTTGTTACACCATTTCCCTTTTTAGTTAATTTGAACTTTTTTCTGATTATTTAAACTTTTACGAATTAGTAAATTATTTGTAAGATTTTGAAATTTTAATTGAATTATGACATTTTCTGAGTTTCAATGATATAATTTTTTTCTTGTATTTCAATCGTCTATAAAGTTAAGATCTTCCAAAGGATAGTTTGATTTGATACATTATTGGAAAAAAATTCAAAGGTTGCTTTTATAGAAATTGGTAAATCTGCTTACATATAATATTTCTTAGTTTTTTGAGTATTTTTAAAAAACTTTTTGGAAACATTTAATCAGTTATTTTTAGTCATTTTAGATCATCCTTAAATCTAGAACTCTTCTTACAGTTTCCAGGTTTTTGCTATGGAATAGAATGAGAGAAAGTTTCAAAAATTATTTGTATTGAAGAATTTTGAAGAATATTGATAAAACCGAAAACTTGGTCATAAAATGTCCGATTTCATTTAGAATTAACACTCAACATGGAGCCTTAAACCCGTACTTTGGTTTTACTATCTAAAAATAAATTATCTCTCTTTCCTTCAAAATTGGTCTGATGGATATTTTTGGCACATTTATTAAATTTTTGGCATTTTTCCTAAGAAATAATTATTTTTTTTTCGTTTTAGAAATAACTTTTTGACAAAATTTAATTTATCTTATATCCCCGCAATCAACAACAATCTTTATAAAAATTTGAAATTCAATTTTAATAGAAAGTAAATTTGGAGATATTTGAGCATAATTATAAACAAAAGTTTTAGTTTTGAATCAAAATAATGTTTCTAATTTTTAAGCTGGAATTTTAGTCCATGAATTGATATCAAATACAGTATATTTCTTTTTTATATTATTCAAATTCGAATATACTGAAAAAGGTTATACTGTATGCCTACTAAAATCCGTTGTCACCCTAATAATTTATGAATGACAAGAGCTATAATCATAAAAGTGGTGCTTAGGTATATTAAAAATGCCATGCGCAACGGAGAAAAAAAAACTTTACAATGGCACGTGACGGATAAATTTGGACTTAGCGTTCTAATCCCAAAAACAGTGTGAGATACGCGAATAAAATCAACTACAAAATTGCTCAGCATCATCGATTTAGTAAAAAAACAAACTTTTCGTAAATTAATGTTGAAAATAGAAAGCGCTTAAAAAACAGTAGCTTATGGTGAAACTTCAATGATTTGTGAGTCCCAATTTTTTCAATCAAAAATTTTTCATCGCGCCCCATCCACTTGGAATAACCAATGTGTTGTTTAAAATATAACTGGTAATAAATACGTGCTAAAACAAATTATGATTTTAAAATTTAACGGACCTATACCCAAACTTTTAAGATAAGTTTTTAAATTTGTGTTTATAATTATTGTATATTCCAACACAATGGGACATCGACGCACAAATAGTGTACATAATCTTGTTCTGCACTTAGATTGATAAATTAACTAATCGACCACTACTTTAATCATCAAAAGAAGAGTGTATGTAATTATATCGAATGTAAACGTATTGATGTTGTACTTCATTATGTTCAGAATGCACTTTGTTTTTAACCTGTCAGTAAATTTGCAATTTTCAAATCTTTATTTGACTAGATAGATGGCTCTTTCCGGGTCGTTGTCAAGGTTATCACACATGTGGGGCATTGTTTTGATAAACGATGGGCTTAAAATGTATATTTATTTCGGGATGATCAGAGACGATATGATAAGGTGAAACTTCATTATGAACCGTTTGGAGGTCCAGCCAACTTTTCTTGTCGACATCATATAGGCGGATGAGGCATAGCTTTAAATCTTATATTTATTGCACAATATCGCATACATCCATTTCTGGTCAGTGAATAATCCTAAAATGTAACTGCAGAAGATTGATTTGTTCGCTTTCATAAATTCTGGTGCGAATTTTCAAATCATATTTGACGATAGCTGTCTTTGAGGCTTTAACGAGGGCCTGATACTGGCAATACTGTAATATTATTCGGATGTTCTAGAGACGATATTAGTGCTTCATTGATATGACCGTCTGGAAATGTCATGAACGTTTCGCACACAATGGCGATCGACGCATCATTGGTATACTGCACAGATATGCAGTACATTCAATTCTGGTCGGTGAATAATCTAGATGGTATGGTTCGCATCAATGTCGCTTGAATGAAATATCTGTCGTATTCAAAACTTGGACCCGGACTTTTTTACGGAGATACATCAAACGAAGAGGACCTGAACCCTTCTCAAACTGAGATAACTTCGAAACTTCTAGGATGTTGCATGATACAACTAAATGTTTTCCAACCAATGCATGTCACTAAGAGAACGTGTCAGCAGGTAATTGAAATTCCCATGTCAGGATGTGTAATTTAATGAATGGACTCACGTTTATAGCTGACAGACTAGATGAGTCTCATTTCCGGAGAGTACAGTTAGTTCAAGGCGATCAAACACATGTGCGCTTTGTGTTTTTCATTTGTTTTGTCATAAATCGATGGTGCTGAGCAACTTTGTAATTAATTTCTTTCGTGTATCTCGTACTGTTTTTGAGGTAAGAATGTTAACTCCAAATTTATCCACCAAACATGTGCCTTAAGTGGTTTTTATTTGTGTGTTGTGTGTGTGTGTGTGTGTGTGTGTGTGTGTTGTGTAGGTGTGTGTGTTGTGTGTGTGTGTGTGTGTGTGTGTGTGTGTGTGTGTGTGTGACGTATTTTAATTTTACTATACCTGGACACCCTTTTTATGATTACATCTCTTGTCGTTCATAAATTATTGGGGTAACAACGAACTTAAGAGGACACAATGTATACATTTTGGTCCCGAATTCATGGTAGTACAAACTTTAAGGATAGGTACAGGACATTGTAACAATCATTTATTGTATAGGAATGTATTGGCGCAATTAACACTGTGGGGCACAAATACAAAAAAAGAGAGACGAAAGGCACGAAAGGAAGAGAGAACGGAAGGAAAGACAAAGTATTTATTGAAAGCGTCGTTGACAAATGCAATGTTTAAATAACTGTTTAAAATTGCGTTCACTTGCATCCAGCAGTAGCGATACCTGCTTGACAGCGTCGGTGGAGTGATTGGCGTACATGTTCAAGGATGTCAGGTATTTCACGCACACATGCAGTAGCTTCGGATATTCGAGTAACGAGATCCTCCCTTGAGTCAAGAGTAATCGTATGAAAAAGATTCTTCAGATGTTCTCATGAAAAGTAATTGAGGCTAATAAATCGGGCGATCTGGGCGGCCAAGGGACTAGTCCCCTACGCCCAATCCATCGCGTCCTAAACGTGGCATTTAAGAAAGTGCTCACATTGCTGAAAAATTCTGTGTGATTTGGCATGCGTCGATTAGGAAAATGCGCGTGATACATTCGTAGCGCAGCTCTGCCGTTACCATTTGCACAATCGTACATGTAATGCATGTCTGCTGTCTTGGCATATGTAAAGTCTCCCATCGTAGACGTTAACTTAATTGCGAATGGCGCTTTTCCTCTTCTGAGATGCATCATGTTGAACGGTGGCTAGACATTTACTGCCTCCTACCGGTAACGCAACCAACCGATAACTCCGTGTTTCTCTTTTCTTTCATTTCCCCTTGTTTGCGCCTCACCGCCTCACTTGTACCCATACATTCCTATGCAATAAAGGATTGTTATATATAGTGCCCTGTATCTACCCTTAAAGTTTGTGCCATGAATTCTGGACCACCCTGTATATGTACATACACTTGTATAATCGTACAAAATGGTTTTGTATTTATAATGGATGCGAATCTTTATCCGGTTATTACTCTCTTAAAGTTTAGAATTACTATATTCTTTGTACAAAGAAATACGAAACACACATTTGTGTTCTTAGGGAAAGAATATTTGACAGAGAAATTTAGCATTAGTGCAACTTTTACAAGTATCTCTTAGAAATATATTGATTTAAATCATAAATATTTAAAAGACAACTGTTCACCTCTTTATAGTTTAGACATAAGAAACTCGGTTATATTACAATTTTTTTTAACGTAGATGTATAGATTATACTTTTAATCATCTATCTTTTGTCGTCATCATATATCTTTAACTTCATATTTCTATTAACGTGTTAAAATGTTACTCAATCGATAATATCTTTTCCATGATAAGAAAGATTTAATATTTATCACGTTCTAAATGCTAGACTATTGTCTTTTTTTTTTTTTTGCCAGTCTTGTGACAAATTATCAAATAACAATGAATGAGCAAACTCAACGTGGGAGAAGGTCGTTAGATACGAAGGAATTACAAAGATTTTTCGATCAACTTAATTCATTATACCAGTGAATACAATTAGATGTAATTTATGTAACTTCAGTTTTAAATATTATATAAATCTATGTATTCTCAGGATTTATGAATTAATTCTTTGGCTTGAATGACATTCTTCACTTCTGGTGACACTCGCATATTCCTTTTATCATCAAACTCACAAAAAATGTTCTTTCAGTACACTTTCCCAACTGAAATACAAAATTTGATAAAATGATAATAATACTGATTAGAAAACATTTGCATGGACTATGCACATGTGAAATGCGTGCAATTAAATTTTGAAAAACAAGCCTGATAATATTACGATTTGTACAAGGGCTTTCGATTTCATAGCAAACTCACTCCGAAACCTCCTAATCTTGAATTTTAATTAACACACAATAAAAAGTTTAAAAATTTGTTGAGCTCTAATATATATGTGTCTATGTATGCGGATAGTTTTTAAACTAAAGAGTTTCGGGACATGCATCTTTTTTGTGCCATATGAACAAATGAACTGAAATAATGAATGAAAATGAAAACAAAATATATGTAATAGACTATTTTTAATTCTGACTTTTTTTCCGACTATATTCAAATATATATCTTGTATATTTATTTATTATTTGTATTTGTAATTCTTTCTGATATGTTATTAAAAATCTTAAGGTTAAATTAATGGGGTTTTTTCCACTAGAACGAATTATCTTTCTAAACGGTAAAATTCAAATTATTGCACTAAGATCAATTTGTTTAGGATAACTGATCAGATAAGTAGCATTGGAAATTGTCAAGATTGTGTGTGTGTGTGCTTCAAATTTAATTCTTGTGTGCGCGTTTGTGTGTCTGTGTGTTGGATTTACCTCCCACTCAATCTAAACAATTTTATAGCAACTTAAATGACTTCCTTCCCCTGGTGATTAGACCTTTAGGGATCACGGAATGACACCCAAAATGAAACACACACATTATTCAAAAAAGAAAAATTAAGTAATGAGAAATATCCACAGAAAAATGTTTCACTTATAAGATAAACAAAATATTTAACAAAACAACAAGTAATATAAAAAAAAGTAAGTCAATTTCTACATAGATCAACAAAAAATTTATTTTATTCTACTTTTTATTAAATAGTTACAATTAATATAAATATGTATATACATAGGACAGAATCACAACATTAAGTGGTGATTAATTTTTATTAATTATCATTAAAGTATCGTATTGTCATCCAAAACAATCGTGTATATAAAATTTCAGTTCAACTGAATGCTTTGAAACGTGAGAAAAAACCTTTTCAATTTGTGACACACAAGTCGCCAAAAATGATGCCAACGTGGCTGTATTTGTAATTCTTTAAATAATTAGTTTTAATCAATTAATTTTTATTAATTATTAAATTATTGTATTGTCATCCAAAATAATCATGTATATAAAATTTCAGCTCAATTGAGTGCTTTAAAATGTGTTTTATTAACAAATGAAAATTCGACCAAGATAAATAAATATATAGAGAATGCGAGTTAATAGTGGGAATTGAAAAATAAAAATTAAAACACAGCCACGTCGCTACATACATTGTATATATTAAAAACATTACACTTAAATTCCATAGCTGATTGAATTGTTAAGGAGGATGTCTGTTACATCTTGAATCCAGTCTTATAATAGCAGTGTGTGTGGGTGTCTTAAGGCCAGGGGCGTAGCTACCACAGTATCGATGATACGGGGCCCCCAGGCTACAGGAGCCCTAACATGTGTATCTACTCTCCAACTATAACAGGGCTCTCTTATCTAAAAAAGGGCCCCGAAGGAATTTTGATACAGGGCCCCCTCAGAACTAGCTACGCTAGTGCTTAAGGCATAGGCCAACTGGGTTCAGGCCCAGGGCCTCGCCTTCAGTGGGGGCCCACGTTTTGTTCTCAACTCAGTCTTAATAAGATCATAATCCAGATAATTTTAATGGTTATATATTATTCCCTTACTTATTCTCCAAAAACTAAGAGAATTTCAAACTGCATGTCATCTGGCAACAGTGGTAAAACTATAATATTATTTAATGACCTTTGTCCACATACATGTCAAGGCCTAGGCCAAATACCATAAAATAATTCCATAAACAGTCATTCCACTCATTTAGTCGAAATGCGGTCATCGTCGAGCCGGTTTGTGCCTTGGTCTGTGAGTCGTGCACATTTATTTGTTTCAAATTACCATTTGTACGAGTATTTGACAATGCATGTTATATACTGTCTGTTTTAAAGAATCACATGTTGGACCTACTTTTGTATACTAGCCCAAGGCCTTAGAACAGGGGTGGCCAACCTTTTGGGAAACAGTGCAGCTGTGTGTTTGATAAAAAATAATTAAACTTGCCACTTCCAACGTTTTCTACAAACAATTGTGGAAAAGTGAAAAAATGTTATTTATAAGAATGTTATATGGGATTTTTACGCAAATAGCATATTTTTTAGTTCAAGTCTCTATGTAGACGAAATTTAAAAATAGTATAATGAATAAGACGAAAGTTTTTATTTTAATACACTCTTTACAAATTCAATCAATTAGGTTAGGCTTAAAATATAAAAATGAGTAACTTGAGTCATTTAATGAAAAATAATTATTAAATGCTCAGTACTTACTTGGTACCCTTTGAACAACTTTCTTTATTTATGTATTTAAAAATTATATTTTAGCATTTTATATAATGTTTCTATTCAAGAAAATGATACGAAATGAAATTTTTCACATATTATTCACGCAATTTTAAAAATTTTAATTTTTCGAAGAATATTTGGAAAATTTTAAAATTTTACTCCTTCTGTAAATATTAGTTTTTTGACCTGAAATTGTTTTGTTATATTCTTATGGATGTTCTTAACAACTTTAGGGATCGAATTTACAATAACTTAATTCATTTGCGAAAAAATAAAATGTTGATATGTATGCTAAAAATCAACGAAAAAGCCAATAACTCCTACATTTTAATTTTTAAAAAAAGTATTCAGTTTACAGCAAAACGGATTCCTAATTTTATTACATGTTTTATATATAACACGCAGGAAAGAAATGGAAGTTATTGGTAAATAATTGTGGAAGGAGTAGCATTTTGAATGCACTAATGTTTCGAAAAACACAAACGGAGAAAAACCACTTTAAAGTTTATAATTCTGAAAAAATAATTATAATAAGCGTAAATAAACTTAAAATACCACTTTAAGATATTAGTTATACATTCTTCTTCAAAATAATTGCATTTTCATATTTTTTTCAACCGATACATTTTTATAAATGATCAATTTTTAGAGAGTATTAATTGCACAAGAAAATTTAAGAAAAATGTTAAAGAAATTTTTTTTCTGTCATGACAGAAATTTTATTTTTTCTTCTTATAATATTGAAGTATATTACATTTGTATGAAAAACATCAGGAATAAGAACTGAAATTATAAAATTATTAATATAAAATGCCTTAATTCTCTCTCAAAAATTTTACATGCACACATTTCACAAAGAAAAAAAATTATTGTATTGTACTGCCTCGGTAATATTCTGCTTTATATATTACACATTCTTTTTTAATGTTGTTATTTCTCTTTATAAAAGTAGATTTTTTTTTTATCAAAATACTTTTTTTTAGCTTTTTTTTCAAAAAGGGGACGTGGCTGAATTGCCTAATTTGTTTTCAAATGAAGTTTTATTCCACTTCTATCCTTCCGACATGCACAAGTGATATATCAATCGAAAGATAATAATACAAAGAATAAGATTAAATAAAAATATTTTTTAAAAAAACGATAGGTGTGTCATTTTTGGGGTACCAAGTCCTCTTGATTGATTGATTGAATATTAACGTCGCACTGTTCAGCTACACGAGGGCTTTTGGCGACGGACCACGTAATTTTGAACCATGGTCAAGTGACGTGGACGACACCTGAGCTGGCACCCTCTCCCAAACCCAAGACCACACCAACGGGGCCAAGTCCTCTTAATGCGGCTTTTGAGTTACTACTTTTTTTTACCGAGTCATCTGTATTAGGATTAGCTATTACAGAAACCTACAAAACTCGGTTTTTACAAGTGCACTCAGTTAGTTTTGAGTGATAATTATCTTATTATGTTCATAGCAGTAAACATTTACCACAAACATATTTTGATCAAATTTTGAGGTTTTTATTTATCTGAGATAATCCCACTTCCAATAAAATTGTAAAAAGGGGTTATTTATTATATCTTTTCAAAAAATGTTTAATTTTCTGTAAGTCTTTGCGTGCCACTGTTACAACTCCACCGTGCCACGCTGTGGTATGCGTGCCGCAGGTTTGCCACCTCTGCCTAAGAAAAGATTTCTCTGGGCACAGGGCCACAAAAATTCTTAAGACGTCCCTGTGTGTAAGGATGAGTATTTACAGCATTGTTATAAATAAGGTACATATAAGTAAATTAAATTGCTTAAGAACTGTGTTCTTTGCTCGAAGTAATTTTTATAAAGAACAGAGAGAATGCGTCTGTTATAGGCCCAATGTCAAACACGTTTTTAAGATTATCCGTTTCATTCTTGGGCATTTTAAGTCTTTCAAACGAAGTATAGATGTGTTTTAACTTTTAAATATTTTATATACCTTAAAAATTCCTTCAGTCTCTCAACTTTTAAAAATTTGCAAACGAGGCATATGAAGAAAAAGGCTGTGTTGGATTCTCAAACAGTTTTAAGGCTTAGAATGAAATAAAAGTCAGAAAAAAATATATTGAAAATATTTTATTTTGCAAAAGAAATAGGACTGCATCTATCACTAGTGGAACCTCGACTTTCAATTTTTTTAGGCCATTTAGCTACTCGTCATCTAAAATGTAACTAAAAGAATCGACAGAGGAGAATTTTCTATTGGTCCTCTCGATTTTAGCCCTGTCATTCAGTGGCGTACACATACTTATTTTATGGGAGAGGTTATATTTTTAAGAAAAATGTAAACACAAGTGCCAATGATTAATTTTGATGCTGAAAATTAAAAATCTAGGGGTTGAATCCCCGAACTTCACTCTTATGTGCGTCATTGTTGTAATTTTTATGCATAATATGATCCTGTAAATAAACAATCATAAATTCTAAAAATATTTTGCCCTTAAGAGTAATAATTAGCAATTAAAAATGTGAGTGAATATTAACGTCGCACTGTTCAGCTACACGAGGGCTTTTGGCGATGGACCTCGTAATTTTGAACCATGGTCAAGTGACGTGGACAACACCTGAGCTTGTCCCCCTCTCTCCTAACTACCACACCACACCAATGGGAGGACGTTTGAGCTCTCGACAGATTTAGCGTGCATCGCTCCCCTATACGGTGGGTCTTTAGTGGTACTGGGCTTGAACTCGTGACAAGGCCAGCCACGATCCGATACCTTGATCACTCGGCGACCGCGGCCGTTATTAAAAATATGAATTTTATATATTTGTTACTGAAATATTTAATATATCCTTCATTTTCGATTTACATTTTGTTTATTTTCTTTTTAAGAATATATTTTATGCCATTAGTTCTTTCAATTTTTCAACAAAGCTAATAGTAAATCAAGAGTATTTTTTTTTTTTTTCATTTACTAAATATATATTTATTTCTTACCTAATTTCTTTAATTGTTCTAGAAAGAACCCAAAATTATATTTAGCTCTGCACAAAATTCAAAACATTTTTTCACGGTCAAGGGTAAAAATAACTATATTGCTTTATTTAGACTGTTTTTATCCGATTCTTGGGGTTTGACACAATTTCTTGTTTATTGAATGTAGAAAAATGACACGAACTAACTGGCGTGTAACGGTTAGGCACAAATGCACGCTAACATCCCATTTTTCCCTCACTCCCTTGATTCTTTACAAAAAAGTAACAAGGGGAAATTACATCGAATACTACAGCAGTGTTTAAAAACATGTAACACAAAAGAAGAATAGATTAATCCGGAACTTTCTTAGTACGCCGTAAACATCTTTTCATTTTCTACATCCTTCTATTTCATTTCGTTGATATTTCTGTTTTGTTTATTTATACTGAACAGAATTATTTCTAAACAATTGATGTTTCTAGGTGGAAACAATCGGTAATACAATTATACACATGCTAGAGCAGAAAATCTCAATGTTAAAGGTGAAATTCTGTAATAAATTGCACAGGGTTTTTTTTCCGCCTAATTTTCATTGCTTCTTATAATTTAGTTGTCCTACATGCATTCTTAGACCATTTCCAAATAATCATTATAACAAAACGTATTTTTTTTTTCGTATCACAATAATGCTTTGTTCTTTAAAAAGTGGTAACTTCACTTCCTTTTGCATAGCACACTTTCCTTTTTGCTTAAGAACTATAATTTTACTTTCCGCCTAGCCTTTATACTCATAACAAAATGTTAATGTGTTGCGTAAGCAATTAAATCTAAAACACTAACTGTCATTTGTGAGGTTTTATTTCTTACCATCCTTCTTATTTCGTAGGAGTAAATTTTCAAGAATAATTCAATTTAAATCATTGATTTGAGACTTCCTTTTATATTAAAAAGAAATTTAAATTTCAAAAAGAGAACATATTTCTAATAGCTCATGACTCCAGTTTTTTTTTTATAAATGCCTTACTTGTTTTCTGTGATATATATATATTTTTTGAATTATGTAAGGTAACATATTTGGGAAGGGGTACAGTAAGCATTAATACAATTGAATTACAGGTTTTTTAAAATTATATTCGTTTTTTTTCTTTCAAAGCATCTTGCTTAAATTTATTTCGGCATTTCAATTTATTTTAGCAATAGTTTTAGAGAAAACAAGTAACAACTGAGCAAACATTATTTCACATGGAGTACGAATAATGAAAATGAAAATGCTATGTTTACAACTGACATAATTATAATAAATTCCAATAATCAAAAAGTATTTTCAATACATGATATAAAATATGGCATGGAATTTCAGCTAGGCTGCATATATTTTATGCGAGGAGAATGTTTTGAATATATGTCATTTTTCCCTAAAAAATTATTTTTAAATAACTCAATTGTAATAATATTCGTAAAATAATTTCATGTGTGTGCATATTGTAAATTCAACCGACACTAAATACCAAAACATTATTCATTCATAGGCTTTTTCAATATCACGGTTCAAAACGTAATCAGTCACCTTAAACAACAAGTCAAGCATTTTATCTCTTTAAAATATTTATTTTTAAATTATTAAAGGCGTTACACACACACAGGGAAATTAGTAGTCATTTAAAGATATGCAATTGCTCATTAGATAAACACAGGCATACGCATGCATATCTGAAGAACATATCGCTTGTACCTTAACCCTTTACCAAGCGATTTTTTTCTATCGATCGTACATTAATATATATATATATATTTGGGGAGGAGGGAGCATTGATTGAAGAAAAGGAGTAAATTTAGCTTATTAGATAAAAAATATTTTGATTTTTAAGATCCCTTTGAGGTTAGTGGGGGACATGTTAACCCCTTTTCGCTGTGTGCTATTGAAGGACATTTGCCGTAAAATCGGGAATATAACGCGCCCTTTTGATACAAAAAACAAGCTTGAAATTTACAGACGCCTGTTATACGCCGGGTATAAAAAGTGGAGCTTTAAAAATAATAAAAAAGATGAGCGTAGGAAAAAAAATTAGACCTATATGAATCGAAACACTGTTTATTTTTAAAAAAATAACATTCCTTATGAACTTAAAGGGTTGTAGTTCTAAAAGTATACTATATTTTTCAAAAGCTTGGAATTATACCTCAAATAAATGACTTCAAAACACAAAAGCATTGCGCACTTACATTTCAGGTTTCTTCGAAAAAAGGGGGTGCGCGTTATATACGGCGAATATACCTCAAAATTAAAAATTGCAGCTTGAAAGTATAGGTGCGCGTCATACGCCGGATTTTACGGTATATACCTTTTGCTTCCTTTTACCTCTCCCACATGAAATTTCTAAGATATATTTTATAAATACCACAATTTTCAAAAGGAATAATGAGTTAGAAATATTTTATTTTCTTAAGTGATGATGATGAAATTAAGAATTTGTAAGCATTATTTTCAAAAAAATTTACGAAAACAGAGATCAGTACATAGTAAACATAACCAATTTATTACATATGTTTGCAAATACTACAACATGTAAAATAAGCAGGAAATTAGACAGATGAAAATGACTCATAAAGAGATTAGATTGATGAATTTAGTGGTAAGTATATTTACCACGGCCAGGTAAAGGGTTAAAATGTAAATTCTTATTGCGGAAGTATACTCTTTTTTCGTATTTAAAAAAAAAGTCGGTATCTTACAAAGAGAGAAGCAAACAGCATGCGCTTATTATCTTCAGTGTGATTATGCAAGTGTTAATTAATAAACATTTTAAAAGAAGAGTCCTTTTGACTAAAATGATGCTCGTAGTTTTCAATAAAGAGTTCAACCACTGTATTCACGAATGATCACCTCCTTTGTGATGGGGGATTTTGTTATTGTTCTTGCACAAAACCATGCTTCAAAGGAAAGCAACGGAACTATTTACTTCTTGAACCGGAACTCCCAGCTTATGTCGGGTCTGGTCACTGGATCGTACAAAAAGGGGCTTCCCGGTGTGTGTGTGTGCTCTATTTTACACCCAAAACGAAACACCTGCTTCCGCTATTAAAAGAATTCTAAATGGATACAATTCTGTCACTGGTCACTTGTGCAGTGTGTCATCCTGGAATTCCAGCAAACGTGTCCTCCTGAAAGGTCGAAGTTTGGATATTTTCCTCGTAGTTCTTTGAGTTTTAAGTATCGAATTCTATTCATTAGATAAACGAATTTTGTGGTAAGTACATTTTTCTTACAATTTTGATCATTATAGTTGGATGTAAAATTACAATTTTAAAAATTATGGTACGGTTTCAAAATTACAATTTTAATACTTATAAAAGGATTTTAAAACTATATGTAACGGTAAATTAGAAAGTATGGCCAAGAAAATTTTTATATAACTGTCTAGACAAAAATATCAATTAAAAAGATTATTTTTTTTAACAAAAAATTTTCCTGCAATCTGTACAAATTTTAAATCGAAGCATATCACATGTTTTAAAATTCCTGTAAGATTATTGAAATCGTACTTGCTTTCAACCAATTGACATATACAGACTACATTTATGGAAGGGGTTTACAAAAACACCCAGATGAGAAAGGACCGAAGCATAATCTTTACGACAAAAATTAAAAATCCCTTAGTGTATGGGAGGCTTTTTTAACCCCAAACTCCAATCTTGTGTCCCACTGTTTTAAATAATGTGTAAGCTCTTTTATGCCATATAAAAATATTCATATTAACTTTAATAAATTGAATATATTTACAACGATACAAAAATTATTTATATTGTATTCAGACTTTTATAGTAATCGCTGAAATTTCAAAATATGCTGTTTTGAAAACAGAACATCAAAAAAAAAATTTCAACCAATAAAATTATATTTTTTAAGTAATTTAGCTTACAATATTATTCACTGATTTGTAATTCCAGGACATCTTTGAGATTTGGAGAAAGGGTCAAAAAAGGATGTACATGCGATCTAGTAATTCGCATGAAAAAATATATTTTTTCCCAATTTTAAAACAAAGAAGTTACCACAGTCATTAAAAAAAGTTTCTCAAGAAGAAATTTTCTATTAAAAATAAAAATACGAATGCTCATGAAAACATGAAGGCATATTATATTAAAAAGAAACATAATATAAATATTAGTAACTGACGTTCTTTTTGTTAAAAGTTTTAACGTAATCGATCGAAAGAATTATCATTAGTAAAAACTGAATCTAAAAAGTTCAATTAACATTTATATCTCTGCCATAATTTTTCCTTTACATCTCTAACATCAAAATACTGTTTCTAAGAATTTATACATTTTATCAAAAAAAAAAATTACTGTAGGTTCAGCAATAAACATATGGAATAATATTTATATGATATATGATTTTTATCTAACGTTTTGTCACGCTAGGAAATCTATATCTCAAAGAAATCTAAACTATGTAGTCATCTGAGTTGTATCTAGAAACTAATACTCATTATCTAAATCCAATTCAAATGTGAAAGAGTAAACATTGAAAAATGTCTTTTCAAAACGTTGTAAAACTCATTTTGTAACATTTGATACATTTTTAAATAGGAGGGAAAGGATTGGATAATGCACAACAAAAAAAAAGTTATTAAAAAACACAATTTATAAAAAATTCGGTATTTTTATCAACACTTTTGTATAGTTCTGATGAAAATAAATTGATTAAAATGGACTTATGCATATTTTAAACGCATTTTTTTTTATTATACAAATCTTGTTTCTTTTCTTTTATTTTAGGTTTTCGGAAATGGTACAGAGTTTTAATCTGAATTTTTTTAGTTTTATTTACATTATACTGTGCATCCAGTTATTTTTAACGGATGCTAGAAGAACTAATTCGCTATCTAAAAAGAGCCAGAGACGCCAAAGCATATCTATTGGACAATATCCAGGTTTGTATTTTTTAAACAATGCACGTTTTGCACTTAGGAAATAACTTATTAGTCATTTAATTATTTATTATGTAAATTCGTGCTGTTTTATTAATTTGAGATGGATCTGAGCATTTTAAATCATTACCAAATCATGAAAATGATTATTGAAATAAGAGCCCATTCTTCAAAGCTCCGGAGCTCTTTATTTGAGGATTTAGAAAACCTGTTATATTTAAATGGACAGCAGTCATCTGATTCGTTAATTAAAGTTTCACACAAAGTTTTTTCAGAAAAATTATCCGACTACGTTCGGAACTGCGATTTTGCAAAAACGTACAAACGAATTTTTTTTTTTTTAATATTTAGTGCCACTTAGATAAGAATACACGTAAAAAATTATTTTTAAACTATTTTTACAATAGAAAATAATTTAAATGCAATATTTTGGCAAAAAATTAACATATAATAATCTATTTTCAAAACATTCTCCTTTTATGAAAAGTGCTTCTATAATAATAATATTTTGCCTATATATAGCGCAGACCTTTGTGCAGAGTCTGAACTAGAATTTTTGAACTATATTACATAGAAGTGGATTTATCTATACATTAGTATATAAGAGTGGAGAAATTTTAACAAAAAAAGCACCGGTAATAACTCTGAAAAGAATGTGAAATTTTCAGAAATGCAGGCTATCTAGAGAAGTCTTAGCTATATATAAGCAAAATACTATTATTATTGAAGCATTTTGTTCATAATGGAGAATGTTTTTAAAATAGGTAATTCTAAGTTCCTTTTTGCCAAAATATTGCATTTAAATAATTTTTAATTATAATAATATTCTTAAAACAATTTTATACATGTATTCTAATACATGTGACACTAAATATTAAAAGGAATATTCGCTTGTACACTTTTGCAAAATCATGTTCTCGAACGTCATGATATTTAGTGTCACTTAGATTAGAATACATGTATAAAATTGTTTTAAGGACATTTTGACAAAGAAAAAATATTTAAATACACAATATTTTGGCAAAAAAATTAACTTTTTTCAAAATGTTCTCCTTTTATAAAAAATGCTTCTAAAGTAATCATATTTTGCTTATATAAAAGTAGAGACTTCTACAGAGTCTGAAATATTTTTTGAAAAAGCCCTACACTATTTTCGAATAAACCACTGCACAATTATCGCTTTTCTAAAAATCTCTCCTCTGTTGACGTAAATTACGCATAAAACCTAATTCTAAGGTTATATATATTTCAAAATTCTATTTGAACCTTCTGTAGAGAGGGCCCGAGCCATGTACATGAAATATTATTACTAGAAGCATTTTTCATAAAAGGAGAATATTTTTGAAAATGGGTCATTCTATGTTCATTTTTGTCGCGTATTTACTTAAATACCTTTTATTCAAATAATATTTCTGAAACAATTTTATATATAATTTTCTAATCTAAGTGACTCTAAATATCATAAATATTATCCATTTATATTTTGCAAAATCACGGTACCGAACGTAGTCGGATACCTTAAGAAAAGAAATTTTTAATAAAAATTCCTTCAATTTAAGTCTTTTTTTGGTGGCACTTTCCTTTAAATCAGCGATACTCAACCTGCAGCCTGCGGGCTACATCTGGCCCACCGAACATTTTTAAATGGGTCGGTCAGAGTTCATTGCTCTGAAAAATTAAATTATCTAAGAATAATATATTAAAAATTTAGCGTCAAGAAATGAAATATTTTAATTTTGCTGTCATTGTCGTACGAGTGCGAATTGATATTTTTTTTTATCTGTAACGGTTACGGTTAGTGATAACAAACAACAGTGAAATTGTGACAGTTTTATAGGTGGAACTAATTTTTATGTATCTTTCATATCGTGCAAGCGAAAAATATTCAAAGAAAATCTATCGTTTCAAGACGATTGGGAGGTTGACCGCTTTGTGGTGAAAAACAAATATGGATCAGTAATATTTTGATTTGCCACGAAAGTGCTGCATTTAAAATATACCAATAAACAGTAAATATTCAAGTACAATTTTCCTCGAAGATCTCTCTCTTTCAAGAGAGGCACAACAGGACTTCTTGAATAATCTTTGCAACAGCAATGCGCAGTTTTGTCAGTGGTAATGTCACAGCGGTAATAAAGACATCTTATGAAATTGTTATATGATTGGTAATCATATGACACCGTTTACTGATGCAGAAATTGTGAAGGAGTGTTTCTTAAGTGTTTCTAATTCAGTGTTAGTGACAAAAATAAAAAAATATAAGAAATAGTAATTAAAAAAAGCAAATCAGGAGTTAAAAAAATTTGATCCTTCTTTTTCTACACTTTTACTCCCCACCCTCTTTATCCTCATGATGCGGACCGCGTGAAATTGCTAACATATGTTTGCGGTCTACATCAAATAGCTGATATATGTATGCGGCCCAGCAGAAAAAATTGTGAGTACCCCTGCTTTAAATTGTTTTTTAGGACATCAAGGTATAATCATATTTGTTCATAATTGATTCAATATTCTCCAACTAGCCAACACCATTGCTCGTCATGCACCCCACACCATAACTTCATTGCCACCATGCTTTATCGTTGGTACAAAAATGCTCTTTTTGAAGAGCTGTGTAAGATTTTCTCCATACCATTTTACAACTTTTTTTGCCGAAGGTACAAAATTTGTTTTCATTGAAAAATATCACAGCCCTCCAAAACTCCAGAGGTTTATGTATATGCTCTTTTGCAAAAGTTATCCGTTTAAACCGGTTGGTCATTGAAATATAAGGCTTTCTGTGAGCCACTCGACTGCGGTGTATCCAGCCTTTTTCAAGATTTCTCTTGCAGTATCCGAACAAATCAAACTCTTCTACTTCTTTGTTAATCTTCTCTTGAATGTCTGTTGCTATTTAAATTGTATTCAAACGCGAATTTTTTTCACCAGGATTATCATACTTCGTTTCCCTCTGATTGCAGGTTTAGTTAACGACCTGAAAGAGGTTTGGATACTTCTACAGGTTTAAAGTTATTAATAACACGTTGGATAGATGAATACTGCCGTCCAACGGATTTGGCCATATCCCGATGACTTTTTCATCTTTCCACATTTTTTACAATGATTTTACGCTCACTGATACTAATTTCCTTCCTATTATTTTCCATGTCCTTGAATTGCTTCGTATCTCACAAAAACGTAATAATTATTGCGCCACAACTTTCTTAAGCTATTTTACTTGATAACTGAATGCAAAAACTCTGTTTACCCAGTGCTTCTCAAACTTTCAATAATTGCGACCCAATATTCAACTATAATTTTCTTTACGTAACCCCCCCTCGATACATAACAATGTATTTAATTCCATAATGACACTTTGAAGCCAAACCTGTACGACTTCAACTCTATATGCCACCACCAAGTATAAACCGTCCTTCCCCAGCCAAAGCGCGGCTTTTCCTGAACATATATATACGTCTTTCGAAGTACTATTTTTTCTGTTCACTGCTATCCATAAAATTATTTCGAAGACTTTGCAATGTACAAAAGGATCTTGACAGCGTTTCAGCGATTTGCTTATTTATTCCTCTATCCCCTTCTCCTCGATACACCACGTACTGGATTACGTGTTAAACGGTGGCATTTGGGGAGTGAATCACATAATTTTAATCGGCATTTAAGGATTAATTACAAAAACCGTATAAATCTCAAGATAAATAAGTTAATTTTGCTTTTAATTTTACATATGACAAGTCTATGGGGGTCACTGATAATTATTAAACTTATTCTTAACTTAGTACTGTTGAATTAATTATAAAATACATTGCGCAGTACTGATATATTTACAAGTGTGTATATCAGTGTGTATTTTATTTTTTTATTACGTCAGAATGTATGTTATTTGTTTACTTTCAGTAAATTAATAATTTTTTTAAATAATCCTTTGTTTTCGACTTTTCAATATGTTTCCGCCCCTTAGTAGTTTCTATACCCCAGGTGCGTGCCCCATAGCTCGGAGAGAAACACCGTGTTAATCTATAACGCCTGCTGATAAAAATTCAAGGAATCAAGAATATTTAAATAGTGAGCGCACATTTTTTCTGCATATATTTGTGTCCTTTGCTACAAAACTCTCGTTATCTTGCGTAGTTTTAATGCAGCATTAACGAATTCTTGCATGCTCTGTATTTAAATAATAGTAAACAAATTCATGAAATTTTGTTATAAAAAAATGATATTTCTATTAAGTTTTAACTTTGCTGTATAATCTGTTATGAGTTAACCAAGTGTAGATCCTGATCAAAAGTAATAAAATTCTCTTGAATAATATTTAAATCTTATGCTTATTAGCTTGATTGTTGAGTTTTATCAAAGTACTCGTTTTTCGCTTTGAAATTCAGATAAATTTTATGTAAAAATTTTATTTTTAAGTATAACTTATTTTTCTTTTCCTTCCTCTTTTCTTCTATTTTGTTTTTAGAAATAAAAAATGCTCACTTGCACTTTTTTTTAAATATCTTTTATATGTATTGCAGAAGCCCAGTGGCTGAGTCGAAGTGTATCGCGCTTCCATGCCACAGGTGCGGGGTTCAAATCCCGAGATGGGCAAGGTCAACTCAGCCTTTCATCACTTCAGTGGGTCGATAAATAAGTATCAGGCTTGCTTGGGAACTGAACACTGGGGGTTTTGCGTCAGGCTGACCACTTGACCGAAATATCTGCACACATGCACTCCAGAGCCTAAGGCAGGGGTACTCAACCTTTTTTGCTGGGCCGCATACATATATAAGCTATTTCACGTGGGCCACAAACATATGCTAACAATTTCACGAGGGCCGCATCATGAAGATAAAGAGGGAGTAGGGGTTAAAATGTGGAAAATTGATCAAAATATTTGAACTCCTGGTTTGCTTTTTTTAATTAATATTTTTTATATTTTTTTATTTTTGCCACTAACATTGAGTTAGAAGCATTTAAGAAACACTCCTTCACAATTTCTGCATCAGTAAACGACTTCATATGATTACCAATAGTATAGCAAACTTCATAAGATGTCTTTATTACCACTGACAAAGCACTTCGTTGCTGTTGCAAAGATTATTCAAGAAATCCTATTTATTACCTCTTGAAAGAGATCTTCGAGGAAAGGGGTCATTGAATATTTCCTGATTATTGGTATATTTTAAATACAGCATTTTCGTGACAAATCAAAATATTACTGATCCATATTTGTTTTTCACCACAAAAGAGTCAACCTCCCAATCGTCTTGAAACGATAGATTTTCTTCGAATATTTTTCGCTTGCACTATATGAAAGATACTTAAACCCATAAAACTGTCACTATTCCACTGTTATCTGTTATCACTAACCATAAATATTACAAATAAAATAAAAAAAGGAATATCAATTCGCACTCGTATGACATTGACAGCAAAAAGCAAAATTGATATATTTCATTTCTTGACACCAAATTTTTAATATATTATTCTTAAATAAGTTAATTTTTCAGAGCAATGGGCACGGACCGAACCACTTAAAAATGCTCGGTGGCCCGGATTCGGCCCGCCGGCCGCAGGTTGAGTATCGCTGGCCAAATGTCATGTAAACTGAGATAGGCACATTAGGGCTTGGCCCTCATGGGCTGTTCTGCCTGTGAGCTCAGTATATGTATTTATATTAATTGATTTTTCCTATTGATTTCGAATGTTTAGAAATCGAAAAAAAAAGTCTAATAATGTTTAAGCATTTCAAAATGGAGTTGATTTTCTTATGGGAAATTTTGTGTTTTACTCTGAAAATGAAAAGATGCAAAAAAGTTTAAAAAATAAAACAGAAAATTACGTAAGAAAAAAAGTACGAATGCTTATATGGATCACATGATAGAAGTCTCCAAATTTTGGGTGGTAATGTTATTTAAGGGATTAGTTGGGTGTGAAATAAAATGATGTTAGTATTGTTTCATTAAATTATCCATTCATATGTCTGTACTCATAAAGTAGAATATTTTTTAAAAGAAATATACAATCATATTGGAATTAATTGTATTCTATGGAAGAAAACAATAGGTTTATGGTAACTGAAATAGGTTATAAAATACTTTTAAATTCAAAATTTTATTTAAATATCTTTGAAAAAAACTCCGCAAGCGTTGTTTTGTACTTCTCCGTGCTTTCATTTGGATCATTTGATATAATTAAATTGAATTTTGATTTTAAAAAATTAACTAAAGGTTTTGATTTGTCTTTTGAAAAATCTACTTTCAAAATCCCTAATTTAAAAATCATAAGTAATTTGCTCAGAAGACCGATACATGGTTTTGTGAATTTTGGTTGTAATTGAAAAATATTCACCTCCATCCATGAATTAATTTTAAGCAAAGGATAGTAAGACAGATAGCGACGTGAAAAGAGGAATCTAGGTCAAAACCTTTACAAAGGGATTTAATCAGAAGATTTATCTTACATAATCTCTACCTTATATACCTATCTATTTTGTCATTGTATGGCAGTTTTGTACAAATATATCTGGTGCTGCTGCAAGTGTTCTTAATTATATTTTATTTTATTGTATTCAAATTATTTAATGCAACTTTTTCTTAACACCTGTATACTTAATTTTGTTATTTTTAATTTTTGCTTTAATTTTCTTTTTCGACTCAAAGTATATTTAAGTAATGTGATTAATAAAACTATTTGTTCATTGCTATTCTGATTCACTTACAAAATTAGATTTTTATTCTTAAATTCACTGCAATGTTGCTAATGATAATTATACTAGTTACTTAGTTCTATAAAAATTTGTCCTTTTTATACATTTTGTTAATTTTAATGTAGAGCTTTCCTCTCTCTCTCTAAGCCTATTTTTTTTAAAAAAAAGATGTTTCATTTTCCGGCTTCAACTAGGATTAGAAAGAATCCCGCATTCACTTTTGTAGAAAGAGGTGGCGGGGGCATTAGATTGAAGCTAAGAACTTTACTTTTTCGGAGTCTTGGTGTGGAGGGGGGGAAACTACCACGTTTCTTGTCGTTTCTGATTGGCGGAGGGAGAGGGAAACGTCCCTCCTTTTCTTTTTAGGAGTGTGTATGTCGCGGACGACCTTGCACGAGCACGAATTCCGACTAAAGACGAAAAAAGCCAAATGAGAGTTACAAACCCGAGCGTGACGTTCATTCAAGTTCATTCTCCTGCAAAACGCGCCTATAGAAGTTATCACTTCAAAAAAATGTATCCAAGAACACAACTTGGCATATTAAAAATTATCGAAATTCTGAATGAAATACTAGGTCACACAATTCTGGAAATTTAGAACTATCGATATACTAGAGAAAAAAGGAACTTCACGTAGGAAAGTGAATAAGATAATTTAGATACTCAAAAAATTGAGCTTGGAACAAATTGAAAATTTTTAACGCACTCCAGAAATATTTTTAAATTATGTGATGTTTTTTTGGTGAAAAATGAGGGTTTTTTAATGCAATCCTTAGAAATAAAATTGGTTAAAAAATACCTTGATATCCTTTCTTAAAAAGCCTTTTTATAAAATGTAAAGCTTAAGATATATCATTTTAAAGATTAAAATATCTTACTACATGTTTCTCTCCTTGAAATAAAACTCCTTTACAACTTTGTAATATCGAAATAAGTTTCCTAATTAGTTACGAAACTCTCCCCCACTCCCGCTATTCTACTTAAAGAACACAGGCATTTTCATCTGAAATTGGAATTAGTTATAAAATTTATAACTTTAAAAAATTTTAATCGTGATTACATTAAGAAACAATCAATTAAAATTTCATTACATAAAGACTATTCAAATTTGAAGAAATATAATTTCTTAAAATTTTACTCAAAGTAATTATGGAGGGGATTATCACTAACAGATATCAAATGCTTAAATCTGTAGTTGCTGCTTATGCCACCTGATTGACAGTAACATCAGATCAAAGCCCACGAAATTCATCGTGGCTAAGAGCCAGATTTTACGCCTGTCGTTAGTCTTTGGTTTGAGCACCATGCAGGGGACAGTACGATTCTGCTTGCTTTTCCACCCCAATTTTGAGGAAGAATAACCTAGGGGTCAGGGCCTCCCACCTCTCTTCCCCTTCCACCAACCTCACGAGCGGACCTGTGGCTCGACGGCTATTTAGAGTACCCCCATGCCGCGAAGGCACTGTACATTTAGAAACATCTATGCCTTCTCCGGGGATCCGAAACCAGGCCCAACGGCACTGCAGTCAACGTTACTAACCACTATATCGGATAGGTGGCGTAAATGCTCAAATTTTGTTGATGCTAATAATATAAAAGTGATAAAAAATGTTTCACAAATTCTGTCTGCCATATTCTTTCAAAAAAATGAAATAACTGAAACTTGTTTAGTATATTTGAGAATACAAATGCATATAATTCACTGCTAAAAAACTATAAAGAAATTATAAAAGAGTAAATTCACTTATTAGATATTAGATTTAAATTGTTATCAATAATATTTTTCAGCTTTTAATAATTTTTCCCCTATTTTGTTTCAAAAATCTAAATTTTAGAGAAATTTTCACTTTTTTTTATTATATACCATCAAAATTTTCTTTAAAAAATCTGAATTAATCAAGGGGACATCTACCAATAATTTCAACTAACGTATGTGTTTGTTTTAGATCAATGCTAATGGTTATGTCTATGTATGCATATACAGTCGACTTTCGTTAATTCAAACCTTCGATAATACGAACCTCTCGTTAATTCGAAGTATATGCTCAGTCCCTAGAAAAACTCTTGATATTTCGAACTAAAACAATACGTTTTAGTACACTCAATATTTTGAAGTAAATTTTGCGGCTAGCCATACAATATGTAATAATTCGAAGTTGTCTTATAAAACTCTCGACAGTTCGAGCACACAATCGTGTACAGTCCTGTAGAAAACGGGTTGGATCTTACAATTTTTGTGTTGTATTGTCTCCAATTGTTTCCCCTGTAACGTAGCCCCTTTGATGACGTAGCCTCGTCTGTTACTCCTTCTTAGTGTTTTCCGGTTCCTCAGGCGAAAAGACACGTTTATCGCTTTCCTTCTTCAAGGGGACAATAGACCGAATGCACCTGTTTGTGAGCTATTCTGTATAATATTTATACTGTATAATATGTACTTTTTCCACTTGACCGAAACATCTGCCCATACACCCCAGTGCCTAAGGTCATGTAAATTGAGATAGGCATAGTAGGCCTTGGCCCTAATGAGCTGTTGCGTCTCTGAGTTCAGTTCAGTTCAACATGTTCTTTTTAAAAATACTTTAAAATAATTTTATACACATGGGCAATTGTTGTTTTATTTCACAGTTTCAAATTTAAAAGTGCTAGGAAAAATTTTCTCTTGGTGTATTTTGGAAATTTTTTTCTACCTTCTTGATAATTCGAAGTTTTTAATTGGTCCCTCCAACTTTGAATTATCGAGAGTCGTGTGTGTGTATGTGTTAAAAATCGAGTTGGTTCAACAAAAACATATGTGTGTGTGTCTGAGCGTGTTTATTCATTTTTAGCTTTTGACTCTTAAAATAATATTAGTTTTTACTCAAAAAGTTTTATTTATTGCTTTGAGATTTATATATTCGTATTGCAAAAAAAAAAATATTCAAAGAGTTTTCCTTTAACATTTATTTAAATCTGTTCTTCAATCATTAATTTATTCATCATACATTTTAGATGAAACTAACACCAGGAGACAAGGTCGCCCCGGTCAAAATGGAGATGTTTATGAATTCCACAGATTTCAACATTATGGATTTAAAACTCCTGCGCCAAATACTTTCAGCCTTGAAAGCATGTTAGCATTTCTGGCTCCACTTGCCACTCTTCCTATAATTGCCAGTGCTGCTCTCAGTAGTATGGCAGCAATATTACCAACCCTCACGACGGAAGGTAAGTTATTCTTAGAAATGTAATAGCTCAGTTCGCCTTGTCAGGGTAATAAAATTTGTTCAAGTGATTTAATATTCAACAGTTGAACGTTACGCATAAGTTCTGATTACTCACCTGTATGGAAAATGTTAATTCTTTGCGCAGCATAAGATAGAAAAATTGTAAATAATGTAAAGAATCTTTTCGCGTTATAGTACTTCAAATGCAATAATCTCCGGAGCAATTCTAGAAGTCATATGTTCTGTGTATTTGTTTTTTTAAAAAAAATCCAAATTATTTATTTGCACATGTTTTAAAATGAACGATGACTTTAAAACTGGAAGAAAATTAACGTATAATAAAGTATTAAAAGGAGATGACCCCTCAATTTTGTCAATATTGCTGTAATTATAACTTGTATTAATTTTTAGATTTAAAAGTAGAGAAACTCTTGAGTTTTCTTTTTCAATAATAATTGCTTGAGATTCAAAAGGGTAAAAATTTAATTGTTATTCACAATATTGATTATAAAAAGAATTACGTAAGAACTGCTTAACTCATCCCCCACATAATAAAAAAAATTATATAAAAGCTACTTCAATTATATACATGATACGTAAAGGAAAAGGGGTATTTCACTAAGCAACTAAAATCAGATATATTATATTTTTAAATGGTCAATTTTAACTAAAAATTGAAAAAGAATAAAAATATATATGTAATTGAAATTTTAAATTAATTAAATAATTTTTAAATTAAAACATTTTTTTAAAAAATGTATTTAAATTAAAAAAATTTCAGGATCCTTAACACTGTTTATTATAAAATATAATAAAATAATTGAACTGAACTCTCTCTCTAATTATTTCAATTGCATTACCGGAACAGCAAAGTTGACCAGAATAAAGGATGAAGAATACCGTAAATACGGGGCTTAACGCGCACTTTTAACACAAAAAAATAAGATCGAAATTTACGGGTACGCGTTATACGCTGGGTATAAAAATGAGAGCTTTAAAAATAAAAATAGAGATGATTATAGAAAAAAAATTAGAGTTCTACATAATACTGTTTATTTAAAAGAAATAACATTCCTTATGAACTTAAAAGATCATAGTTCTAGAAGTATACTAATTTTTCTAAAGCTTGAAACAAACCTTAAATAATTGACTTAAAAACGTAAGAGCAGCTTTACACAAAGTTACTTTACATACAGTAGTGGCCAAAATTGTAGACACTTTTTAAAATTGCTATGTTTCTTTAAGTTTGAATGCTTATAGAAAATTTTACATTGCACAAAATGCAAAATATTTTATATCATTTTAAAGAGAATTTAATACTAAATTTCATTCAGAAAATAAAAATCAAATATTTGAGAAGCAGTAAAAGTTATGCTGCAATAACTATCGGTATACATTAGATACTGATGATAGCAGTGAATTATCAGAGTTTAGTGAGATTGTCTTTATTCTTTATTACAGTTTCACATCAATGTTTTATTGAGCTGAAAACAGGTTTATGTTCTCCCTTCGTTATTACATGATGCTATGAAACAATTATATCCTCAATTAGTTCCTTTTTATTTCATGGGTACCTTATTCGGACAAGAGCTTTCAAACGGTGCCACGAGTTTTCGATAGGATTGAGATCAGGACTGTTTCCTGGCCAGGATAACAATTATATTTAGTCAAAAGAGTAATGATATCAAATAAAAGAGTAGATTGGACACATGTGTGACGAGAAAGTGGTATTTCCTATGTTAAAATTACATAACAGATGGGCAGCTCAGGACTGGGGACTGAAACTTTTGTTTAAGATGTCAGAAGACAAATTTAATAAAAAAAAGCAGGAAAACGCTGAAAAAGTGCACCACATCTGTTGATGACAGAAGAATAAAAATACTATGTTTTAGAGATAAAAGAATTGCATGGACATCCATCAGAAGTTATCTGAGTGTTCCTGGTGTTTCTGTAAGTTCAAAAACAATCCTGAGTAGATTAGCAGATGTAAGACTAAAAGGTAGAATTCCATGAAAAAGGCCGTATATCAATTTACAGCAGCACTAAAAAAGACTACAGTGGGCGATGAAACACATTAATTGGACAAATGATTATTGGTCACAAGTTATATAGAAGGACGAAACTAAAAAAATCGTTATTCGGTAGTGATAGCCTAAAATATGTAAAACGTAGAATAGCATAAATGCTAGATCCTGACTGCATCCAGGCAACTGTGAAGCACCCACACAGTTTTATCACTTAGTCATGCATAACAGCAGATGGTATTGGTCGCCTTCATATCATCGATGGAACACAGAATGTCATAAAATACATTGACATCCTTATAGAACCCAAACTTCTGTTTTCCACCAGGGATCTATTTACCAACAATGCTTCATTTATTTTTCAGCAAGATTCCCTCCATGCCACACAGTAAAGTAATTAAAAGACTAGTACCGTTCTAAAATCATTGAGTTGTTATCCTGGCCAGGAAACAGTCCTGACCTCGATCCTATCAAAAACTTGTGACATCGTTTGAAAACTCTTGTCCGAATGAGGTACCCATAAAGAAAACAAAAGAAACTAATTGAGGATATAATTGTTTCCTGGCATCATGTAATAACGGAGGAAGAGCTTAAAACTATTTTCAGCTCAATTAAACATCGCTATGAAGCTGTAATACAGAATGGAGGCAACCTCACTAAGCTCTGATAACTCACTGCCATCATCGGTATCTAATGTATACCGACAGTTATTGCAGCATAAAATTTTTTGCGTTACAAATATTTGAATTTTCTTTTTTGTATTGAATTTAGTATTAAATTCTCTTTAAAATGGTATAAAATACTTTGTATTTTGTTCAATGTAAAATTTTCTTATAAGCATACAAACTTAAAAAACATAACAATTTTGAAAAGTGTCCACAATTTTAGCCACCACTGTTTATTTCAGATGTCTTCCTAAAGTAGGGGGTGCGCGTTATACGGCGAATATACCAAAAAACTAAAAAATGCAACCTGAAAGTATCGTTGCGCGTTATATATACGCACGGATTTTACGGTAATTTATATAATGAACAAATAAATATATGGATTTTACAGTGGTAGGTTTGGTATCAAATGGCAATTTTCAAATCTAATGTTACTCTATTTTACAAATAAGTTAATGGACTAGTCAATATTTCAGCAAATGGCATATATTTTATACTACTTTCCATACCGTGAGTTTTATTGAATAGTTTTATTACTCATCTGAAATAAAATAATAAGTAGGCATTTAAGGCATTTTCCAAATCAATACTATTCATAATTACTTCGTAAGACAACTAAATTTCTATGAACATGTTTTACATTGTATAAAAAAATTGTTTATTTTTCAAAGAAATATAAGTGAATATATAATTTAATTTAGCAAAAATATAAATGAGAACACAGATTAAATTAAGTGGAATTTCCCTATTTTGTTTTTAAAAAAATGCTTTAACTCTAAAATGTGCTGTGTAGAATTAAAAGAGAAAACGGCAAAATAATATCCATTGTCCAACAGTCAGAAAAAATAAATCGATGTTTTACCAATGAAAATTCCAATAATGCAACGTAATTTATTTTCTTGTTGGATTTCCTTGATGAATTAAATCGAAAGCTTCACATTTTCTCCTGCTTATACATATACAGGCGTCCCTCGTATAATACAGTGCTTGTAAAACACGGATTCGATATTACAAGGTACAAAACTTGAATTTAATAGTACACAGTTTTGATATAACACAATTTTAAAAAAATGAATATAATTTTTTCTTTTAATAAGCGGAGCTCCCAACAGGATTTTTTTCAATTGCGTTCAGTAAGGGGAATTTCCAACTTTATTGCTACAGAAAATCTCTGATTTTCTTTTTGACAGTATGTGTTGAAAACGTATTAATATTATTACTTGAGGAAGCAGAATATAAAAAATAATTGCTTCTAAATTATAAGAAGACGGGTGTTCAGATAAAAACATTGAGGAAGTTTGGGAACTATTTGAACAAACTTTTAATAAGGAAGAACCTATTGAACTATACTATAAATATCTCCACTTAGAATTACGCCGATGATTCCGAAAACATTTGTAATACTGCATACATTAATTATTTAAAATTAATTAATCTGCAAGAAAAAACGGCTTTAGCTAAAAAAATTTTTAAAACTTGTTGAAAATTTTTTTTGTAGTACGTAGGGGAAATTTTAAAAAAGAATTGCAAAGTTCTTTACCTCCGTATCGAGAAGTTCTGAAAGAATTGCAGATCGAAACAGACGTATAACTTTCGTAATGATGGAGAAATTACTAATGAAGAGGAAGTTCAACTAACTTTGAGAAAGGAAAAAACTAGGTTAGCTGTAATTTCTGATGTAAGTGAGGATGAAATTTAATTTTGGGATCCTAATGAGCCCCGTTCCTATTTCTTTCGTAATTATTATTTTTTGAATATATTTTTTGTTGTATTTTTAATTTTTGGATTTCATATTTTTGTTTTTGATTAAAAACTTGAAATTCTTACTTTTTCATTTGTATGGTTTATTGGAAAGAAACTTCAGCTATATCATAAAAGTTTCGAATAACACGGTTTCGATACAACTCAGAACATATTGCCCTGATTTATATTATGTACATACATAACTAATTTAATAAATAAATAAAATAAAAATTTAAATAAAGAAATTAGAAAGTTTCGTAATACACGGTTTCGATATAACACGGTACGAATTAACCGTGTTATACGAGAGTCACCTGTATACAGGGGCGTGAGTGAGTGAGTGAGTGAATATTAACGTCGCACTGTTCAGCTACACGAGGGCTTTTGGCGACGGACCATGTAATTTTGAACCATGGTCAAGTGACGTGGACGACACCTGAGCTGGCACCCCCTCTCCTAACTACCACACCACACCAACAGGGGCGTAGATACCGCCCTATCAATGATACAGGTCCCTAAGCTACAGGGGCCACAACATGTGTATCTACAGTACCACTAATAGGTCTTTCATTTCTAAAAAAGGGCCCCAAAAGAGTTTTGATACGAGGCCACTCAGAACTAGTTACTCCAGTGCCTGTATATATACAAGTGGTTATCAAAATGATGGAATCACCTTACATTTATAAAGAACCCTTTATTAGTATGGTGTAGGACAACCTTTGACATGTAATACAGCTTGAATTCGCTTAAGAATTAATTCATACAAGAGCTGAATAATATTTAGAGGAATATTGTACCATTCTTCATGGAAATATTGTGAAAGTTCTGGGAAATATACGGTAGGAGGATATCGAAATTCCGTATTGAACGCTCTAAATAAACAATAACAGTTCAATTATATGCAGGTCATGTGACTGTGTGGACCAAAGTAGATATTTAACTTCATTCTTGAGTTCATCAAACCACAATTGGAGAAATCTCGTTGCAAAGATAAGTGCATTATCATCCTGCAAAATTCAATTTCCTGCAGGAAACAAAGTTTGCCTCATATGGACAGGTCTAGTAAATTTGGTCTACTAGTACTACCTGACCTACTACTACAACCTGGTCTGCTACTGGTCTATATTTCTCCACAGCTTCTTCCTTTCAGGGTTACGATTGATCCAACAGAAAACAACTCGCTGCCCGTATAACGACAGATCCAACTCCATACTTTACGGTTGGATGGAGACAATTACGCTTGTGCAGGTGTTCTCCAAACGTGTATCCATTCTGTTGTAGGAAAAACTGTGAAAGACGATTCGTCACATTACTTTTTCCACTTATCCATCTACCAGGTTTTGTGAATGTGACACCCTTCTAGACAACGTTCGGCATTAACATCTGTAACAGGTGGCTTGGGAATTCCTATTCTGCTGTAAATGTTCTTCTATGTCTTCTAACTATAATCATTGACACTGGAAAATCCAGATGCTAATTGAGGTCTGCGGTCACTTTGGTTACAGTTGTTCGATTTTCAGACATCACAATTAACTTCAATACCCGTCGGTCTCTTTCCCTGAGCTTCTCTTTCCGTCCACTATTTTGGCTTGTCGAACTTGACTTGCCGCGCTATGCGTATGACACCGTAGACACCGTACCTCTAGAAAGGCCTAAGAGAGTTGCGGTGTTTCGGTCTCACTTGCTCCAGCTAAACGGACTTCTAAAATTTGACCTTTTTGAAAAAAAATCGAAGACTTACAGAACTTCAATAAAGCTACCCCATACTACCAAAATATATACTTTTCTATTTATAAAAAAATCTAGTAGCTATTATTATATACTTATGCTTACCAAGCGCATTCAAAAATATCACCTTTATTCACACAGGTCTTTCCTTTATCTTAATAACCACCCGTATAGATATACTCGTATATGAGAGTGTGCGTTTATAAAAATGAAATTTCAAAACATGTAATGAATGCTCGTAGAGAAGTGCACATTACAGGATGGGTAGAGGTTGAAAACACATGTAAATAATTATACTTCCTTGCGCATTTAGTCACACGATACCTAGTTTCTGGCTTTACAAGCCAGCATCCGGTTCATTCTTTTACGTGATCAACAGCTAACTGCGGCATGAGAATTATTAAAAGAAAGTAGGATATGGCTCGGAGTGAGCTGAATTGTGTGCTACAGGTATCGCCTGCGAAACAAGACCATATCTTGGAACTATATAACCTCGATTTTTCGATGCACGCAATTTCCAACTGGTGTTGAACGAAATGTGAATACAGTTCATCGATAAGTGACAAGATGGATGCTGGACCATCAGAGAGCATGGCGAAAATGTATAGATGCATAGCAGATCATACTGACAAGTGAAATTCCTGAATGGGTCATCGAGATTCGTTTGAGACTGTATGTAATGTAGAAAGCTACTTGCCAGTATCAGAGCGGGCCTCTATCAGCAGCTTAAAAATCCTCAGCAGATTATAGGAGGGACAGCTGTACGTTAGGTAACCTCTGGAGTTCATTAAGTAGACAATACCCCAAAGAATCCCGATTTTATTTTTCATGGAATGACGATCGTGAACAGCTGTGATGCCTTTCTGGAATTGTCAGTTGCCTGGACCATATTTTCGAGTCCCACAACTGGCTTCATGATTTTCGGTGTCATCACGTTCGAACAATGAATAACTTAATTAGATAATAATTTTTAATCTTTTTTTTTTCTTATTAAACTGTGTTTGCTGGTGGCTATACTTCAATCATAAGATAAAAAATTAAACTTATGACAAGATAACATTTATGGCAAAAATTTTATGACTTTTATATGGCTTATTTTCTCTTTCTCTTCTAGAAAAAAATTATTACCTCCTCAGATTTATATTTTATGGGAACATTTTAATCATGCTCTATAAACAAAGTAAGAAAGATTGTTAGAATAATGGTAAAGTATTTAAATCACATTTAAGGAGCTTTGGAGATCAGATTTAAAATGTCCTGAACATCTTATGATTGAACACATTTAACACAAATGAGCAAATACTGTAAATATAAAGACAATAATCTTATGAAAACTGAAATCAATATTTTAGCATAAGATTCGTTCCATGTATAATTGTGATTCATGCATTTGGAAAGTTCACACCAAAAATATCACATTGATATTGGGCATTTTAATCATACCATCGCTTTGAATATTTCCAACTGCATTGCCCCGAAAATGCAGCACAAATTTATAAACTGACTATTTATTTGTTAACATCACACTCAGAAGCAACATTAGAGCTGTTAGAGGCAAATTTTGTAATTCTGAACCATGGTCAAGTGAACAGTATTAAATCTGTGCTGGCCCCTCTCTTTCCAAACTTCCACGCATCCGCCATGAAGACTTGAGCCCCGACAAATTTAAGGTATCCGACTACGTTCGGAACCATGATTTTAAAAAAACGCATAAATGTATAATTTTTATGATATTTAGTGTCACTTAGATTAGAATGCATGTATAAAATTGTTTTAAGGACAATATGACAAAAAAAATTATTTAAATACAATATTTTGGCAAAAAATTAACTTAGAATAACCTTTTTTCCAAATGTTCTCCTTTTGTAAAAAATGCTTCTAATGTATTAATATTTTGCCTGTGTATAGCTCAGACCTCTGTACAGAGGCTCAACTATGAGTTTTGAAAAATTCAAATTATTTTCAGAGTTACAACCATTTGAAATAATTATCGGCGAATTTTCTTAAAATTTCTCCCTTCTGTTTTCGTAAAACATGGAAAAACGACTTCCGAGTTATGCATTTCAAAAATTCTAGTTGAGCCTCTGTACAGAGGTCTGAGCTGAATACAGGCAAAATATTAATACAATAGAAGCATTTTTACAAAGGAGAACATTTGGAAAAAGGTTATTCTAAGTTAATTTTTGCCAAAATATTGTATTTAAATAATTTTTTTTGTCATAATGTCCTTAAAACAATTTTATACATGTATTCTAATCTAAATGACACTAAATATCATAAATATTATACATTTACACGCTTTTGCAAAATCACGGTTCCGAACGTAGTCTTAACGTGAATCAGCCCTTCTTCTCGAAGAGTCGTCAACGGCTCTATGATTCGAACCCGCAACTCGTCAGAAATAACATCGGCCACGAGTTCACGATCATAACGACTCGGCAACCGCAGCCCTAATGCAACCACATATGAATTAAAATATTTTATTATTAATGTACAAAAGCTGTGTTAGGTGGTGATGCGTAAAAGTTTTATGTAAATATCTTTCATAAAATATAGATTTACCATTAACAATGGAGAAGCTTTCGATTTAAATATCGCACTGTCGATAAAATATATATATATACTAAACATATATACATGATGCCTATTTAGTTAGCATTTTCATATGAATAGCATTTTCATTTATCTATGGAATACTACAAATGTGTAACTATCCTTTTATTAACATCCTGGAATTCGTTTTTATTAATTTATGATATGATATAAAATTTAAGGGATGGTGAAAGGAAGAAGTAGACGTGAAGCAGTTTTGGATATGCTTGAATCAACAGTCAGCCTTAATTCTTCGAAATGGGAAGTGACAGCATATGAAAATAGTTCGAGAGAACGAGATGTTCGTGATTTAGACATAATTCATAAATATTTGAAACAGATGAGTCCTAAAGCAGACTATAATACGTTATGGATCTATTTGTGCAGGGGAATTTTCCTTCCAACAATCACGTTAAAAGATTAGCTTGTCAATTTTCCGATAATTCATCAAAAATGGCTGCCTTAGAAAAAGATGTTTCATCACTGTAAGTATTGCATTTATATTTCCTCTGAAAATAATCCATAAATTAACTTGTTACGCGATAGAAAAGATAATTTCTTATTATTTTTTTATATTTATACCAAATAATTGCAATATGATTTAATTTTTTAATTTTTTTTTCTATCGCACACAGCTATTGTATTATTTTGTGTTGAATTTTTCTTGTTAAGTCTTGCGAAGCGAAAATTTAATATCTTGAATTATCTATGGAATGTAAAAGAATAAAGATGAAAGGCATTATTTTTACTTAACAACACACACCCCAAAAAAAACGGAGCTAGTGAAAGTATTTTAAAAGATTATCTGACACTTTTTTTTATTCTGTTGAGGAAATTGAAGATAAAAGTGTTTAAAAAGCACTGATATGTTTGAGTGCAATTTAATGCAATTCAAACTGATTACTGTAAGTCTTATTTTTAATCAGAAACATGACATAGAAAAGGAGGTTAGCACATTTGGCGACTTTTTACTAAAGTTTCCAACGTGACTTTTTTTGTAATGGTATTTAAATAAGTAAATTAAGTGCTTACTAAAACAACTTAATTATCTGACCACAATATTTGCATCTTATTTTTTCTAAATTTTCTATGAAAAAAATTCCACTTGGATTATTAAAATAGTTCCATGTAATCAGGGACATCAAGACCCTTGAGCTGGGCCTATCAAAATGGTTTAAGCTTTAAGAATAGACAGTATAGAGCATGCATTGTCAAATCCCTTTACAAAAGGAAATTTTAAAGAAAAAATGTGCACGACTATAATTTCAAAATCAGGAAAACCGGTGCCCGATGGCAAATTTAATTTGAAAGGGTTTTGCCTTGGCGATGACTTACTTTAAAAATCCCGTGACTAGGGGTTTTGGGGTGAATGAAAGGAAGGGTTGTTTAAACTTTTTAAAATCTCTTTATTTAGATCTTAACTTAACACTATACAAAGATAATATTTATATTTTAATTAGAGGGTCTGACATGAAGAAACACACAATATTAATACCAAAAAAGCGTATCCCACCATTATATTTTATTAAAAAAAAATTATTTAATTTTTATTTTTATTTATTTTAGTATTAATAAATAAAAATTAAAATATTAAAAAACTTTTTTTTATATATAACTAAATTAAAAATGGGGAAAATATAACCCCTATAAGAATAAATTGTTTTTAAACATTTAAAAGAAGTTCCTATCTATTAACCTAGGTGGGAAAAATTTGAACCCCTTTTGTTTTTTTACTCGCGGGAATGGTACCACCTTGGAAATGTATTGGAATATCGGTTACTTAGTTACGTTTAAATTTGGGCTAGATAATTACCTCCCCAATTTTTTCCCCGCTTACGTTTTAACTTGTATTTAAAAGGGTTTCCCTTTTGCAAATCAAACCCTTTAGCTTCAGGATTTGAGAAATAATTTCCTTTTCGGCCCCCAAGGAACCCAAAAAAGGGAAAAAATTTTGGGAAAGCGCAAGACCCGTCAAACTAAAAAAAGGGAAAATTTTTATGATATTAGGCTTAGCCTATCATAAACAAATCATTCAGCCCATACATGAACAAGGGTCATCACACAATAATGCAGTCTTACTACTTTCGTCAATTGACATATAATTTGAAATTCCCTGTTTTCGGAGAATATGTACGAGAATAATATTTGACCATTAAAATTATCAGGGAGCTATTTTTGGAAAGAAAGGGAAAGAGGCCCCCCTCGGGGGGAGGGGCCCGGGGATTGGCCCGGCTTTAAAAAGAGCATGTAGATTCGACGAGCGAAAGAGGTTTATTAAATCCCCCAAAAAAACCCCGAGGGCTGCTGGTGATGGATCTTGCAACTTTGAACCGTGGTCAAGTGACGATGACATCAACTGTGAGCCGGAGCCTCTCTCCTAACTTCCACACAACACCAACGGTTGTTTGCGTGATTTAAGATTTAGACTTTATTACACACTAAAATAAAAGGTAAAATAGAAAAAGAATTAAGCTGACAGACGTATGATATTGGTAAAGAGAGTATTTTACACTAAAGCACTGTAAAATTCCAAAAGCAACTGTGAAAATTTTACATCAAGTTTTGTGCTTTTTAAATTTATTTTACAACTTGTAACTTTATCAACTTTTGTTTTCGCATTATGTAATGTAAGCAATACAAAACAGAATATTTCATATTCGTATCAAGACTAGATTTATTTATTCTACTTTTCTTGGGAACTTGATCATGGGGAAAATCTGGAGAAAAAATTACTGTCCAAACCCTGTTTGATTAAAATAACAAACAACAATAATTAAGTTTACTTAAAAATTTTATCACGCGCATGGTTCTAAACACTTAATACTAACTGCAACATCTTTTGAGAGATCAATGAATAGATCCCATTCTTTCGATACTAAAACAGAAAACATATTTTGAATAGTTATATATATATATACACTTTTTGGATGATTTATTAGTTGTTATATTAATTCGTCTTTGATTTCACCTATGCCATTAGAAAAGACCAAGCAAACTAATAACCAATAAAACAATGAAAAACGATCAGTAATATTTTCTTAACTAAATTTTAATAAGTGTGTGTGAGCGAACGCGTTTAAGTTTCCTTCCAGAAAATAACTCCACGTTTTCAATCCATACCATAGCAACTTTACCAAAACATTGCAACAACAAAAAAAAAAGTAAAAGGAATATAGTAAAACTATTGATTAAATTCAGTACTAGATACGTTAGAACCAAGTTAAATTTTTAATCTTCTATGCATTACTCTAACTGAAAAAAAAATGAGGGAATCAAAACAAATTTTCTTTTTTTTTTTTCATTTCAGATTTTTACGATTTTCTATAACTAAATATTGCTTCTGAATGCAAAATTGTTTGTGTGTGAGTAGCGAATGTCAATCATTAAAATAGTAATGAAAATAACGAAAACCATTTGAGATAATCAAGACTTTTTCATGGTAAATTCTTTGCTAATTTCTCCCTGACAAGAAGAGTTCAGTACACTTGATCGTACTGATGAATTGAATTATCTAAATGTAATATATTTCTCAGATAGGGTGCCATTCAAATAATTGTCATGTCAAAACAAGTATTTCTGCCTCTTACCGTGAAACAGTAAAAATGGCAGACATATTTTACAACAATCGAGAAAAAAATACCTTAACTTATCAAAGTAAAGGAAACAAAATTGATTAAAGTTGTAATGGCTGCACCAGATTGTACCATTATTATTCTTATACAGAGGTTTGTTAACACATTAATGTTTTTATCTTAGCCTTTTTTTAAAAATTTTTTGGCAAATTTTCAACAGAATTAAAATAGTGAGGGCTAAAGATTTAAGCTCTCTTGATAACTCCAATAAAATGTGACTAGTTGTACCTTTAATTGAAATCTATTATTAGTTTGCTCATCATGTTTTGAGTTAAAATGTAAATTTTTATAATAATGTCGTGTGTGCGCGTGAGCCAAGCAATCCCATATTTTAAAATACATTCAAGTAACGAGGAGCTTAATCTTTCTACGTTTTACACCACAATCATAAGTATTTGAGACTCGGTTCTATTTAATGTGCAACAGCTCAACTATACCTCGTGATGAATCTTTAGAATAGGTAAGATTCAAACACGCATTGAAATTGGAACTTATCACAACCACGATTCTTTAACGATATAATTACTCCTCTATGGTAGCTACACATTATTTAAATGCCAAAAGATTAAATAAAAAGAAAGTTAATAATAAAACCCCCAATGGTCTTATTATTAACTTTCTTTTATTATTAAATCTCAAAACAGCAATATATTCAATAGTTTTTAGAGAAGATTCCTTATTCTCTTATTTTGTGAATTATGCCATTTAATGAAGTTTTTGAGTCAAGAGTTTTGTAATTATTAAATTAAAGTAACATGCTTTTATACGTATGATTATAGGTATATTTTCTAATTAATTACACGAAGTTATACAATAAAGTACTATTACATTTTATGATGTTTACTGTGAAGTAGGACCACATTTCACACTCCAAAAACCGATGAGTCATTGATTTTACAAGGCGTTGTGTGATAAGTAGTACTGAGGTATCTTATGCCAAGCATTCACCAACAGGTCTTGAAATTCCCTCATATTATGAGGTGGCAGCGCGGCAGTACAAAATTAGTTTTCCAGGAGAAACAAAAATGTTTGATTGGATATGAGGTTAATTCGGAGACCAATATGACATGAAATTCACCAGAATACTTCACAAACATTTTTGCCCTTATGTGACATAGTACTTCCTTTTATTGCTAAATGCCATTTCCACCGTATTTGTGTGCGTGTGTGCGCGCGTGAGTAAATATATACTGACCTCCAAATGTTAAGGTACAACATGTTTTTCGAATCTTACCATTAAAATATTGTAGTGATAATAGAATTAATAGTAAAACTTCCACAAAACCTTACGCAAAAAAAAAAATTAATTAATTAATTAAGCTTCTATTCTAGAGATAAAGTATATTTATATAGGAGTTGAAGAAAGTGTGTGTGTGGGCAACAATCAAACTCTGTCTCAACTTCATGTGAACGTTTTATACATGATTGCTCATCTTCAAAGTTGTTGGACAATATCCGAGTCGGAATTTTGTGGACAATAACCGAAAGAGTCTAGCAATGTCTAGGAGAAAAGTCCTTTACTCGATTCGTTAAGGTGACAGGCGTTTTAATGGATGGAAATGAGATTGTCAGAAGGTGAAGCTGCTGGGGACATTTAATATGGTTTCTAGTACAGTCCAGTGTATGTGTCCGTCTGCACAATCGACAGAGCTGTCCCCCTGTATGTTGCATAAGGGAACATGTGTCCTGGACCAGACAGCAATTGGGCCCAATAAAGAACAAGCAATTTGTCCCATATTCCCAATAAAGAACGATTCATGGTGTATGTTTATATAGAGAACAACGCAATATATATATATATATATATATACAAGAAATCCAACAATGTTATAAGACACAGTTACAGAGGTGGTAGAATCAGGATTTGAGTAAGTTAATCATATCTTTTCGGTGATCACACTGACTTATACGTGTTCTATGGAGGAATTCTGACTAGGTAAGATATTAGGACGATACTTTTAATCGATATGTCCACCCATGTGCCATTTCTGTAGGTAAGGAAATCATTCTGATGGATAATAATGGGTATGCTCACCAAGCAGGGCTTGTTGAGGACTATCCTGAGGAACACGTTTTGGAGCGAAAGGAATGGTCAGGTCAATCTCTAGACCTGAACACGACAGATTATATTTGAGGTTACCTTGATACACACCTGTTGCGGTTTTAAGTCTTTCTCCAAAGTCATTGCAAAAGCTGGAGAGTAAGGGTTACTATATATATTATATTCGATCGTTGCTTCCCATTTCTGTTAACTACAGCTTAATTAGCAGCATGGAAAGTCGATGCTAGCAATGTAATGCAGTTAGAGTTTGACACATTCCTTGTTATAACCCATTTTCGTAATGCTCCCATGACAGTTTTCCTCATAACACTAACGCATTGCTTTCTTCAATAATGGTTTTGGGTCAAGAGTGCTTTTTTTTGTTGTAAAGTATAGAAATACGTATATATTTAAACTTATATAAATTTATGTGACGCGTTAAAAAAAATTGGTTAGTACACATTTCTTCCAAACGTTTTGTTTTTATGTGTTTATCCATTTTCAAAATTAGTCCAAAAAAAAAAACAGATTGTACCTTAACTTTAAGAGGACAGTGTATATAGTACAGTTGTAAAAAAATGTCAAAATATCACTATTGTATAGGCCTATCCATTCATAACGGTAAAAATACTAAATGCGGTATTGCAATCATTTATCCAATTTCTTATTGTGAAATTTCTTTTCCCCTTGTATAATTAGATTTTGTATAATATATCACAAATTTGGCATTTTCACAATAACCTTTACTTAAAATTTTGAAACTGCAATATTTCTTCAGTTTCAAAATAGTTTAAAAATACTGTAAATAAATTCCTTCTATTTTACTTATTTATATTTATTTGCCTTTTCAGTATAATTTATACAATTCTTAGTAACAAATTCATCAAAGGAGATTTCAAGGAAAGACTGAGAAAAGCTGCCTTTTACGGAAGAGATACAAATGGACAATGTGGCTTATACTTTTGTTCTCGAAACGATTTTAGAATGTAATACGCATGGTGTATGGATTGGACCGGACATTCATTCTGTATTAAATGTAAAGGGAAAAAACTCATTTTAATGAAATTTACTACAAAAATCATTTTAATGCAAATAAATATCATATTATTTCTACAAGTATTTTTAGTTTTGTTTAAAGCATGCACTTTAGTGATTATTTCAAACTTTAATTTACTTTTGCTCTAATTAATAAAAATCCATTCGGGACAAATTTATCATATACAATCAGTAAAATTTAATATTATATGTGTACATATTTATATATGATTTTCTAGAGCTTCGCAGTAGTGGGTATGAGTAGACTACGTGTAAGGAGTTCAGGTGATAGATTGCCTGCTCGTTCAATATGTGCGCACGAGTTGCTGTGTTGAAAGGGCCCTTATAACCCTATTGGAAAGGAAAAGCACTACCTCGAGGTGTGATGTCCGTATTTACTCTAAAAGCGGACGATCCTTAGGTATAACCAATTTTCGAGAACTTAAGGACTTAAGTTTACAAGAGATCAAATTAGTTTACAAGAGGTACAAACATTTTCATGTTTATTTCCATGTTTCTCAGACTGTAAAAAAGGAAGGAATTAAAATTTATTATTTAAGAACATTATTCCCTTCCCTCCCCCTCATCATATGATAAAATCTGAAGAAAATATTTCACGAAACAATATCCAGATAATGAATTCGCTTGGATACGGGATCCATTTTCGTTTGATATTTTTAATTCTGATACTCCTTTAAAAATGAGCACAAAAACAGTTACTTCATGTTATAATCCATAATACACTGCGAATTCAATTGGGAATATTCTATGTCAAAATATATATGTCAAAACTTTTTGGTTATCGTTTGAAAACAAAAAAGAGAATTTGATGAAGCAATTAATATTTTATTTCAGTTTGCCTCACCCTTTACATGAAACTGGCTTTTCAAAATTAGTTACCATTACAACAAAATATTAATTTCCGGATTGAATCCAGAAAACTACTAACGGTTTCCGATACAGTTCCGAACATAAAAGCCTCAACCTCAATTGAATTTTGTATTAATAAAATATTTATACCAGTGGCATAACTGAGAATATTAAGCACCCCTACAAAGTCAGGTTTGAGTCCCCAAGCCAGATCTTGCAAAGGATTGCAAAATAATAATATAACATAGGCTTTGGGCCCCCTACAAGCCAGCCCCCTCCCGGCGATGCATGTTGTGCCACTCATACTCACATAAATAAAAGTTTTGTTTCATAAAGCGTGTTTTATTCGGAACCTCTAGTAAGGCAGAAACATAAGCGCAAATCCCATGAGGAATGTTTCACTTTAGCTACATTGATGATTTTAAAATCCAGCTCACCGTGATAGGGGAAGGGAGGGTCGGAAATTAAAATAGTTTTCAGACACTGTTTTTAAACATGTGAAGTTTCAAGTTTCACTTATGCTCTTTTGTTGTAATATATGTTTAGAAAGTTAAAATGGTTTTGGTGAAGGGGAGACGAACTATTTTTTGATACAGACTTGAAACATGGGTTAAGCCAGTTATTAAAATAAATCTAATTGTTTTATTGTAACTTCCTTAATCTGCCAGAAAGCAAAATTAAATCCTATTAACAATACAAACACTTAAGATATCCGACTACTTACAACTTTTTTTTGAAAAAATGAAGATATAAGGATTTTTTTGTGATTTTTAGGTTTATTTAGTATATTTTAAGCAAAAAAATCGTAAAATTGAAAGCAGAAAAAAAGTATTATTATTAAAATGGGAAAAAACTGATAAAAATATACAAAAAATAACATAAACGGGGCCCGCTCTGTACAAAAACTTTTCGAACAAATTCTCAATTTTTCAGTTTTAATGTGTTACTTTATTATTCATGTTTGAAATGACCTTTCAGGATAATAGATATTTTAATTTTTACAAAAACTAGAGCCCTCTATCTTAGTGATTATATGAAATTGCTTAAAAAAACAGTGATTATATTCACATAAAGAACTGTAATTTTTGAAATAATACAGTGATTGAGATAAATCTGAAGAACAAAATACTTCTACTGTTATACAAAACATTTACAAAAAGTTTCATTAAATTATTTCAAAACTTTTTGAGCAATCTCTGTCCGCGTTTGAGTTTTTCGAAAAAAACACATTTCGAGTAAAACACATTTTAAAGTTTGACGTCTTGTGTAAGTTATGGCATCTTCTTTAGTTAAAACACTTGTAATTTTTGTTCTAGTGAATGGAAAACAAAAAGCTTGGTATTTTTATTAAGCTAATGAGATGGTCTATAAAATAAAATCATAAAACAAATTTGTCAATTTTTGAAAAAAATCATGATTTTAGGGCAGTCGGATACCTTAAACAATCAATTTTAAAGGATAAAATATCTTAAAAATTCGGTAAAATCCTAGCTGGGCACACTGCTGTTTTTGGCACCATTTTTTTTTCACCAAAATGGCGCCAAAAACCCGCGTGTTTCAAAAAATTACGTCATGGACGAAAACGAAGAAAATCGGGGGATTGACAGGCGCCTAAATTTATGGTGCCAAAAATTTTGTCGCCAAACAGTGTGCCCAGCTAGGATCCAACCAAATATTCAAACACGTGTTTCTTTTTTATCTTGTGAATGTTAGTTAACAAGTCAGAGGAAAAACAAGGATAAGCATTAAAGCCTTGTTGATCAATATCCTATATAACCAAAACAATCAATCAAGTGCACTTAAAACCTGGTTACGGCTGTTAAAGGTGATAATTTAAAAATGTGAAATGTGATGATTTAAGTAATTTAAGATGAGATAATTACCTTTTATCATTTTAAGCAAAGAGTTATTGGATTTTCTTTACTGAATTAAAATTAGAGAAAATTCAAAAATAATTTTGCATAGATTTATATAAAAAAAATACAATATATATATATATATATATAGTCTAATTCTCTACAAACGAGAGATGAGAACATCTCATCACACACAATACACATTCGAAAAACACATAAGACAGTAGGAAAATCACACAATGAAGGACACGTGAGCAATCGAAATTAAAATTAAAAAATGGATGCGTCAGTATTATAAATATTGCTGACTTATGGGACAGCTAATACATAAAATAATTTATATAAAAGTGGGGTTGAACATGTTTTTTGGCCAGCCAACCTTCCCCCTTTATGTTAATAATACTGAGCAAAAACCATTGAAAGTGATGGATAGGAATATCTAAATCCATTACAAGATAGAGGTAATTTACCTAAAAATTGCACTTAAAAATGCAGAACCCGCGCTAAATCTGAGTGCAATAAATAAGTTATTGCCAGATTCTGGACCCTAATGCAGATTTAAATATATTATACATTGTTTAGACTAAATACTATAAAGTAAAAAATAATTATTACTATTTTTAAATTACACCCGCTAACGTCCTCTCGGACATAAGGCGTCTTGCAATCCAATATAAAGCAGATGTCGCTCTGGTAGGGAGGGGAGGAGAGCTCCACAGTTATCTTGCGAGAGAACATGAAGTAGAGCGGGGCAATCGGATAGATGCTCCCTAGTCATTGGCCCGGATTTACAGAGAGGGCAGAGCGGTGAAACACAGCCAGGCCAATTTTAAACAAATGGGCTTGCAGATAGGTAATCATGTCCGGTGATGACTCTGAAACATACCACACCCTCCACCAAAGGTAGAGCAGAAAGCTGAGCACGTCTTTGGCCATCGAGCAGACGAGACCAAGATTTGCCAATAGCCAGATCTGTAAGAGTGGAAATTCTCTTCTGTCGAAATTTGTCCCTGAAAAGTCGCTTGGCGTTTCAAAGAGGCATCGGAAGGCAAGGCGGATCGAAGCCTCTTTGGCCAACTTGTCGGCTTGTTCATTTCCATGAATGCCGCAATGAGATGGGATCCATTGGAAAATGACCTCAAGTCCGGTATAAAGAAATGAGTTAATAAGTTGTTTGCACTCGAACTCGAGTTTTAAAGGGAATAGATTGTAGCCAGATACTGTCTTAATTGCGGCTTGAGAATCTATGACTATTACAATATTTTGGCCAGGAGTAGTGTGTACTCATGGCTCTAAAAGCCATAAATATTGCATAAACCTCACCATCAAGATTGTCTGACCAGGCACTAAGAGGTTCTTTAAGATTAAAAGAGTTGGAGAAAGTACCAGCTCCAGCCCTACCAAAGGAAGCTGTGGCAGAGCCATCAGTTAATACATGTAACCAATCTTGATCTGGATATCTTTCATGAATAGAAGCCAGAGCTGCAGACCTTAACTAAGCCAGGAGGAATTATGCTTATGAACAGGCGGGACCAAATCCAGATTAGCAGAAGCATATCTCCAAATGACCCAGGAAAGTAGTCGGTTTAAAGATGGAAAGTCTATTATCGGAAACACCAAAAACATTTGCAAGTCTCTGGAACTCAAACAAGAAAATATGCTGAGTTTTAAGTCTTGTTTAGGAAGGTAGGTATTCAGGCCAGAAATGCTCCTTTTTCATTAATCGCTCACCAAGAGAAAGAGCAGAGTATTGACGTCTTTCAGATGGACCAGAAATTTCAGTCTGCAGTTGCATAGCGGCGCGATAGGGGTCGAGAGGCTGCACCAGTGATAAATATAAGTGTTTTATTTTGAGCAATGTCCAACTTTGATAAGGCACTGTCAGAAGCAGTAACAAGAAGCTCAGAGCTGTAATCAATAACAGGTCTGATGTAAGATGTGAAAGTGGAAGTCAAAACACTTTGGGATGATCCCCACTTAACACCGGCAATTTTTTTCAACAGAGATAGCCTACTTGTAGCATTCTCGACCACTTTAGCAATATGTTTAGTCCAAGTTAGTCTGAAATCCAGCGAAATCCCGAGGTAAGTAGCACAGTCTGTCCTGAGTAAAGCCATTGTTTTTGTAAACCAGGTTTATGTTGTGCTTTTTTTGTACTTAGGGTGAAAAGTTCAAAATTTGTCTTATCAGGGTTTACCTTAAAGTCATTCTCCAAAGACCAGTTTGCCAAGTTCAGGGTACTTTCCAATTTAGGTATATCAGAACCGGTTGAGCAGAGAATAAGATCATCAGCATATAGTAAGGAATTAATCTCAGGCACTGCATTATCGATGAAACTCAAAAGATCATTAATCATAATATTAAAAAGAACTGGGCTCAAGACGGATCCCAGTGGAAGGCCTTGTCTAGTTTGGCCATACCCTGAGCAAGTGTTGCCATATTTGATATTTAAGAAGCGCCGAGAGAGGAAATCACTGCTGCATTTAAGAAATGGCCGAAAACATTCATATGTAAAATCTTTTTGAGCAACATCTTTCTCCAGATCTTGTCAAATGCCGATTTAAAATCAACAGAAACAGATAGCATGCTTTGCTTCTTTTGAAAGCTATCTTTAATGTGTTGAGTCAAGCGAACAATTTGTTCGGTCGTATTATAACTCCGCCTGAAGCCTGCCTGATACTCTCTTGGATGTTCTCGACAAATTGCTTTGGGAATTATTATTTTTGTTAAAAACAATCTCACTGCAGAAATTTTGTTAAAAACGCAATGACTACTTCTGATTCTTTAGAAGCGATTGAACTACGAGTATGGAAGAGAAACATTGGTTATCGTGTTTCATTTTTATACAATCCTCCTAGAAACAAACCAGATTTAAACTCTCTTCTACATAACGAATAAAGTCAAATTATAAGCGTTAAGATATTAAAATTATCATAAGTTCAACTGAAAAACAGGCTCAACTGATTTAAAACATTTCTAGCACATTTTCTTCCAATACATCAATTTTGAAATTAACTTTTCTTTCATTATTTTTTCCAAATCCTGCAATAGACATAAACCAACTTTTACTATAAGAACATAAAAAATCTCAATTTTCCTATTTTGTAAAAAAAAAATAATAACTCAGCTTTTTGTAGGTACTGATTTAATTTCTCAAAATAAATCATAAAAAGAAGAAAAATGCAATTACTTTTTTTTATAATGGTACTCAACTCCTTTCTACGTTTTAGCTATCAATATATTTTTTAAAACCTCAAAAATAAATACATAAATAGAACAGAAAATGGTAGAGAAATAAATTTTCTTTAGATTTTGAGAATCACTTATCATAATTCAAATAATTTAAAAAATTCTTTGCCCCCTCCCCCTCAGCTTTTAAGCTAAACTGATAAAAGATAATAATAATAGTTAAATAATCTTTTAAAAAGCTGAACATTTGAAGACTATTATAAAATTCGATTAAAAAATATTTAAGTAAGTATCAAATATACTAATAAAAGGTAAATAAAGACACTTTAATCATGAGTTTTGTTTTTGAAAGGAGAAATGTCATCAATCTATAACTTTCAGGAAAAAAATCAGAGTAGAATAATTAATTTAATAGTATTAATATAAATTATATAAACAACTTCAGCTTCTGCAGCAATAAATATAGGCATGGCATCATGGTCTTAATTTGCAAAACTTTATTCAATCAACAAATATTTAAAAATGTGAATAAAAAAAAGAGAAAATAAAAACACATTAAAAACAATTGTATATAGTTGGCCAATGGATAAAATGTAACAAAAGAAGAAACAGAAAATACATATTAACAATCAAAACATGCCTTACTCTAACAAAACTTTCTTTCAAACACTTCCTTCCTTTTAAAAAAGCCCATATTTTTAATTAAAGATCAATTAATTAAAAAATTTTAATTAATACAATTGATCATTCACTAATTTTTAAAATTAGTGTGGAATAGCTCCCTAAAAAGTGTTATAAACATTTTTCAAAATTTTTTTTTTAAAAAAAGCATATCAAATTAAAAAACATAATAAATTTGTTTTTTTTTAAAAAAAATCTATTCAAAATAATGCATACTATAAACTAAAAATCTGTACATCAGAAGCTATATGAATGATATATATTTTACACTTCTATTAAATATCACGACTAATAATTAAGTTATTTTTTTGATAACAGAATATAATGAAATTAATTCAATCTTATTGTATTTTCATAAAATAAATCTGAAAATTGTAAGTAATTGAACAATAAAATTGAATAATCACATAGCATAGAAGCAAAAATATGTATATAAACGTTTTAATATTTATTATTACTTTTAATATAACAAATATTAATAAAAATTAGATATCAAGAAATCTGCAATTCTTGAAAGTCATTTATATATTGATAAAACTTTAATTCCTAAGTATAACTATATATATTTCATAATTTGTGTTTGATCAAAAGAAAACTTTAAATAAATAATATGAAATGCATTTTAAGAACTAATTTTTAAAAAATACAGAGGATATTTTATACAAAAAAAAAGAACAATTAGATTAAACTAATATATTGCTTCAAAAACAAATACTTTCACTCCAAAGAGGAAAAAATTAAAATATTGAAATATTAATGTTTTACTTATAAAACTAAAGAGCTTTAAATTTAAAGTAGATCGCAGAAACATAAAAGCAAGTTTTAACTTTTTGTTCATCAAAAAGATCGCTTGAACCTCACAACCAAATTAAATGCCAATTTTCTATTGAAAATAAGAGTAGGAAATTTTGTGGTACCTATAATCATAGTAAAATTTTCCTACACATGTAGCAAATCAATGAATAATTTCATTTAGTTTAAAATTCCTAAATGTTTAACATATGAATCAAGGTATGTTATAATAACATGTTTATATTATAACATATATAACAATCACATATGTTTATAATAACCAGAGCAGGGCTTATATTTCTTCAAGGGTAAAAGAAGATTAAGTACAAACCAAGCATTAGCAAATTTTTTTTAAAAAAGTTAACATTTCATCTACAAAAAGTAAATACAATACAATAAAATACTACATTTTCAAAAAAAGGGAGAGAAATAATAAATAAATAGTAAAAATAAAAAGGAACAAATAAATTGAAAGACATATTATACACTTTTAACATGTCAATTTTAATAAAATACATATGCATAAAGTTGACGCCAAGCCTTTTACACAAAATATGTTTACATAATTTTCTGCTACTTAATAGGCATGACTAGAAGATTCCTTCATACATTAAACACAGAAATCACAGTTTAATAAAAATTTAAATTTTAACATCAATGCAATAACAACTGCAGCTCATAAAGTACTATAATAGTAAGATGAAATATGTGAGCAATAATATAAAGCTTTTATTAGTGTCTGAAATTGTGATATAAAGTACACAAATATTTATTCAAATATGCATGTTCTTTTTTTTATTTACATCTTTGATAAAGAGATTTTCATAACTTGTACAACATTTTGAGTTTAAAAAAACAATGATATGCTCTTTAAGTGAACAATATTTATACATTACAGAAGCAGAAAAGTATTGATTAATTTGAGTCATAGTTTAAAAAAAGAAAAGAATAAATAAATGTTTTATTTTATCTCTTAAATTTTGAATCAATTAATATTCAGATTAGATTAATACTATAAAAAAAAGATTTATAACATTAAAACACACATTTATTATTAAAAAAATTTAAAGCCTGCAGCTTGAATTCAACAGCTTTACAGAAATTATTAACGTAAAAGGGTTGAAATATTTCAAATAAGTATGCAAGCACTAACATGAAAATTTTTAGTTTTTCTGATAATTAATAATAGTTGAAGGCTGAGAGAAAATTAAAGATTAAGATTTGGATTACTTTTTTGAATGAATAAAATAAAAATAAATAAGATACTTGATAAATAATTTTTGAAAAATTAAGGAAAAATCTTCGTGAACATTTCTTAATTAATATTTAAGAAAGATATATCTTTAACAAACACTTGGGATATTTACATCTCCCAAGAATCATAGCTTAATTGAAAATTTATTTCCCAAATTTAAAACGGTATTTAAATTTTGGGATTTCAAAGATATCCTTTTTATATACATTCAGCCAAACTAGTGACCATTTTTTTTACTTTAATATAAAGCAAGACAATATTTACAAGCACATATACTCACCATTTTTTACAAACAAGGGATAACAAAATATAATGACAAATTTATTTGCCCTTCTGAAAGTCAATGTTAGATAATTAAAGTTAAATAACATGAATTTTTAAAGAAGCATTAAATATACTTAATGCTATAATTTTGCAAATAGAATAAAAATGTATATTTTCATTAAATAATCTAGGTTAAAATATTTACAGATGCTTTTATACTTGTTTAATTTTTAGTTTGAAAAATCAGCTGAATGCCTGTTTCATTACTAATGCAAGATTTCTGATATCTGTGGATTATTTTTAAGAGCTTATTATTCAAAAAATGGGATAAAAATGAAGTAAGAAAAATAAAAATGCATAAATCAAAATAAGTAATTACAGTAAATGACAAGAATAAATGGCACAAGAAATTCAAAAACAATACAGATTTCAAAAATCTTCAAAGTTTTCAAAATTTTATAATTTGCATATATATTATCAAATTCAAAATGAATTATTTGTCAAAGTAAATTTTAAACTAAGAAGCTTGAAAAAATTTCTAAATTTAACATTACATTAATTTCTTCTGTAATTTTATTTTTTACTAGATATAAAAATGTACCTGTTTCTCACACAAAAGTAAATTAAAAGATACAAAGTAATACAAAATGAATGTTATAATCTAATGCATTCAACAAAAATTTTAAAAGATACAGTTGTTTTAAGTACACTACAAAATTTTTTAATAATGTAAAAACTATTGAAACAAGCCAAAAAATATACATATTACAGAAACTTTAAATGATTTACAGGAAATCATCAGTGGAATGGAGGGAAAAAGATTTTTTGAAACATTACAGGAATGATAAATAGCACAAATTAAAAGAAAATTTAACACCAAATCTTGTTTTCACATTTAATGAAAAACAAGGTGAATCTTCTATATTTACAAACAATAACAGATTTTCCAGATTCCTTTAGGTGCACACAAATTATTTTTTCAGATTCATTAAGCTATTTAACTGGTAGAAAATATTTACCTGATTATATATATATATATTTATATTTTGAAAAATAGCTAAGCATTTCTTTTACTTCATACACATCTGAAAATGCAAGATTTAGAAGTTATATTATTACTACAATATGGGACATAAATACTTTTTTCAAAACAATTTTTGATAATTATACAACTTGTCTTAAAGTTTTCTAAAATAAGCTTAATGCTTCACTTTTTTTTTGCATAGGAATATTATAGAACAAATATTGAAATAAAACAAGAAAATATATTTCAAATTTGGATATTTTTATATATTTCTTCAAAAGCAAAAAAAAATTTTTTTTCCCTTTCTAAAAAAATTGAACAAATGAGAAATAAAATTGTTATCGTATACTCCAGGTTAAATGAACAAAATTTAACAGGTGTTAATTACTTTCTAAGAGTTAATTAATATAAGTTATTGTATAAATATCAAAATCACAGATAAATATTTCATGTACTTTACATCTACTTAATGTTTTCTCACCTTTGAATTATTTAACATAATTTTATGCACAATTTTTTAAAATACATTTCAATACATTCAAATAAGACTGGTAATTTTAATGAAAAAAAGAATTCTGCTTTGAAAATAGTAATTGATTTGTAATTCATAAAAGTAAAATTTTTCACTCAAAATAAATAAACTTATTCAGGATAAAAAACAAATATAAGTAGTCAGTATAAACTATGAGGATTAATGATAAAAGCAAGAGTATATTCAAGTAATTTTTAAAATATTTTTTTAAATAAGATAATAATAATGACATAAAAGAGTAATAATTAATATAAATATAATAATTTTATAATATTAAAACTAAATTTATATCAACAAACTTATTAAAATTCATTATTGGAACAGTTTGCTAAAAAATAAGATACCTTATTTTTAACACATAATAATCATAAATGTTTATATAATAGCTTTATATTTTTTTCTAAGGAAAGGAATTTCTAAAGAATAAACTTAAAACTGTACTGTTAATCACTTTCAATTAGATTAATATATCAACCTTTAATAAAATAGCATTTTGAAGATCCCATAGGTTCTTTTAAAATTAAGACCGTTTAGCAATACTTTAAAAGGGTCTTAATACATTCATTAAAAAGAATAAGACTTTATAATACACTAAGTAAGCATTATTTTATTTCAATAACCTAGAAAAGTAAGGCATTTCAATAGAAAAAGCAATTCATATTTTTGTTTTTAAAAAATGTTAACATAATATATATATTAAACATCAAAATCTATTAATTATATTTCTTAAATAGTCTTTGAACACATTATTACAGTAAAAGTTTAGCTTTTGAATATATACCAAATTTATATTTTAAGGCAAGTAAATTTATAATGCGTCTTTTAAATCAGAGAATATATCTTTAAAAAGAAGTATGTTGCATAATTATGTGATAAAAAAATTTACAGAAATAATTTTAGGGTTAGTTTTTCTAAACATGTTACATACCTAAACATTACAAAAAAATCAGGCACAACGAAATTAACTCAATGTAATCATACAAGAGAAATCCTTGTTTAATCATGTAAATTTTGTTAACTAAAAATGCAATACATCGAAAAAATAAACAAAAAGTAAAATAATTGTAAAATAACTCTTAGTACCAATTAATACATTTTTAAGGTACTAATTAAAACACTTTTACTTTTTAGTATACCAATATAAATGATTAAATGAAAAGAATACTACTAAAATGTGCAATTACAATGCAATATATATGCTACACATTTATGTGTCAAGTCTACAATAATTTCTGTTCAGCAATAAACTATGTAATGCATCAACATTATGGGAAGAAAAACCACTTATAAGCATACAGTGTAAAAAATTACGTGTGCAAAGTAATACTAAGTGATATCCTGACCAGAGCGTGGCAGCCATTTCAATACATATACACAATTTTCATCAATTGCAGCAGTAAGTAAAACTCCTCGATCATTTTTTCCATCCAAACCATCGAGCCAGTCTTTTTCACCAAGACATAACTGACTACAATCAGGACCTATTGGTCTGAAAGATATTTAAAATAAATCATTAAAAATTATATACTGTTTCATCAAAATTTTTTCAATTATATACTAAATCTAAATAATAGATGGAGAGAGCAATTTAGTTACAGATAATGTAGAGAAACAAGTATATCTTTTTCAACTTACTTTTTCAACTTAAAGATAGCTTTCTTGAGCCTTTGTTTTCAAAGAAAGTCTTTAAAGAACTAATTAAATTGTATTTTTTAAACTTGTATTTATTTGGATTGCAAGTACTGCTAACAATTTGTTCATTCATTCCTTAAAATACTTATAATTTAATAATGCAACTTCTTCAGTGAACTTATTTTTTAGATCCAAATCTTCGATCAAACAATAAAGTTTTAGAAGAGTAGAAGCTTGATAAATTATTTTGACTAATAATAAAATAAATTTTAAAACATAGTTTAAAGTGTGTGTGTGTATATAAATGCAACAATTTTAGATTGACATTTGGTTTCACTTCCGATTCATACACACAAAGTTCTTTTCAAGTATAAATTTCCCTCTTAGTTTTTTTTTTTCCCTTTATAATTTACAACTATTCATAATGCAGGTGAAATTATAAATCAAGTAACTAAGGTAATACAATTCAAATTTTTTAAAAAATTCATAAAATTATGCAGTTTACAAAAATTTATTTATTTCAGATAAAATTCTTAGATTTCAAAAAATTTGATTTCATAGGTATAAATTTGTTATTGTCAAGAAACTTTCAAAAAATTAAAATTAAATCACAAACTTTAAGTATACATACCTAGATGGAGGCACATTCCATAAAGCAACCTTTTCCAAGCTTTGTTTGTCCATAACTATAAAATTAGGTAAAGTCTTGTGCTGCCATGGAGTAAGAACAACCATATATTTTTTACCAACACCAAGCAAAGCTCTCACTTTTAAGTTAAAATTCTGTTCTAATACCAAACGCTTCTGTTTAACATCCCATTTGCACAAATATGAAGATTTTTGATTATCGAATGATTCTTTTGGATAATACAAAAACTCGCCATCAAAATGAAGACCAGGTGTAAATACTGAAGTATCTGGTCGACCATGCTTTATTGAATATAATGTAGTGATGTAAAGGCCATCAGGTGACATATCTGATGTGATAAAATTCATTAATCTGACAACTATAACATTTTTATCCAAACTAAATAACAAACGCCTATCTGAGTTTTTAGTTTCTTTTTCAGTAGAGTAAGGACACAACAGAACTTTCAAGACCCAACATGAATGATCCGATAAAGTTTTATACAAGTAACCATTTGATAATGCCCAAATTTTGATTCGATTGTCTGATGAGCCACTAATAAGTAAATTTAAATCCTTAGAATAGTCAAAAGTAAATATTGCACCACTATGTCTCATATACTCAGTTAAACGCTGTCCAGAAATGACATCCCAGGATACCATATGACCAAGATATGATGAAGCAATAAGAATTGTGTCATCAAATTTGACTGAAGCAACACTTGAATCAGTTCTGAGGGTTAATAAGCACACATCTCTATAACAGTCCCAGATTTGAATTATTTTGCTATCAGAGGCTGAAATAACAAAAAATACATTAGAATACTTTATTAATTTCTTTTACTAACAATTATTAAATTCTACAATATACATATAATATACATAATTTAAAACAATATAGTTTTGAATCATTGCTATAAAAATATATATATTGTTTATTCCGAGATTCATTGAATATTCCCAACTCACTCTATCTACCACAAATTTTACTCCATATAAAAAAACCCTGTTTCTTAATTGAAATGGAGAAAGTAAAAAAATTTAATTTTTTGAAACGACTTTTCCCATATGGAACTGCATTCATGAAATGATTATATTGTGTTTCATTTTACTATCATAAGTTTATAATAAACTAAATAAATCACATTACAAACAAAAAATATTAAAAATTACTTTGAGTAAAATCACCTTTTGAAACAAAATTTAAATATACTCTCATAATACAACCATAGAAACTCTTATTCACATTTCATTTCATGTGATTTGATTTCTTTAATTAATGTCACACTTGTTAGCTACACTCAGGCTAATGGTGAAAGACCACATAATTTTGAACTTCAATCAAGTGACAAGGATGACATCCAAACTGGCACCCTACTTCCTAAACTTCCACATTACACCAATACGATGACTTTCAGGCGGGACTGATTTAGCATGCATCAACCGCTTTTACACAGCAGATCCTATTTCATTTGAAATTTTAATAAAAACAAGTTTTTCAAGAAATTCAACAAAATACCCTTCTCTTTGCTTTACTTATCAAATCATTCTATCAAAAATATATAACAAACTTTTTTATTTTAATAGTTTATTCTAAACAGTAGTTTGAAGAATTAATGAAGAATATATTGAATACTACAATAATTTAAAAAACATCAAGTATGCTTCCTAAATACAGTTAAATAAATACAGAATTTACTTACATATCATATTTTAATATCAGCTATATGTTATTTTAAAACAGTCTGGTAGCTTTATCCTTTTATGTTAAGTGACAGTTTGCAACCAGGCATGAATGAACTAATGCCTTTTGATTTTTTCATTTGGTAATGAATGAATACTGGAATAAATTATCTAATCACTCTTAAAAATGTAACACTTTCCTACTTAAACTATTTTTATCACATCAGCCCATTTTTGTAACAATTAGACAAATCTTCATGGTGCATTGATTTTTAAGTTGTAAAATAATTTTTTAAGAAAAAATATTTAAATGAAGTAGATACAGTAGAAGAAGAAAAATGATATCCTCCTTGCATTCCACCAATATGGAAAATTGAAATATTTAATGTGATTAATAATAGATTGAACATAAATATGGTCAAAACTAAAATGAATAATAACAACAAAGGCCAAAATTATAAACTATTATTGTAAAAGAAAATTAAAAATTTCAAATGAAATCTCAGAAATATTTTATGCAAATTAATATGAAATTATAAGCTAAAAATATGCCTGTAGTCATTAATTTTCATGCACTCTACTTTTATACAAGTCTCTCAGTATATTTAAAAAATTACATTTTAATCCACATATATTTAATTACTGTGATGCGACTCTGTTACGATTAACAAACATCTAAATAAAATTTTAAGCATCTTGGCAAATTTTATTATAAAGAACACACATTATCTTAATTTAGACAAATTTAATGCACAAAAGATTTTTTTAAACTAAGATAGTGACAAATGGAACTATTTTATATTGGGAAAAGTACAATTAAATATTTCCTAATAAATTTGAAGGAAAAAAGTTTGAGATAAAACAAGAAAGTATTAATTATTAACAAGCAATAAAAATAATATCAAAAAATTTTACAGTGCTTTTATTATATAGATTTTCTTTTCAGTGAACATTTTAGAAATAATTAAATATGAAAGTAAAGTCAAGACCCAGATGTATATAGATTAAAATTTAAGGAATATTGCAAAATATTGCATGTTTAAAAATCAGAAAATATGTTCCCACATTTAATATTTTACAAAAATTTAATTTGCATGGTATAAATGATATTTCATAGAAAAATACTTTTTTAAAAAATTAACACTAAAAATACCTGTTGCAACTTTTCCTTTATAATAATAAACAGCAGTCACACGGCGTAGATTTCTGTCATAAGTTTTAGTTGAAAAACATTTATAAGTCTTCATATGATCTAATCTTCTAGTCATTTCAAGAAAATAAGACTTCCAATACTTAGCATCAGCATTATCAATATCTTTATTAACTATAAGACCAGAATGCTGACAAGCATCTTGCCACACTCTTGATGAAGAAGATATAAATTCATTCCATGTTTTACTAACACAGCAACAAGTTAACAAACATTTTCCATCCAAAAAAGAAAGAAGGTGTTCTTTTAATTCTGCAGGCAAAAGTTTAATAAAATCTCTATATAAAAGGATAGATGTTTTTGCAAATAAATGGGATAACTGAGAAGAACCACTGCAGGCTATCATACTATCAATGGTGAAATTCCTTTTCACATCACTAAGATTGCTGTAATATTCAATGACACCATCAAGCCATTCTTGGAAATCTAAAAAATATACACACATATGTAATAAATATTAAATAGTTCTTAAAGTATACAAAATGAAGATATTTTTCCATTAAAGGAATAAAAATGTTCAGAAAATAATCCTAGATAAGAAAAAATTACTACAATGCAACTCAATATTGAAACTTTATAAAAATGCTTAACTTGAATTATATACAAATTGCTATTTTTTGCAATGCTCTGAATTAGATGTGCAAAGTCACAGTTTAAACTTTTCAGACAAGTGGCTAAGTAGTATCTATATTTTAGTCATGAAAATTGAGATCTGCCATGTAAAAAATTAACAGATTTTTTTTTAACTGCCATTTCTGATCTGGGTTCAACTATCAAAGTTAAAAATGTGTAAAATATTTTAAGAAAATCTTAATCAAGAAAACATTTTTAAATATATTTCTTACATCAGTATAGTTCATTTTGTCTGAAAGAAATTAAATATAAATTACAAATGAAACACAGCAACACATTAAATAGCTCTCAATTTGCCTTTAAAAAATAATAAAAGTTGGGAGAGGAAGTTGCAATATTTTTTACTTTTTCCTATAAACCCATAAGACCTTTCAGATAAATAGAATGGTGCTAAATTGATTGATTGATTGAATATTAATATCTCACTGTTCAGCTATTCTAGGGCTTTTGAGGATGGAACTCTTAATCTTTAACCATGATCAAATGATAAGGACAACACCGAATGGTGCTAAAAAAAGTCAAGAAATAAAACTAATTTTTCATCACCAAACACATAAATGCTTTTCTTAACTAGTTACAGTTACAAAAATAACCTAGAACCTCAGAGTGCAGCTCACAAATATTACAATTACTTTCCCAATTCTTAACTAGTTATGAGAAAAGAGATGGTAGGAACTTTATAACACACAAGCAGGAATATACAGATCAAGATAAAAAAACACAATACAATCAACTGATCAACTTATAATATTTTACTCTGATGAATAATGCAGAATGAAAATATTAAAATGACTAATACAAAATTAAAAAATGTCTAAAAACTTAAAATAATTTTTGCATTGAATAACGTTACAAATACTTTTTCAGAAAATTTGATACATACACCATCAATCAACTATGCCTAATCAAAAGACATCACTTCTATATGCTTCCATCATATGCACAAGGCAAAATTATTGTATTTGTACATACACAGGAACAGTTTTCTACTAATGACTGCATACCAAAGCATGTGATGACATTTTAGGTAGCAAAAAGCAAACAATCATACAGTTGCAACAAAAGGAGAACTATTTTTTAGCCAATAGCCATTCTGAATTCAGAACTGCAGTTTTAGCCGCAGTATTTCCAAATTGCTTGCATTCCAGAACATAGTTTTGAGACATACAAATTTCAACTTATGAATTTATGAGGTAAAATGCTGTACTCTTGAAATATTTTTTTCACATTTCTAACTATAATTGACAAGTTTTAAAATTCTACTAAAAATTTGGAATAAGATGAATATAGGCATGGGGAGAAGCATAAAAATTTAAACTCAGAAAGAAGATGTGAACAAAAATTACTATGCCATCTGTTAAAAATTGGAAACCACAGGCATGGTTGATGTAAGACACAATGATCAGTGGTATGAACCAGGGGTATCAAACTTATGTCCCGAGGGCCGCATGTAGCCCACAAAGAACACTTTTGCAGCCAGGCCAGTATATCGGCACACAATAATATATATTAAAATACCAAAATTTCTCCTGAAATAGGAAATATAGTGGCAATGAAGAGATGTCAAGGGTCAGGACATAAAAATTACATTTTTGTTGTTCTTTTATTTATGTTTATTATTATGTATTATATGAAAATTAATTTTTTTGCAGACCACCAAAACTTAAACCTTGTTTGTTTGGCCCAAGTTAGCCTTTGAGTTTGACACCCTTGGCATACACAGACTACTTTTAAAGGAAGAGTTTACATTTAGCATAACACATAGAAAAAAGAAACCAGGTGTAATCTTAACATTAAAAATCTGTAAGTGGAGGGGATTGGTTTAAACCCTCAAACCCTTGTGCACCCCACTGACTATGATGTAGTGTTAACAGAACTTGTTCTTTTTTTAAACTTTGGGGATTTTCTCAATGTGGTTGCCATACAATCAAAATAAGAAAATATACCCAATATAATTCAGAAATGCTACCAACAGTTTTTAAGAAAAATTGAATTTTTCTGACTTAGAATCGAAAAATGAGCATAAAAATTCAAAAGACATACTATAATGAGTATTTTTTAAAAAATTATAAATTTTATTTGCAACTTAAAAATTAACTAAATATGTAAGTTACTCATCTTTTTTAGAAGAATATGATAGATTATAGATTTATTAATTCATGCAATTCAATAATAAGAAATATTGAGACCAGTATACAATTAGTGCCAAAATATTATAAAGCCTTTTTTGACTTTTTCAAGTTTATCAATTTCAAGTTCTTAAACACACACATTCAGCAGTTATTAAATAAATTATAAAATTTTTTCAGTAAAAAAAATTTTACTGTAAAATTTTTTGATATCAGTATATTTTTGAAACTCATGTCTAATAAGTGTTTAAATATTCATCAACATCCTTTCATTATATGTCTGGACAACATCAGCTTGGTTTAAAAATGAACAAACTTAAGATACAGCTAATGTTTCGAATTGCTTCTATGTTTTAATTAAATCTTCAGTACTTTTTACGTAATTTTTATTCCAACACAATTTTGATTTTTACCATACATCAAACTATAACTACATGTAAACGTAACAGTATACGTAGTGAATATGTTTCCATCAAAATTAAAAGAAATTGTTTTCAAAAATTTATGTTCTTTCACAATGTATTCTTGTGTTATTAAAATCAATTTTTAATTGCCATTCAAACAAGAGAACACTTCATATTTATAGTTAGAAGTCTGCAATAAATAAGAAAAAATACTTTAAATGACAAATTAGTGATGCTTTATAGACAAATAAATTTCTGTATTAAAAAAATTAAATTTCTATTTCAAATTGTAATATAATTCTAATTTAAATCTTGATGCAATTCAATACAACATTCAAATAATATACTTTAATCAAATGTCCGTGTGAGCGTTGAAAATAAAATTATTATTTTCTCTATCTTTTAGAGATGAAAAAGCTGAGCTAATATTTCCAAAGAATGCGAGAGTTCTCTAAACACTACAACTTTGCAAATTCTCAAAATGTGCTCGTTGCTTACAATGCAACTATAAAAAAAAAATATAGCAAATTAAAAAACTTTCAAATTTTTAGGAAATTTAAAATAAATGTACAGAAGACCTAAAAATTAGATCTCACGTACAGCCCATGAAAAACCAATTTCAATCAACTTCAGAAAATCATAAAAGTTTCACATTAAAAAATTGAGAAAGTTCTACAAGATACTTATTCAAAAAATAAAATATGTAAAACAAACTATATAAACCTACACACCTCCATCACTTTTTGCAGCCATACTTCCACAAATTTATTATATTAGTATGTATGTCTAAAATTACTGACAGCGATTTGTTTAATATTTGATTTCTACAAAGCAGTTAAGGACAGAGCATATGCTCTGTGAGAGGAGAGAAAAAGTAATCGAGAAAGGCTTTCTGCAAGATAACAAATTCAAGCCACACCAGTGGCACTCTTGTAGACATTGTCGAATGTCATTTCTCTCAGTGAATAAAACTAATCTTGTATTATAGTCGTATTCCTATCCAAAAGAAACAGCCATGGTAGTATTAATCAATTTGTGGATTATAAGTTCGTGCCGGTGTTTCATCTATAAAGTGAAGGTTCCAGTCCTGGCCCCGCTAAAGACACCACATTGAATAATTGAGACACGTTAAATCTTTCAAAACTAGAGTGGCATGAGGCGAGCATGAGTGAATGAATGGATATTTGCGTGCACTATTCAGCTACACGAGGGCTTTCAGCAACGGACCTCGTACTTTTTGAACCATGGTCAGGTGACGAGGGCAACATCTGAGCTGGCACCACTCTCCTTACTATCACATCACATCAACGGGAAAACGTTCAAGACTCAACAGATTTAATGTGCATCAACTACATGATGGTCTTCACAGTGGGTTTTCTACACGGTGAGTCTTCAGTGGAGCTAGGTTCGAACTCATGACACGCCGGCTACGAGCCCGTGACCTTGATCCCTACATGAGGGAGAAGTTTGTGCAATGGAATGTCAGCTCATATATTTTCCTAGACACTTGTTTATGATTGGAAAGAGCTTTGAAAATTATAGGACCCTGATAGCGTAGAAGACTTCATTTACTGGTGTTGAAGATTTTCAACTGCTAAATCCTACTTTCCAGCTTAAGGTATCCGACTACGTTCGCAACCGTGATTTTAAAAAAGAGTATAAATGGAATAATTTTCGTGATATTTAGTGTCACTTAGATTAGAATATATGTATAAAATTCTTTTAAGGACATTTTAGCAAAAGAAATTTATTTAAATACAATATTTTGGCAAAAAAGTAACTCCTTTTGTGAAAAAATGCTTCTAAAATAATAATATTTTGTGTGTGTGTGTGTGTGCTTGTATAAAGTAAAACTTCTCCAGAGAGTCTGAACTATTTTTTTAAAAAATTCACATTATTTTCAGAGCTACAACCAATTCAAATAATTATCGGCATTTTTTTCTTAAAATTTCTCCCCTCTGTTGTGTCGTAAAACATGGGTAAACCCACTTCTAAGTTATATATTTTAAAAATTCTAGTTGAGCCTCTGTATAGATGTCTTAGCTATATGCAGGCGAAATATTATTATATATTAGAAACATTTTTCACAAAAGGAGAATTTTTTAAAAGTTGGTCACATTCATGTCCATTTTTTGTCAAAATATTGCACTTAAATAATTTTTTATTGTAATAATATTCTTAAAGCAATTTCATATACATTTTCTAATATAAATGACACTAAATATCATAAATATTATCCATTTATACGCTTTTACAAAATCACCCTTCCGAACGTAGTGGGATACCTTAAGGCTTATGGACAAACCATATCCATGTAAAGTATTGGTTTGTAGAAACCAGGTGCGAAATGATCAGAAAAAAAAACCCCAAAATTCTTTTCTATGTTGTGGGTTTGGGGGTGGGAAAAAGGGGTTTGGGAAATTGTCTTGACTCCTGTTCAAGTTTTGAATCACTTTTTTTTCTTCTTTAATTTCCTTCTTCCGAATAAGATCATTTTTTTTTCTTCTACTTTAGTTTATTTTCCATGTGACTTCGTAAAAGGGAAAAAAATTTCCTTTTCCCTAACTTCAAACAAAATACCAAAATCGGCGCCGGAGCCCACACTTTTGGAAAATTTGTTCACCATAATAAATCATACAGCAAAGGTAAAAATTTTAAAATAAATATCATTTTTTTCTAAAAAAAATTTCATGAATTTGTTAACTATTATTTAAATAAAATTTGGGATGCAAAAATTCGTTAATTTTGAATTAAAAAATGTTAGGATATATATGGGAGTTTTGTAGTAAAAACACAAACATGGTAAAAAAATCTGCGTTCACTATTTGTGAATATTCTTGATTTTTGGGAATTTGGATCAACAGGCGTTGTACATAAACAAGTTTTTCTTTGTTATCAAGTAAAAACTTAAAAATTGTGACGCAATAATTTTGTTTTAATAAGATACGAAAAAATTCAAGGAAATAGAAAATAAAAGGGAAAGGGAAAATTTGTATCAGTGAGGTAAAATCATTGTGAAAATGTAAAAAGATAGATTAAGTCGTCGGGATACAGCCCGATCCGCTGGACGGAATATTCATCTATCCGCATGTTATTTATAATTTTTCTGCAAAATTTACACATAAATCTCTTTTAAGTCGCCCATCTAAACTCACAATCAGAGAAAAACTTTTAAATGACATCAATGGTAAAAAAAAATCGTGTTTGACCGGCCTCAATAGCAACGCATTCACGAGGTTTAACAAAATTTTGTTCGGATGCAAAGGAAAAAACTTGAAAAAGGCTGGATACCGTAGTAAAATGGTTCCCAAAAAAAACCATATATTTCAATGATCAACCGGCAAGCGGATAACTTTTCAAAAGATCATTTACATAAACCTCTGGGCAGGACTTTATATTCTCCCGATGAGGGGAATTTTTTCAAATTTGGTAAAGGTGTTTATCTGGAGGGAAAACTTGCACAGCGCAAAGAGAACTTAGTCCAACGGTAAAACACGGTGGTGGTGAAGTTATCGAGTGGGGGGTGTGGCGAGCAATGGTGTTGACAAGTTGGGTTTTATAATCAATACAAATATGATTACTTTGATGTCCTAAAAAAACATTTTTAAAAAAAGTACAAACTCAGCTTAGGATAATTTCCGTTTCGAACACGACAACGATCCTAACACACCCTGATTTTGAACTTTGGCTTTTTTTCTCAAAAATTTCCGGCCCCCCAGTCATCATCAATCCTACAGAACACCTAGAGATTTGCTGGGAAAATAGGATTCGTCAAACAATATCTCGGAGCTGAAATTTTTTAAAGGGCCAACGGGAGAAGAAAAGCGCTGAAGAAACCACCAGATTTGTTAGTTCAAAGCTGAGACGACTTCCGGAGGTTCTAAAATGTGATGAGGTTATCCAACCAACTACTAAACAGCTCATTATCCTCTTTTTAAATAATTTTTATAGTTACTTCTAAAACAGTGAATACAGAATTTTTCTACTTGATTTTTGTTAGAAAGCACAAAATTCATTTTAAAATCTGTGAAGGCAAACCAAATTTACTTTTATTATCCTGAATACTTAAAATGAACTAAATAAAATATAATTAAAAAAATGTAAATTATATTTTATTAATAATATTTTTTTATTTTTCTTTCGCTGTTCATGTAAGCAATAGTACGTGAATGCAGACTTTTCTAGCTGGTGTATATCGAAATACTGTTTGTTTGAAAGAAATTATATACATTCTTTCTTAACTTAAATGGTTGTAGTTCCAGAAGTATATACTATTTTTTTTTTTTTTTTGAAGCTCGGCATAATACCTCGAAAAAATGATTTTAAAACATAAAATCATTACGTAGATACATTTCAGGTTTCTTCATAAAAAAAAGTGGTGGGGGGGATGTTATACTGTAAATATACCTAAAATTTAAAAATTGCACCTTGAAAGTCAGTGCCAGTTTATCCATTATTGGGTGCTTAGGGCCGACGCCGAGGGACCCATAACCCAAAAGAGCCCGGATAAGCTGGACTTAACCAGATTTTCTGGTTATAAATTTCGATCCACCAGTGCAAGGGGCCTGTGGATCTTTTTGCATGCAGGGTCCGAAATTAGCTTAAATTGATACTCTTGAAAGTATACACTTGCTAGAAAAGTCTGCATATACGTTCTATTGCTCACATAAGCAATGAAAAAAAAATTTAAAAACTGGAATTTTAAAAATTGTGTTTTATTTAGTTCATTTCAAGTATTGAGAATAACTAAAGTAAACTCGGGTTGCTTTTATAACTTTTAAGGTAAAGACAGGTTTTGTAGCGATACTAACAAAAATCAAGTAGAAAAAGACTGCGTTCACTGTTTTAGTAGTAACTATAAAAATTATTTAAAAAGGATAATGAACTATTTAATAGTTGGTTGGATAATCTCGTCTCTTTTGAGAACCTCCTGAAATCGTTTTGGCATTGAATTATTAAGTCTAGTGGTTTCTTCAACGCTTATCATTCTTAAGAACACTCTTTAATATATCCTTGCTAGGTATATTGTTTTGACAAATCCTACGCTCCAGTAAATCCCATAGGTGTTTTATAGGATTAAGATCAGGTGACAACGGGGCCATCTGCAATTGATTTGGGACATTATACAAGAGCCAAAGCTTCACAATCTCAGCGGTATGCTTAGGAACGTTGTCGTACTGGAAAAGAAACGACGATCCTAGGCAGAGTTCGGAAGCCCTTTCCCTTAAATTGTTTTTTAGTGCATCAAAGTAATCATATTTGTTCATAATTGGTTCAATATACTCCAGTTTGCCAACAACATTGCTTGTCATGTATCCCCCACACACACACCGTCATGCTTTACTGTTGATACTAAATGCTTCTTTTGAAGTGCTGCACAAGGTTTTCTGCATACCAATTTACGACCTTTTATGCCAAAGATGTAAAAAATTTGTTCTCATCAGAGAATATCATAGTCCTCCAGAGCTCCGTAGGCTTATGCATATGCTCTATTGCAAAAACTATCTATTGGTCTTGGAAATATAAGGCTTTTTGCGAGCCACTCGACTATGGTATCCGGTCTTTTTTAAGATTTTTCTTGTAGTATCCACACAAATGTTTTTGTTAAGCTTTTCGTAAATGTCTCTTGCTATTTAAGTTGCAGTAAAACGTGGAATTTTTCCCTCCAAGGATATTATGTTTCATTTTTTCTGATTGTGAGTTTAGATGGACAACCTGAACGAGGTTTGGATGTGTAAACTTCTGTAGATTTAAAGTTATTAATAACACGATAATTAGATGAATACTTCCTTCCAGGGGTGAAGCTACCACCGTATCAATGATACGGGCCCGCAAGCTTCAGGGGGCTTCAACATGTGTGAATATAGTACCACAAGTAAGGCTTTTATTTCTAAAAAATACCCCCGCAGGAGTTTTGATAAGAGACCCACTCAGAACTAGCTACGCCAGTGCTTCCATCCAACGGATCTGGTTATATCTCGACGACTTTTTCCATCTTTCCACATTTTCATAATGATTTTAAGCTTACTGATACTAATTTCCTTCCTTTCATTTTTCATGTTCTTAAATTGCTTCGTATCTCACAAAAACGTAAAAATTATTGCGTTACAACTTTCTTAAGCTATTTTACTTGATAACTGAATGCAAAAAAACTATGTTAACCTATAACGTCTGTCGATACAAATTCCAAGAATTAAGAATATTCAAATAGTGAAAGCAAACTTTTTCTGTCTACTATTTGTGTGTTTTTCTACAAAATTCCCGTTATCCTAAGTAGTTTTAATTCAAAATTAACGAATTCTTGCATGCTCAATATTTAAGTAATAGTTAACAAATTCATGAAATTTTGTTAGAAAAAAAATTATATATCTATTAAATTTTATCTTTGCTGTGTGATTTCTTATGAGGGAACGCAGACTTTTTCTCTAGCAAGTGTATATAGAAGTCTAATTTTTTCCTACGCTCATCTTTTTTATTTTTAAAGCTCTCATTTTTATACCCGGCGTATAACGTACCCGTAATTTCGATCTTTTTTGTGTGTACAAAGTGCACGTTATACGTCGGATTTTACTATAATTCACGTTTTAATGCCAAAGGCGTACTGGTATCCAAGGTTCATAAGTCCCAATCTGCACCATGTGTTGCAATACCCAGGCTACTCCCGACCACATCTTTGATTGTCTGGGACTAGAAAAGAGAGACCTGTTTTCTTCGTCGATGCTCGTCTTGTACTTTTTACGAGTGAACAGGATCATCGACCTAATGCTAAATATTGGAAATTAGCAATAACAACAGTTTCATAAATTCCGAAATGTAAATCAAAAATCTTAATTTCTTTTATATCCAATGAGTGATAGGGAACTAATATTGAGCTATATTATTAGTTATGTTTTAATATTATTTGATCCTAAGAAATGCATTCAAAACTGATTGGCAATTGGTGCTGAATCAAGTAAATTTATAATTAAGGAAAAGACAAATATTACTGCTGATTTTGTTAATATAACAACTATGATTATGAAAAACTATGTGATACCACCCCCTTTGGTGAGCGTATCTTTGATTGTCAGCGTGAGATAGAGGTGTAGGATTTGCAAAAGGAATAGACATTATTAATTCTTAATATGACTTTATTAAGAATAGAACTTAAATGTCTAACAATTTTGATAAATTTAATTAAACGAGAATATATAATGAACAAACACTCAATGATAGTTAAACCGAATCGCGTAATTTACACCACTTTCTCTATAAGTTATAATTATTTAATCCGCCTACTCTCACTTCTAACAATATATTACAATCTTAATATCAAATAATCAGTCCTACCTTAATCCAAATTTAGATTCAATCTTTATGTAGAAACGTCTGGGCGCGCGTGCAATGGTATGCACCTTGTATTAATGGCTGGTTTTCCAGGTAACTTCACGATTGGCAGTCAATTCACATTATTTCTATCACACATACCATTCCCAAAATTGCCATCCCACTTACTGAAACTTTGTTCTTTTAAAGCTATCTTTTGAAATTTCTTATTCCTATTTCGCTTCTGGGTTTTGGTTGGAAAAGAGTTGCCATTAATCTTGAACCCAGAGGTTATGTTAAAGAAAAGACGCGTGAGCCCGTCACAACTATACCAGAGAAATCAAATTATTCAACTAAATCATTCCCACCTTGGGGGGATATAGTACCTGTAGTAATTTGTACAAGCTTAAAAAATGTTTTTGAAAGAAAACTGTTCGTTGTACTTATTCTCAACTCTGAATCAAATGCAAACAATATGCTTAACTTAGACTCCACATTAAAAAGTGGCCATGGAACTTAGCAGTCAGAGTCACGAGTTCGTAGCTGTAGAGTCATGAGTTAAAGCCCTAGTGCCACTTAAGACGCACTGTGTAGAGGGCTGATGCCTGATAAATCTGTCTAGGCTCGAAGTCTTACCGTTGTTATGGTGTGGAAGTTTAGAGAGCGGATGTCGGTGTCTTTCTCATTACTTGACCATGACTTGAAATTACGAGGTCCGTCGCTAATAGCTCGTTATTTTATTGTGTGACCATTGGGGTAGCTAGCTCTCAGGGGGTTCTGTATCAAAACTCCTTCGGTGCCCTTTTTTAGATATGGAAATCCTGTTAGTGGGACTGTAATTACACTTGCTGGGTCCCCTGTAGCTTGGGGCCCCGTATCATTGATACGGCTGATACGACGGTAGCTACGCCCCTGTGTGAGACGTTAATAAATACTTACTCAACATCATAAAGGAGAACATACTGGTACACAATTTGTAATAATATTCCTAATCCGAGAATGTTTTATAATATTCTAAGAAAGTTTCTAATTATAAAATTTCCGAATCAGCTTTAAACATTCTTTCTTAGTTAATAATAGATTTATCACACACACACACCCCAAACCTCAGATTCAAGCCAATATTTTTACTGATTTTTTTGCATTCAATAACTGTCTTCATTGAACCACTTCCTATGGATTTTTTTCAAAATAGACTATGCTTTTCTATGACTAGACTATGTAGTAAACCGTTTCATATCTCTGAAATAAATAGGCTATTCAATCATTCAAAAATGCTTCCCCAGGTGTAGAACAGATTCCAGAAAGTTTTCAAAACTTTCAAGAGTATCGAAAAAGGTATTATTCTAAATTACTTCCAACGTTTATTTTATAATGAAATAATTCTAAGTGATTAGAAATATTCCATTATTCTTCTTGCCTCAAAATCCTGCAAAGATAAAACAAAAGTCTCTTCATACAAACCAATAAAAACTTCGTTTTTTTCTAAACCTTTTGGAAGAATTTTAGTTGACTGCATTTCTTATTTTTATGACTTTATAAAATGAAAACTCCATTCTCATTATTATGGTTTTGTTCAGTTTAAAGACAGAAGAACTGCAACTTATTTTATTCACCAAGCTGTATAACAGAAGCTAAGCGATTTTTTATTATTATTTGTAGGAATTAGTTTGTACACACACATAAAAAGCGAATATGAGATTTTCTGTTTATGTTGACGGCCTTATTTATAAATGTCTTCAATTGGACATTACAGGGAAAATAACACTCTGGGTCCATAATTTTCTCTCCCAAAGAGCCTGTAATGATTTCACACAGCTCTGAGATAAACTATTTCTCAGTAAGAAATCCTCAAAAAAAAAGTATATTCTTTCACAATTAATTAGCAAAAGGGTCCATAGATTTCGAGTCTCTTTCGCTGTAATGTCTCTTATCTCTCGCATAAAATAGTGTCCTAACTCGATACTGTAGAGGAAAGTCCTATACCTAGGATACGTAAACAGGGTTCACTCTCGGTGATTCCACACCGAGTCTGGGTGAGTTCGCTGGCTCCAAATTCGCCGTGTTCCTTCGCAATTTCTACCGTTCCAAAATCTGCCTTGCTTCGCGGATCAAGTATTGCTTTCTTTCGTTGATTGGGACTCAGACCATTGCCGGATCTTCCCAGTTTGGAAACCGCCGTACTTCACGGACTCGCTATCGCTTTCTCTTTTCGCTCAAGAGACCTCACCGGCTCGCTTCAAAATCCAGTCCCCCTTCCGGACTCTTTCTCTCTCTCCTTATATCTCTCCTAATCATCCTTCTGTGATCTCTTGTTCTTTCCGCCCCTGTCGATCTCGGCTCCCTTGATCTCTTGTTCTTTTGCCGCCCCTGTCGGTCTCGGCTTACTTGATCTCTTGTTCTTCTGCCGCCCCTGTCGGACTCAGCCCATCTGATCTCTTGCCTAATGGGCACCGATGGCTGGGTGCACACTGTAAGTTTTCAGACGCGCCGTCGTCACCGAATCGTGGGAAAATGAAAACACAATGTTATGGCATCTCTGTTTGACAATCCGGACAGCCTGGGAAAAAGGGTCCAAATCTTTGACCAGTTACGAAATTCTTTCCCCTCAATTAGGGAAATGTCTGGAATTTTCGCAACATCTGTTGGCAAGGGATGAGGGGTCTGTTAGCTAATAGGGGGAAGAGACCGGCTTCGTCACAAACCTTTCGAATACGATGGAGGGGTCACCTTTAATCGAGGAAGGCTGTTTTGAAGGCAGTGCTGCAAGGATATAATCTTTCCCATTCCATAAACAATTTTTATGTATAACTTTGTGAAGCCCCCGACCGTGGGGGCACAAGTTCTACGCTATCTACGCGACCTGTTTCTGTGGGGGAAGAACGAAGAACCACTCAAATCATTCATTCTAAAATCTGTTTATTAAAAGATCTTAGTTTAAACACAATTCACAACAATAATAATCTAAGTTAGATGATCTAGAATGTGTGTGTGAGAAGACGCAACACGTATTACCGAATAATCACGCAATTCACTACTGAATCCAACTTTATATATTAATTCCCATCTCACTAATATACGCACTTTCCTTATAGCTTATATCAGTGTTTCTCAAACTGTGGGGCGCGGCCCCTTGGGGGCGTGACAACTCCACGAGGGGGGGGCGCGAGCATATTGAAAAGTCGAAAAGAAAAGACTATTTAAAAAAATTATTAATTTACTGAAAGTAAACAAACAATATACATTCTGGCATAATAAAAAATAAAATACACATTTACACTTATAAATGTATCACAGTGCTATACAATTTATTTTATATTTAATTTAACAAGTTTAATAATTACCAGTGGCCCCATTTGATTGTCATACATAAAAATAAATGCAAAAATTATATATAACACTTATCTTGATAATTTGTACGGTTAAAAACGAATCCATTAACTGTTGATTAAAAGTTACGGAATTCACTTCACAATGGCCACGTAGGCGCGCGTATGTGATGCATTGAGGGGGGGGAGGAATAAAAGACAATAATCTGGAATAGAGCAAATCTCTTTGCAAACATTGTCAAGGAAGGTCCTTTTTGCATTCCAAAGCTTTCGGAAAAAAATTTATGAATAACGGCCACAAAAGGTCATACTTCAGAAAGACGTATATATACGTCCGGGGAAATAAACAATTTGTCTTAGCAAGACATTTATATACGCGGTGGCGAGAGGTAAAAGTCATATAGTAGTTTTAGCGTCAAAGTATGTTATTATTGAATTCAATACATTGTTATTGTATGAGGGGGCGCGATGAAAATTATGACTGAATATAGGGTCGTGAATATGGAAACTTTGAGAATCACTGGCTTATATAAAGTCGCTTACCGCTATATCCTAGGTAAACAGCTACGTCTTTAGCACTTCTGTAGTGGCTTTAATCCGACAGTGTTCCTTTGGTTTCGAACCCACTTTTGGTTCGTCTGTACCGGCACGGCTAGGTTAATTCTCGGACTTAAGATTCTTCTAAACTTTATCTCAAATTACTTTACAGCTATCTCTCTACTTATCGACTTCACTTCCCACTTAGCAATCACTTCTGCTCATAGACATAGACCTCGCTCTACTGCTAACTTCCAATATATCTATGGTTCCTAATTTACATAACCGCGTTCTTCTTCTTGAGTTGGTTGAAAAGAATTGCCATTCTGGCCCCAAAGAACCCAAGAGGACTGTTAGCTGAAATCGCGATGAAAGCCCCGTCACAACTTCTTCGAAACACATTGGAGAAACGGGAATTGAATGCTCAATTTATACTATTGATATTTTTATTTTTTGCTTTTCCAGATCCCTGGACATAATCGGAAAAAAACTACAAAATACTCTAGAAAAAATTACTCGGTGGTGCAACTATCGAAAACTTTCCCTTAGTCGGGAAATAGTACTATCCCAGAATTTTCAAACAAAAGAATATTGATACTGACTAAGATCTTATGATCTGGCAAGGTTTTCACTCCCATGACAATCCCCAATCAAATATTGTCTAGGAATTTATTTTTCCCAAATGAATCAAAATGCTGCAATATTGATACAAATGAAAAAATAAAGCTTTAAAAAGATTAATATCACGAAAGGAATAGCTTATAACAGGACCGTTCCTGGAGTGTAGGCCACCCTTGTGCATACTTAATGTGCCGCCCCTCTTGAGTATTTTTCATATTTTGACTAAAATTTAACGTTGACGTTATAAACTTGTCTACCTGCATAAGAGCGAAAAGTTAAAAATTGATAAAAATGCAAATAGACACAAAATCACTTCTTTCCCCTTTTTTTTTTTAAAACTGTATAAGGCTATTATTCAATTTAAAACTTTTAATTCCCTCAAATGCATATTGAATTTAAACACTTCTATGTCTTGGTAATATTAACCATATAAAATATTTTCGTAAAGCAACTTTTGAAAAGGTCATTTTTGAGACGCCTTTGTTAAACATCGATCCTCAGGCCCCCATATTGCTGGCTATGCCACGGATTTTGTTAGCAGATGAAGGATGTGTGAAAAGAGTAGACATTAATGAACATAGGACCAACATACTATGTACTAACATTCTATTTTTCTTAAACTTTGCTATGCTATCGGGAAATTGGGACTTATTTTAATTTTTCAATATATATTTAAAGTTCACATACTTTTTCTATTTTAATTTTTTGTTTTGAGAAATTCAAAAAAATTTTTCTAGATAGAACTATATGGGGCCTAAAGCGCCGGTGCTGTGCATCGTTACCAATGCTAGGATCGCCCGGCTTATAAACACATGATTCGAAAGCAGATCTCATTAAATTAATTAATCATAGCGTATGTAGTACCTTATACTATACTTGCCATACGCATATCATAAGCAAATTGTTGAATATAACCTGCTTGAAACTTTCAATATATCGTCCAAACAAAAAGCACCCAAATGGTTGGGTCTCAAAAAAGAACCAAAAATATATTTCAAAAAGGTAGCGGAAAAGAAACATCTGAAGTGACTAGCTTAAATTTAGATTTTAAATCAAATGATTGGCAAATAAATTTTTTATGACTCAAATTTCTAAAAGGGGATTTTTTTTATATATTAGAAAAACCCTCATCAAGTTCCATTAAATACCCTTGAAGGGATAAAGGGGGTCACAAAGACTTCACAGTCTGAATATTAACGGAAATAAAATATAGTCTCAACCCCCAGATTTATTCATATTACAAATGTATCATGTAAAATTTATTCTTATGACGTGGTGGGCGCCAAATGATAAAGAAGACGGGGAAGGGGGTTTTTAAGTCCACTATTAAAAATACGTTTATTAGACAAAACAAACACATTTACATACATAACTAAAAAACAAAGTTGACATAGAATTGAAAAGGGGTCGGGCGTATGCTCCCCTTCAGTTCCCAAACGGCCCACTGGTTTTTCTGTTCGCTAAGGGCGCGAAAATCTCTTTTTTGTTAATGTGGAAGGTCAAAAAAGGGGGGTTTCAATTCCCCCCATGGACCGACGACGTCCCGGCGAGGAGCCAGAATCCCGAATAGCTATTGTGAAGTAGCATTTGTTGGGGATGAATTTTTCTGGAAATGGCTGGGGAAGCGTTGATTTTAAAATGTGTATTTTGTATTGATGTGGACGTAACTTTTCGGGTCAGCCTCTTTTTCGAAGTGGGGCTATAGGAGGTTCCATGTCTTAAAAAAGGGGTTAAAGCAGAAGTATGGTAATAGCATGGGTTTGGATGGATTGGGAAGACTTGCTATAACATAAGAATGAACTAAGTAGGGTGATTTTTGTGTGAGAATTAAATATGGACCGTCACGCTTTGGCATGAACTTGGAAGTTTTCTTGTTCTTTGCATTACTGATGGGATGTAAAGTCACCCAGACTTTATCTCCAGGAGAATAATAGACTGGACGACGATTTTTGACATATTGTTTTTTGTTGGTCTTGTTTTGTTTCTATTCTTTCTCGTATGTCTTCGGTAATAGTTGCAAATCGTTTTAAATAAGGTGTTATTTCGGCAACAAAATTATCATTGTGAACGACGCTTTTGAAATCTTGCACCACATCGTCTACAGTTCGTAGCTCTCTTCCGAAAAGTAGGTAAGCAGGAGTGTGACCTGTAGTGTCACAGACAGTTGTATTCATGGCGAAACGAATGACTGGAAGTTTGGAATGCCAATTAGAATGATCGTCTCCGACGAGTATTGCAAGTCGAGGTTTAAGGTCTCTGTTTTTCTCTCTACTGGATTAGACTGTGGTGAATAAACTGGTATTAAGTTTTGACTTATTTTTAACGTAAAGCAAATCTGTTGTAGAACAGCACTGACAAACTGTGTTCCGTTGTCACTGATAATTCGTCTCGGTATGCCATGACGCATGAAAACTTCTTCTATGAGGTTGTACATTGGCTGCACTGGCTGAGAAGGGCAAATAACTCAACCCACTTTGTGGCACAATCCTCAACAATGAATATCCATTGTTTACCTGAGTCAGTTTGAGGCAATGGCCCAAATAAATCAATAGCAATGACTTCAAATCTCTGTGAGTAGACTGGAGTTCTAAGCAAACCAGCAGGCTTTTGGTTTGTAGCCTTAAAACGAGCACATTCTGGACATTTTTAATATAATCGGATATGTACTTTTTCATGCCTGTCCAATAATATCGTCTTGCGATTTTCTGGAATGTTCCATCTTCTCCATAATGTCCAGCCATCACGATTATGATGCCTTTGCATTATCAATTCACGTTCAGCAGTTGGAATGACTAACTGAGCTTCTGCGGAATCAGCATCAGGAACATAACGATATAAAACACATTGATTCATCAAAAATCCACGTTCAGTCCAGTTTGCATATTCTTCAGTTTTCGAGGGGATTCAAAAACTGTCGATGATTTTAAATTATCATCTTTAAGCTGCGCCTCGCGCATGTCCTTCAACTTCGTGTTGGCATATCAGCTATCGTGATATTATTGGCTTCGCAAAAGATTCTTCTTCTTGAGTAACTGGGTGGGATAACATGTCTGCAACGACATTTGCTTTACAGGTATATGTACATCTCGCGTTCTTCTTCTAACATAACTCCTACGTTCTTTGAAGCCACGATTAATGGCAAACTTTTCCAACCCAATTCAAGAGGAAAAACGAACAACAATGCAAATAAGATAACCTTTAAAAAGATAGAAAGTTTAGTGAAAAA
>BMAV01025615.1:0-77155 GCA_019973955.1 Trichonephila inaurata madagascariensis
TAAAAAACATTATCCTTCAACGAAATTTGCTTCTGTTATAATAATATTTTTTTTAAATATGCTCAGACCTCGTACAGAGGCTGAAATAGAATTTTTAAAATATAAAACTTAGAAGTGGTTTATCGACATTTTAACAACAGGGGGAAAAACATTTTAAAAAAAAACACTGATAATTATTTCAATGGGTTTGTAACCTGCAAAAAAGTAAAGTTTTAAAAAAAAAAATATTCAAACCTCGGGAGAAGCACTTTATAAAAACAAAATATAATTATAATAGAAGCTTTTTTTTTCAAAAGGAGAACATTTTGAAAAGTTTTTTTAAATTTTAAATTTTTTTGCCAAAATATCGTAGTTAAATAATTTTTTTTGTCATAATATCCTTAAAACAATTTTATTCATGTATCTCAATCTAAGTGGCACTAAATATGAAAATTATCCATTTATGCGTTTTTTTAAAATCATAGTTCCGAACGTAGTCGGATACCTTAATTGAGTAAAGGGTATAGATAGAACGAGCTAACCACAGGGCAACATCTGAACTACAGAGTCCAGATAAGTCAGGATACGACGGTCTTTCGTTATTTTTGTTGAAGATGACATTTCTAAAGCATCGAAAATAGAGTATAACGTATGACCTCAATACTTGAGAACTGAAACGCTATCTGTTCTCATATTACCGACAATTCGTTCAAAAGGTATTCGTGTCGTGTACTTAATGGCTTTCATACTAACATACAAGGCGTAAGACCCATATGACGATATCGAATACAGTTAGACCATGTGCATTCTTCTCTGTGCCTCTAAACCCAGATACACCCATCATAATCCCTCAGGGGGCTATTTTTTTAGGTGAGTACGGGTGTCACAATCCCAAGGTATTTGTGATCTTTCCTTTTTCCCAAGGTGTTTACTCTTTGGTAAACGGGGGTTTTCCAAATCGGGGGTACCCTAGGTCCTTCTATTTTCGACCCTTTTTCGTCATTCAATTTTCCTTTTTTCTTTTTTAGTTGAGATAATTTTTACGTCAGACCACAGATTTTCACATCCAGACCACAAACAAATATCATAGAATGAACTTTATTTCATTTCTTTTATTAGTTTTTTTATAAGAGAAAATGAATGTGTGGCCAGATAAAACTTTTTGCGCCAAAAAATATCAACTATCAATCACCCATCATGATGCTGCTGGCAGAACCAAGGATATTATTCAAAGACAACCCGGTGTCATTTCTGCATTCAATTTCGTCATTGAAAGCCTCATTATTGAAGTATCTTTATGCTGTAGTTCAGTGTGCTTCTCAAACCAATATTTGCACCCAATATTCAATCATAATTTTTTATCGCCCCCTCCCAAAAAATAACAATGTATTGAATTCAATAATACGATACTTTTTTAAAGGTAAAGTTCCCTTGACGTTAATGTCTTAAGTTCCCTCGGGTATATAAACTTTCGTTCGAAAAAAGTACTTTGTCACGGACGGTAAATATACGTTTTTTCCCAAAAAATGATCTTTAATGTTCACTGCCATCCATAAAATTATTCCGAAACTTTGGGAAAGTATAAAAAAATCTTTGGGAGTGTTTGCGAAAATTACTTATTTTAGAGGATTTTTCTTATTTACCCCCCTTTTTCCCTCCCTCCTCAAAAAAACCACATACCCTGCATACGTGCAAAAAGGTGGCATTGGGGCTAATCTCCAACTTTTAATCGGCAGAAGGGATTAATTATAAACCGTACAACTTATCAAGATAAGTGTTTGTCTTTGCAAATAATTTTATATATGATGCCCCTGGGGTTGGTGTTTTTAAAACTTGTTCTTTAACTTAGTATTGTTAAATTAGTTATAAAATACAATGAAAAAAACTGATAGATTTATAAGTGTATTATATCAGTGTAAATATTTGGTTTTATTTTTTATTGTGTCAGAACGTATTTTGTTTACTTTCAATAAATTCATAATTTTTTTAAAAATAATCTTTTGTTTTCCATATTCCTATATGCTCATGCCCCCCTCCTAGGGTTATCAAGCCTCCCTAGGGGGGCGCGCCACACTGTTTAAGAAGCGCTGCTGAAGTCTCAAGATAAGCTGCAATAATGGTCATTGGTGCAGACAGTTTGTGCCTCGCCAGACGTCGTCGCACTGTACGTACGAATATTTGTCGTGCTGCATGCAAACTTACTTCCTTAATCAAGAACTATGGTGGGACTGAACGATGTTAGAAGTCATTTGAGACTAATATGATGCTTTACATATTAACTAATATAATAAATATGTGTTAATAAAAAAGTTTCATTTTCATAATGAATGTCATAATAGAGTAAATATATTTTTATATCTGGGCACATCTGTTCTCTATTCTATATTCTTATATTTACATTTTTATATAGTGACGTACACAAAGGGAGGAATCCATGAGTTCAAAAGCCCCCCAACTTTTTATCACTTTGCGATTGATTATAATCCTTTGTGTATAGAACGTAAACAAATTTTAAGTATTTATTATTAATAATTATTTTTATTAGTTAATGCTAATTATTTATTAAATAATTTTGTACTGTTTTTTTTTTGTTCCCGACAATTGACAAAATCAAAAGAATATGCTTAAGGGCGTTTTGGGGAATGATACGAGAGTGTTGGGCTTTCGACCCTGGACCCTCCCTCCTGGATGAAAAGTTCTTGTGTGCGCTACTGGAGCACATACTTTCTTAAGGAATAACATTGATACTTTCCAAATTACTCTAGTTATCTAAAATTCACAATTTGAGAACCATTATATTGTACAATCATACCACACGTCTGCAAAGTATACACAAGCCTGCACATTTTTGAGTATTTTTCAAAAGTTTTCTAAAACCGTAAGACAACAAAAAGAGACATTCTTTTTTTAAGTATGTACCTAAAATTTGTCTTTCTCTTTTATTTCATATAAATTTAAAAAACTGATTAAAAAATAGGTACTTCAAGCCTAGCTGAGTGTGGTTTCAGTTTTGCTCGCGTTTCAGAATGCTTACGATAATTTTTTAAACTTTTGTAAACAACGGCACACAAAAACAACTTCTGGATGATGTATTGAAAACAGTTGTGATAGGAAGCCGGTCAATTCCAAGTGGAAGTAGCAAGATAGCTTATCGTGTACCAAAACAAGGTTTTTTTGTATTAGGGAACAAGTTATTACATGTGTAACCCAAGTGCCATCATAATGTAGGAGGATCTCTAGCGGCGCAAAAAGACACAGTTTAACTTGCAAATTAGCTTCTAGTAGCTTAATTTCGAGGTATGAAATTCACACCGAAGGCTTAACGATGAAGTATTATATGCCAGAACATCAATGCTCTACATCAGAGGTTCCCAAACTTTTTTGTCTCATAGACCCCTTGCTATGTTTTTCGGTTTGGGGTAGACCCCTGCTCACTTAATATTGAATTTTTGCAAATTTACCAATTTAAATGTCTTTTTGACCGCTGGTATAGAGCTACTTTCTTTAAACTATTTATACTTCTAACTGAAGTGAAATATGGTGTTTGAAAGTTAAGAAAAACATGTTAATTAAATTAAAATTTAATTAATACATAAAATAACTGAGAAACAAATTCTTTTAAGGGTTAGAATAAATCTGGCACTTCAATAATAATTTTTAAACATTTGGTATCGATCGTGCCATGTTAAACCCTAAATCTAATCGGTTAGTAGTATTCAGACCTTATTTCCCCCTCCACCTTTCTTTTTTTTTGTTTTGGAGATTGGCAATTACGCTAAAACTCCTTCTCACTAGGGAAATAATTAAAATTTTCTCATGATATTCCATAATTCGTGATAAATAACAGATATGTCTTGTAGCCAAAACTGGGGAACATGGTCCTTGTTTTAATAAAATTTATGCTATCACCTCTTGTAACTGAAAATTAATTTCATTAAAATTAGTAAATAAATCTATTTAATAGATAATTTAATCAAGGTAAAACCAAATTTTTACTTTTAAAATTAAAATCATGATTTGGTTTAATGAGACCCACCATCATAGACCCCCATTTACACCTCATGGACCCCCACATTATTTTTCGTTGACGTGGACCCTTTACAGGTCGTCTTAGACCCTGGGGGTCTACATAGACAACTTTGGGAATCACTGCTCTACATTCTTCTTATTCAAGTCACAAGAAAACTCACCTGACATGGTCTGAGCAATATTATTCTTCGACACGGGAGCAATGGTTCTATGTTCTCATCACTAGTAACTCGTGATTCGGTATACACACTATTTCTTGACGTGTTCACTCTTGGAGACAATCAGGAATTCGTTACCATCCCTCTAATATCATAGAACAAGACTACTATTGGGATAATGGTGTTATAGCCTGTGTCGGCGTGATAATGGACTGGCACACGGAGTTGCAGCTCTTTAAGGAGGCACCTTGACTGCTCTGAGGTATAGAGATAAGATCTTAGAGCCCTGTGAGAGGCGGTGGGAGACAGTTATTGTCCACACAAGGCTCAATTAGTCGACGAATATCTTGAGACTGAGGATATTCTGGGAAATTGAGTGGCAACAAGATTTCAAGATTTGAATCTCATAGTTTGAGATAGCCTCAGCAAAACAATAATTCCAGCCTTTCTCATACCTCTCCCCAGAACACTCAAGGAACTAAAAAGTGCATTGGTGGAGAAATGGAATTTATTGCCAAAAAACTCTAAACGCCTGATTTGAAAGGGCTAGTTGCTCTTAGGGGTAATCATAAGCTTAATAAATTCTCCCCAAGTGCCATTTTGGTATGTAATTCTTAAAATATCATGCTTTCAATGAGCATGAAACACGACCATGAACACGTACCATTAATGTTTTATCATCGTTTTCAATTCCTACTATTAGTTCACACTCTCCCTATATTTTTTTATTTATATATCTTGTTCAAATTTTCAATCGTTAATAAAATACTTTTAATTCATGTACTCAAGTTCAAATACCTTTTTTAAACTTGTAGTGGATGACACTTGATGTTATTAGTTTTTTCAAATATTAATTTATTAATTAAAATTAATTAATTTTAGTTTAAGAGATATATTTCAGTCAATATTATTCCTCCAGATGGCAGCACCATTGGATAAAACAACTTTTGTTAAATTTGAGATGAAGATTTCACTTAACCTGAATAATCCTATGCTAGTTAGACGTCAGCATTCCTTTTACTCTGGTTTTAAGATAAATTCTTACCTATAAAATTAAACTTTTTTAAAAAATGTGTAGTTTCAAATTTAATGAGGTTAAAAAGTTTTTAATATTAATTTAAAAGGTATTTTACCAATTAATATTGTGATTCTGTCAAATGTATATACATCAGTGCTTCTCAAAGTTTCAATATTGGTGACCCAATATTCAATCATCATTTTCATCACGCCCTCCCCCTCCATAAAATACCAATGTATTGAATTCAATAATACTATACTTCGATGCTACAACTACAATACGGCTTAAACCTCTTAAGTCCTACCGACGTATATAAACGTCTCACTCAGCCAAAATGTTATTTTCCCCGGACGTATATATACGTCTTTATAAAGTACGATCTTTTCTGTGCACTACTATCCATAAAATTATTCAGAAGGCTTTGGAATGCAGTAAAAGGATCTTGATATTGTTTGCGAACGATTTACTTATTTCAGAATATTTGCTTATTTTTCCTTTTCTGCCCCACCCCCAATAATACACCACATACGATTGCCTACATGTTAAATGGTGGCATTGGGGAGCGAATCGCGTCGTTTTTAATCGGCATTTAAGGTCTTAGTTATAAACCGTACAAATTATCAAGGTAATTGTTAATTTTTGTATATAATTTTATATATGACAAGACTGGGGTCACTAGTAATTATTAAACTTGTTCTTAACTTAGTATTGTTAAATTAATCATAAAACACATTGTGCAGTGCTGATACATTTATAAGTGTATTATATCATTGTAAATGTCTATTTTATTTTTTTATTATCTCAAAATTTTGTTTGTTTACTTTCAGTAAATTAGTAACTTTTTTAAATAATCTTTTGTTTTCGACTTTTCAATATGCTCCCGCCCCCTTGTAGAGTTATCACACCCCCACAAGGGGGGTGCACCTCACAGTTTTAGAAACGCTGATATACATATTTATGTTGTGACGACTCCCGCGTCCTTTCTCTAACATAACCTCTGTGTTCTTTGACGGCCACGATTAATGGCAAATCTTTCCAACCCCAAAACCAAGAAGTGAAACGAAGGATAGATGCAAAAAAAGATAACCTTTAAAGCAGAAGTTTTGTAAGGCGTGGCAATTTGGAAAGTTCAGTTCGAAAGGTAGAAGCGTAAGTGACGGACCTACCAAGAATCCCGGAAATCTTGCCATTAATTCAAGGTACATACCATTGTACTCGAGCCTAGATCAATAGAAGTAGATTAAACCGTTGCGTAGAATTCAAGGTAGGAAGATTATATTCTGAATGCGAATATATTATTAGGATTGTGGGGTAGGCGGATATAATATAATTATATAGATAAGTGATCCAATTGCGCGATCTGTGTTAACTAGCTATGTTTTTTGGTTTATTCTCACTTAATATAAGTTTGTTCGATATATAAGTAATTTAAGTTAAACTCTTAATAAAAGTCTATTAGTGATCCAAAATGTCTCATTATTTCGAAAATCCACACCAACACGTTTGACCCACGATATGGTCGACAAAGATCGATCATATCACAATGTTAGTCGTAATTATTTAATAAAAGTAACTGAATATATAATATAAGTATCATATTATAATCATATATATAATAAAAGTAGCATGTATATTATATATATATGAGTAGTTTTTATTAATTTTACAATTTTTTATGCGTTCTTTAATTTTTATGGAGAGAGAGGTTTCAGTTTTCCAATTTCTTATCTACTATAAAGGGTAAGATATATGGTTAAATTTAATTCCAAAATTCAACTCGGTAATCTCCAGGTCTCAAAAGGAATATTTGGTTTTTCTCAAATTACTTTGCCATTATTTTCTTGCGACAAGCCCTTCTTTCTTTTCTTTTATTCAACAATCGATAAGTTTTTATGGAACAAATTTCCTACTTTTTAGAAATAAAAAAAGTAATTAATCACGGAAGCTCTGATAAATTAAGATAAACTTATTTCTAAATTAGTTTTACAAAATTGACATTTCTAATTTGGAAACAAAAATTTTCTTTTTTTATTTCACACAGTAGAAGGTATCTAATGTGACTACTTCGAGGTTTAGAAATTCTGATTTTTTACATGTATCGAACTATAAAGAAAAGAATGAGCTATCTGTGCAACAAAATGGTTGAACGAAGTGGAAATTTAAAATTTTTAAGAAAAAATACAGATTAATTTATGTAAAACTATCCTAAAAAATGAAAAAAAAGAGTTGAAATTTTTGCTTTTGCCTTTCATTTTCATTTTGTACGGAGAATATTTCGTAAGAATAGATGTATTTTAGGCAAACAAATACTTATGTGCAGGATTGTTTTCAGTTGTATTTTTGCATACAACTCATACATGGTACATAAAGAAAAGTGTACTTTATAAAAATGGCAGCATAAAGAGAGTTTGAAAAAATGTAAAGGAATCATTCCAAACTGGGAATTGGCACTTATTTTTAGCTATTTCCATTTTGAAAATGTGATTTTTTTCCAATTCTGTTCATTCCATTTATTCTAAAAAATTCCAAATATTTTCTCTGAAGTTATCTTAGAAAACTTATAAATAAATAAAGAGAAAACCCTTTCATATCTTAGTACATGACAGCGATCTTAGAAGCTGTGGAACAAAGAGACTTTTATTTTCAGTTGCTTTGATTTCTAAAGGGAAATACTGGAAAATAAAATTTTGAAATCACTACAAGAATTTAACTTGGAGTAAGGTGATTTTGTAAATTTTCTTCTTCTTTTTCCATTTAAAATTTTCTATATGGAGTACTGTTTTTATTTCCTATCTATTTATATCTGTGCAGGGGAGGACGATGTGGTATATGTATAATAATTCTCCTTCTCAATTTATCTAAAAGAATTTTCTTTAATTCATGATGTCTTGAACTTAGAGACATCGCGTTTTCATTTATCGTCTGATGGGAAAGAGAATTTCAAGTACAACTTTTACTCCTTAAAAACTGGTACATTTCATGGTGAAACGAAGCAATATTGATCAGCTTCCAAATTTGAGCAATCACAGTGTTAAAACCCCTAAATTATATGAGTAAGAAACTTTTCAGAAACTCCAGGTATTAGAAATATATAAGTTGAGGTCTTTAAAATGAAAGAGTGAAAGGCTTTTGTGCTTTACAAACTTCCTATGTATGTTTTGTTGCAAATTTTTGTGTCTTTGTAAAATGAAATGTGTAACTGAAAAAGCTGTTTCTCTAATCGCACGCACACACACAATTGCACTAACATATATAATGAACTTTCAAAAGTTACGGTTCAACACAAGCTAAACTACTTCAATTTAAAACGCTTATTATTTTAAGATAAAATTATAATTAAGAAAACTTTGATCAAAAAGTATTGGCCATGCTATCACAAAAAAAGAGAGTATCAATTTATAATTCAAAGTATGTGACTTCTTCAAAATAACATCCATTCCAACTTCAAAGACTTTCTGCTAACATTTTTTTCAATCCTCAAAACATGGATTAAAGTCGTTTCTGTGAAACACTTTCAAGGTCCGAATCGAAACTTTTTAATACTGAATTTGTGGAGCTGTATATTTTGAATGATTTGTCAAAAATCACTAATAATAATGAGATTGAGAGACGTGAGATTTGGCCGTGGGTAGCCTAGTGGTTAGAGCACCAGACTCCGGACCGGAAGGCCTGGGTTTAATGCTCGTACCACCAAATACCCTCCGAGTACACGCGGAGCACGTCCCTCGTTAACAGTGTGTCTGAAAATCTGTGGGCTGAATCACGAGTGCAGGGAACTGGAGAAAATTTCCCTCCAAATCAGTTTCATGCCTAAATTGGGGAGGTGGAGATAGGTGGTGTACGCCATCTATCGTTCCTTTGGGAATTTCTCCGAGCTAAATCGTACTGTCACCTGTATGGTGCTCAAGGCTAAAAGCCAACGACAGGCGTACATCTAGCCCATTGCCACGATGAATTTCGTGGGCCTCGATCTGACTATGTCAGGCAGGTGGCATGAGCAACAACAACAGATTGAGAGGAAACGTAACGATGAATTGTTTCACTTAAACGCTGCAAAACAATCGAAAAAATAATCTTCATAAACCATCTAATTAGTTGGTATAAATTCATAATACTAAATTATTATAAAAAAATGAATATTTTAATTTTTTATAACTCATTTTACATCAGATACGGTTTTATTTTTCCAAGAAAAATTTTTCTGTTTATTAAACTTTTCTTAATTTAAGAGGTACTGAAAGAAGTCTTTAAAACATAAGAACAAAATATTCAAATATCTCCATCGGATAAAATTGTATTTAAAATTAATTAATTATTTAATAATAAATTAGAACATTGACTGTCCAACTAGATTAGTTTTTAGAGACATTTTTAAGCTAACGGTATGTAACGATGGATTGACAAATGAAAATGTGAAATCCATGTTATTATTTTAGATTCTAAGAAAGTAATTATTGTTAAAAAATAATTAATATACTTAGGTTTTTGTAATATATATATATATATATATATCATAAACATTTTCTTTTTATTGCTTTAAATTGATGTGAAAATTTATCCCTACGACAATCAAAGAAAGCAATGAACTTTACCTTGATTTTTGTTTGTCATCGTTTTTGATTAAGTGTCATCTTTAAGTATCTTTTATCATCTTTTAGTAGCATTTCATATGTGTTTGTAACATAATTTAATGCATTTTTTATACTCGACTTCTTGGAAAACCAACGCGAGGTGAGAATTCTTCCCACAATTAAAACATTTATTCTTAGACTATGAAATGAAATGAACTGCTGAGTTTTGTCATGTGTTTGTTTGAGTCACAAAATAATTGATAAAAGTTTTCAGATGATACCTACTATATATACATTTTTTAAAAAAACCTTCTGAGTACTTTTTGAGCACAGTAGAATACTAAATATCTACTTTTTTAACTTTGCACGCGAACTAGTTATTAATAGTTCTATAGCTAGTTACTACTCTCCTGTACGAGGCGTGTCCGGAAACTAAATACAGTTTTGGAAAAACTCGTACAAAAAAAAAAATCTTTTTTAAAAACAAAATTTAATTTTACAGGAAAGAGCATGTAAGAAACTATTTTTATACATAGTTACCACCATTGTTCAAACATTTGTCATATCGGGAAACCAACTTGTCTATACTTTCTTCCAAGAAAGATGCTACCAGTGAAGGGAGCCATTGCTGGACAGCTCTTTGTGGAGAAACTCATCACAAAGCAATCTTATTGTGAACCTTCTATTTTCACGTATTTTCTCATCCACTTTTTCAACCAAACCATTATTGACAACACAAGGTATCCCACTCCGTGCACTGTCATAAACATTGGTGCGCCCATCATTGAATTATCCGAACCCACTTTCTCACCATTCCATCATTCATTGCATTTTCACCATAAATTTCTACAAGTTGAAGGTGAATTTCAACTGGTTTAGCATTCCTTGTTTTCAAAAAAAATAGATTACAGAACGAACTTAATTGTCGGTGGTATCAACAATCGTCTTAAGCCTTTTTAACGCTCACTAACACGTGTAAAAATACCACAATACGACTATAATGGCGCACTGACTATTAAGACTATTAATGACACTACACTGACTATCAACCAGAGGCTCATGTGCGGAGTTCATGAGTAGAACTCCGATAGTACCTCTGTTCTGCGGTTGAAGTAGAACTAAACGGTATTTTAATTTCTGGACACGCCTTGTTTCAATTTCTTCTTATTTGCTAAATTCTTAATTTAATCTTATCTGAGTTCAGCTATATACACAAGGCAAAAAAACTTTTGAGCTATAGAATTTATTCAAAATAAGTCCCAATTTTTTAAACTTTCTCTTGAAATGGATCAAATTTCTGTAAATTTTATGTAAACAGTAATTATGTGAGTTATTTTGTCCCTCTTTTAGGACATTTTTGGATACGAAGTAAATTTTGAATTTTAATTGGCATCGATTCTGTCGAGTCGATGGTTCGCATACTGATGTCATTGAAAACTCGCGTGCAGAGGGGGTGATATATAGTTAAATATGTCGCCATTCAAAATCCCCATACTATGGCGTGATGTAGAAGAATGATGAGAGTAGCACACCACCTAAGGCAAGGGTAGTGAACCTTTATGGATCAACGCGCCCTTTTTTATCTAAAGAAATGTTTAATGAGGTATACACGTGCCATCAAATAATTTTTATTTGTGATTATTGGGAAAATATATAATAAAAATTAAATACTGACAACTCAATACTCTTTATTTACTGCGAAAAAATACATTTCGCACTAGAAGTAGTAAATGTTTAAGTTATACGTGTAATTCAAATTAAAGTAACATTAGTATAATTTCTGTGTTGAAGATTAGATGACAAATAACTTATATTAGGATTGTAAGATGTTACTTTTAGAAGAATGCATACTGAATTGGAGTCCTCTGCCAAATGGTTTCTAAACGAGTCTTAAATGTTATTCATCTCTAAAAATAATGATCTGTAGATATACGTAGATGAAAATATGATCAAAATGGCATGAGCCATCTTCTTCAAGCAGCTAAATGTGCCTGTGGGATCGAATTCCATGTTCAAAAAATTTCTTTACTGGCATTCTGATCATTCTAATCTGGTTTGCTAATCTTTCTGTTTTGATCAATTCCAACTTTTTCCTTGTTTCAGTAAATTTTTGAGGCAATATTAAACTAGACTGGGTATCAATCAGTAGGATTTCAAATTCTTCAATTTTAACCAATCGAATGGGAACAAATACAGTTTATCAAAAGAAGGCCATCAGGGTATAAAAAAGAACTTGACCATTTCTGATAATTCTTTGAACTGAGAAAATCTCGCTGAAAACGTAAGCCATTTTGATCGGTGGCTTGCCCAAAATATTGTATCGCGTGCCATCAATGGCACGCATGCTATTAGTTTGCCATCCCTGACCTAAAGTGTCTTCCTCATCACTTGAATGTGGCTCAAAGTTACAATGTTCGTTGCCAATAGTCCTTATCGTCTTACTGAGCCCACCTATATATTCCTTAAATTATGGCTTAGCTCTTTAGTTAACAATAAGACTATTCATATTAAGTTAAATTCTTGTTTCAAAATAGCAAAAGTTATCTCCAAAAATTTAAAAAATTTTTTTTCGGTTGCTTTGTTCCATTATGTTTAAAATAAAGGAGAAGTTCTAATATAAAACGTCTTCCTCATGTTACTGAATTATTTTTTTTTTAAACTGAAGGATAAATTAAGGTGAAAGAGTGGCATCAGGAAATGGTGGCGTCAGCTGGAGATTATTGTTGTTTTTGATGCACTTGAAAGATGCTGGAAAGATTTCCCCCCTTTTTTTGCCCTATATATATGTTTATTATTTTATTGTTCTAATTTGATTGTATGATTTTTTTGGTATTGTGAATTTTTTTTTTATGTTCGTATTTATGAATTGCCGCACTTTTTTCCAAAGTTAATGCTACTGAAAATCGGGTGCGGCTTAGGAATCGAAGGGAGAAAAATTCGTTAGATGGAACAATAAAAGCAATTAAAGGTTTGTGTATGTTTTTAAAGCTCATAATATTGGTAAAATAATTAATTTTTCACTTCTTGTTAGTTGTCATTTTAAATTTATTCTGATTTTGTAAAATTGGATATTGATATATATAATTTTCCCTTTTTTTTAAAAAAAATTTTTAAAAATTTAGGTGTGAAATTGAATTAGGGGTCTCAAAGACCAAAAATACGGGGATTAATTTGTGTAGTGTAAATTTTTTATTATGCGTTTTTTTCCTTCCATTCTAAAAATTTTTGAGGTTTTTTGGGTTTTATTTGTAATTATTTATGTATGTCGTTATTTTGCTTTCATTTGTAATTATGTATATATGTTGTGAATCTATCTTTAGTTTGTCTTATGTAGTTATATATGAGTATTGTGTGAATTTACCTTTGTTTTGTGTGATGTGTACTTCTATAAAAATTTAAAATACCATTTTTTTTTTTTCAATAAAGACTGAAGTGGGGTTGGTTGTTTCTCTTTGGGGAACCGGTTTGTAGTTCTAAGCCCCTTTTAGGTGAGTTGGTATTTTACCAATAGTCCTTATGCTGCTTCGAAGAGAGGGAGTTATTTATAAAAATCAATCAATTTTACATCATATGATCCCAATACTCGCAAGTGCAGCAATTGAGAAAAACATTTCTTCACAAATGCAATAAATTTAATATTTTTATCTAAAAATTGTTTAGTGTAATAAATAAGCTAACATTTTCATTCGTCAATTTTATTTCAGTAATCAGTGTTTAAAGAATTACTAATCACAAATTATTCGATAGTTGAAAATTAATGTCACACTAGAACCAACACGAAAGCAGTTGAGATTGTTTCCGTGCACTGTGTTTATTGTAGTCGATAAAATGAAAAAGAGGAAAAGAACCAACACAATGCTCTCACACCTCTATGCTAAGTCAACAGGAGAAATCTGAGCATCGACAGTTTTATGACAGCTCGTGGGAGTTATTCATTGTGTTAATATATTTTAGTTACACAAATGTCACTGTAAATTTCAAGATTTCAGGAATCTCTAGTTAGTATTAGGGAGAGAAACCTTATTTATATAAAATTATACTGAAAGATTGCTTATTAAGGTAGAAGTTGAAGTAACAGGAGATCTTCTCTGGTAATGCATTTCGTAATTTTGAGTCAGTCAAGGGGTGAAGACAGCAAGTGAGCTAGAACTTCATTCTTCTAACTTCCACACCATCCCTATGCCAGACATTGGAGTCCCTCCAAACTTAACATGCACCAGCACTTCTACGAGTAAGTTCTTCGTCTCACATTAAACATACTTGAATGTCATTGAAGTTTTAGTGTTTGATTATCTTTTTGCCAGTTTATTCTCTTAAGATCCATTAACTAGCAAAGTTGCTATTCATTCCCATTGTTAAAATGACCGTATTCCATTCAACCAGGGAATTCAAATTGCAATATTTGGAAAGCAAAGCTTAATTTCTATCTCTGAATGTTTAATTAAAATACATCTTTAGACAAAAGAGATTTTGTTGATTTTAATCCACGTCACATTCTGAAGCAGCACAAGAGCTATTGGCAACGGATCTCGCAATTTTAAATCCTGGTCAAGTTACGAGGTTGACACCTGAGCTGGCACCCATGAGCGCTGCGTACACCCCGCACCTCCAGCATCGTGGAGAGGGTCAAGACTTTAGGGACCCAAAGCTTGACTGCCACCAAGTACGGCTTGGGTCCCCAAACTTGACTTTCCAGGAGAAGGCCTTACATTCTCCGCACGCCATTGTTGGCGTTCCCATCTCAAAACTAACACCCAGCGGGAGGATTTTCAGTCTCAACAGATTTAACGTGCATAAGCTCCTCTACACGAGGAGACTTCAATGGCACTAGGGCTCGAACCTGTAACTCAACAACGTAAGCCACGAGTTCGCAACCATGACCACTCGGTTATCCGACACCTAGACAAAAGTGAGTGAGTGAGTGTATATTAACGTCACACTGTTCAGCTACACAAGGGCTTTTGGTGGCGGACAACGTAGAAATGGTCAAGAGACGGACGACACCGAGCTGGCACCCTCTCCTAACTACCACACCTCACCAAGGGGAGGACGTTTCAGCCCCGACAGTTTTACGTGCACCGCGCCCTTACACGGGGGGTTTTTAGTGGTCTGGTTAACTCGTGACAAACCGCCACGATCCGATACCTATCCACTGGCTACCGCGAACTAGACAAAGGTGATAAAAAACTGGTAAAACCCTTTAATTATGAGTCTATTACCCTAAGAACCAAAACTCTTCGATAAGCAAACGAAATAAATGGAAAGAACCTATCAAAAACTGTATTGTTGAATTTAGTCATAAGTCCATTTTGCATTGTATTAAGTAGTGAATGCTGTCTCTGTTGTTACTAATGCCACCTGATTGGCATTAGCCATATCGAGGTCCATACGTCTGTACGTATTAAACACCATGCAGATGCAGATTTTTTGGGTCGTTTCCCCCATTTTGGGGGAGAACACTGAGGGGGAGGGTCAGTGGCCTCCCACCTCTCTTCCCCTTCCACCAACCTCACGAGAGGACTTGCGATTCGACGGCTATTTAGAGTACCCTCATACTTTGAAGACATTATAAATTTACAAGCATCCATGCCTTCTCCAGGATTCAAGCCCAGATCCTACGACAGAGCAGTCAGCGTCGCTAACCACTATACTGGATGGACACAAATATTATTTAATAGTTGTCATTGTAATGGTCAACCCAATACTACTTTATCTCCTTAATTGCTTTAATTAATATCATATATATTATGAAGAAATTACTAGAACGTTGTTGGCAGTGGACTTCCAATTTTCAATGATGATCATGAGATAAAGGCGATACGTAGTTAGAAACCCACTTTTAAATTCCCCTCAACATCACTGAAAAACTGGAGGTTTTAATTCCATTTCAAGAGGAGGTATATTTTTTATATTTTTTTTCAAACATATCTGCTGAAAATTATAATAAGTCCTACAGGCACAGCAGTCAGCGTCGCTAACTACTATAGCAGATGGGCGGCAAGTAAAAAGCAGAAAAAAATGAAAAAAAAGAGAATCGAATGAATAAAAACATAGAATTACACCTCCCCACCATCCATATTCTTTCTTATATAATGTTAAGGTATCCGACTACGTTCGTAACCGGGATTTTAAAAAAGCGAATAAATGGGTAATTTTCATGATATTTAGTGTTACTTAGATTAGAATACATGTATAAAATGGTTTTAAGGACATTATATATATGACAAAAAAAGTTATCTAAATGCAATATTTTGGCCAAAAATTAACTAGAATAACATTTTTTCTAAATGTTCTCCTATTACAAAAAATGCTTCTATAATAATAATACTTTGCTTAGATAAAGTAAAGACTTCTCCAAAGAGTCTGAACTAGGATTTTTGAAAAATTCACATTATTTTCAAAGTTAGCAATAATTATCGCCGTTTTTTTCTCAAAATTCTCCTCTGTTGAAGTAAAATGGATAAACCCACTTTTAAGTTATATGTTTCAAAAATTCTAGTTGAGCCTCTGTACAGAGGTCTGAGCTATATACAGGCAATATATTATATATAATAGAAGCATTTTTCACAAATGGAGACTATTTTGAAAATGGGTCATTCTATGTTCATTTTTTGTCAAAATATTGTACTTAAATAATTTTTTATTGTAATACTATTATTAAAACAACTTTATATACATTTCCTAATCTAAGGGACACTAAATATTATAAATATTATCCATTTATATGCATTTGCAAAATCACGGTCCGAACGTAGTCGGATACCTTAAAACAATAAACATATTCTTCAGATGTGTTTCCAAAAAAAAGCAACCGTCATTTTCTTTAAATTCATTTTGTTCTTTTTTCATAAGACATTACTACTCTCGCGAATATCGATAACAAAAACCAAACTGTATCTTTCGTATCACGTTTCATAAATAAAATGTAACCTCACACATACATTCTCTCCTCGCTAGTTTATGCTTTATTTTCCTCTCTTAGTTATAATGAGGACTCAAATCAGTAGAAAATTTTATCACGCAAGCAAAAAAAAAGATGGCGTTCAAAGGCTGAGTCAAAATTTTCTTCGCTGTCCAAATTCCGATAAAATCTTTTTAATGACTTGAAAGAAAACTCGACGTTCGAACTAAGTTTTTAAAATGACACAAAGTGACGATGCAGAAGATGCTGAAGGAGCCATCAAATTTGAGTGTAAAATCAATAGCATCTTCCCTAAAGTTTAAAGAATGTTAACTGCGTTATAGAAGCTGTTAGATGCTATCGCAGATTTCATTGCTTCATTTTACAATTCTAATGCATGTCTTAGATCAGTGGAAGTTAAAAGTAAAAGTAGCACGGTTATATATACAGCAGCGTGTTTCTCAAACTGTGGGGTGCGCATCTACGAGGGGGACGCGAGCATATTGAAAAGTTGAAAACATAAGATTATTTAAAAAATTTATTAATTTTTTTACTGAATGTAAATAAATAAAATACTTTCTGACATAAAATAAAATACATATTTAAAAGGATATATTACACTTATACATGTATCAGTGCTACATAATGTACTTTATAATTAATTTAACAATACTAAGTTAAGAACAAGTTTATTAAATACCAGTGATCCTATAGGCTTTTCATATATATAATTAAAAACAAAAAATTAACACTTTTCTTGATTATTTGTACGGTTTATAATGAATTCCTTAAAAGTGCCGATTAAAAGTTACGCGATTCGCTTCCCAATGCCAACCGTTTTCCACGTAGGCACGAGTATGTGATGTATTGGGGGGGGAGTTGAGTTGAGTTTGGTGTTTTACGGCGCAAAAGCCAGTTTTGGCTATACTGCGCCAAACATTCATAGGTCTGTGATCTGGACGGGAAAAGAAGAAATTGGATGACAAGATGGAGGGTCGAAAATAGAGAAGGATCACTGGGGTACCCCGGGGTCGTGACACCCCTGTTTACCAAAGATAGTAAACCCCTTGAAAAAAGGAAAAGATCACTAGGATACCTCGAGATTGTGACACCCGTACCCACCTAAAGAAGGTGAGCCTCCTGAGGGGATTGGGGAGGAATACAGAAGCAAATAATCCGAAATAAGTAAATCCTTCGCGAACAATGTCAAGAACCTTTTATTGCATTCCCAAGACTTCAGAATAAGTTTATAGGTAGCAGTGCACACAAAAGATCGTATTTCTAAAAGACGTATATATACGTTCGGGACGATATATACGTTTATTTACGTCGTAGATAAACGTTTCTTCTTAGCGAAACGTTTATCTACGGCGATGGTGCTTAAGAGTTTAAAGTCGTATTGTAATCTTATCGTCAAAGTATAGTATTATTCAATTCAATACATTCTTATTGTATGAGGGGGGCGATGAAAATTATGATTGAATATTGGGTCGCGAATACTCCAACTTTGAGAAGCACTGATATACAGAATAGATTTTATTTGTATTTTGCTTGTGTAAAGAAATCTTCTTGGGAGAAATCTTTTATATGTATGTACAGAAGTAGATCCTGGAAATTTTTTGATTTGCCGTAAATCAAAATGCCAGTGCTGAAGATATTAAAGATGCATATTCTTTCTTTGGAGTATAAAATTCTTTAAGGCTGTCTTCGGTAAAAGTATCGAAAGCTCTAAGTGTAAACGCGAAGCACATTTTCAGACAGAAAAATGACCCAATTTTCATGGAAATTTGCAATGTTATAACTCGTACCTCTGTTAACAATATAGTGTTTTTAAAAATTTCAAAATATTCCTTGAATACTTCCTTTTTTGTTTTAATACGTGAAAGCAGAGCCCATTTAACATGATTGTATAGGATAAAAAATGCGAAACACATTTTATACCCGAAAAAAGGAATCAACTCGGTTAAAAATGGGAAATATGATAAAAATGCTGCTCTATAAAGGATAGTGAAGCCAAAATATCATATTAATTTTTCATTTCTTTTATATCTGAAAAAATGTTCCAAATTCGGGTCCTATTCTTTAACATTAACCAAAAATAGCCTTAAAATACTGTAGAATATTTCAAATTATACCGGTATGGCTACACTTTCAAATATTAATTGCAAACGAGCAAGGGAAGATATTAATTTACGGCTTTTTATGTTCCCTAAGAAAATACTTAGGTTTTTTTACGTTGTTTCATTTTATGATTTCAATGGGCACACTAATAGAACGAGCAAGACAACAAGTCTATATATGATTTTGGGCCACGTTTTTTCAAGCATTGCAAGATCAACAATCTGAATGACCGCTGTGATTCGACTTTTCAATCCATCCGTGTTACGAATTGGAAATCGGTAAACAATGTTGCTCAAGTGTCAGTACAAGAAGTCCACAGGTGTTATGTCTAAAGATCTAGGTTGGGCCGTGATAGCCTAGTGGTCTGGGTCACGGACTCATGGGTAGCGTGTTATAAGTTCGAGCCTAGTACCGCTGAAGACCCGACGTGTAAAGGGATGCGCGTTAAATATGTCCAGTAGGGATTGCAATACCGGTATTTTGAGCTATTTGTACAATTTTATAATACCGGTTTTTCGGTATTTACTAGAAACACAAAACATGTGTTACTATTAGATTCTAAAACACGTTGGAACGGCTTACTCCTATATAATGATGGAACGATTTTTGAAACTGAGAAATCCAATCTAAAAAGCAATGATCGACTTAAACCTGTAAATTAATTGTTTTGATAATGAATTCGACTTAATATCCAGAACTGTATCAGCTCTACTTCCAATAAAACTGGCTCTTGTGGAATTATGTCGGAGAGATTCTAATTTATTAACAGCTAATGCAACAATAAATTTCATGTTGCAGTCACTGAAAGAACAGTACATATCACTGTCTGAAGAATTATGTATTACATTGAAAATTTGATCAAATTTATAATAAATTTCCTTAAAATTTTCTTACCCATCAACCTATTTACAGGTGCTAATTTGATATCGGGGGTAGTAGTGCCAAGTTGTCGTTTATGTTCGCCAAGATGGGCGATAATATTACAATATGGTTACCTTAATATTTTTATTGTCTGTCGATGTGGTTGCCATGGGGATAACGTATATTAGAAATAACTTTTATTCGTTTTTTCTCGCTGTAACCCTTTAATTTCAGACGATATCTTTAAAAATTTAACCATTTTCAGTTTAATTTTTCTATTTGCGTCTTCTGTTTAATTCTGGGCTACATTCGAATATGGATATTTCTAAAATGAGTGAGTACTAGAATATTTTTTTCTTAAAAGAATAAGTGTTGTGCTTTTAATTATCGCTATAAATCGTTTATTTTCGTTTTAATAATGTTTTTTTTACGTTCTCTTTGTTCGATGATATTCGTTGAAGGAACTTGCAGTGCAAGTTTCATATTGCAAGCTTTCACTACTTTGTAATTGATATTCTTAATTAATTTTAACATACATTATGTAATTATTTTATTCATAATGAAAAAAATGCAATTATTACTATATGTAATAATCATATAATATTCGTTATTTATAATTGTTTCTTTTAGCATTTATTTATAAATATTATATATTTCGTTATTTATTTATAATTGTTTCTTTTAGCATTTATTTATAAATATTATATATTTCGTTATTTATTTATAATTAATATTGTTTTTTATTTATTATTATTATTGTTATTTATTTATAATTATTATTGTTATTTATTTATAATTATTATCTTATTTATTTATAACTATTTCTGTTGTTTATTTATAGCTATTCTTATGTTATTCATTTATAGTTATGTAATACGAGTTCTCTTATGCATTATTTTTATTTTTTTTACAATTCGTCGATTATTCTTTTTTATAATTACTATTTAATTATATTATAGGATTATTATGTCTAATAACTGTTACAAAATCGTACTATATGAATATTATATATAATTGCGATAAATAATATTATAAGATTAGTATATGTCCTTTTAAAAACTATTATTGTACATGTTTCTTTTTTTTACATAATATTATTATTCATAAATTTTTTGATTGATCTAGGGTTTTCTCAACCTTTCCCCTTTATTTGAAATACATTTCAATGTATTTCAAAACAATTTTTTAAAAAAATTTTTGGTATCATTAAATTACCGCTAGGGGCCCTTTGGATTTCATTCAGCAACAAGCAGTGCTTGGCGCTATCCCCCATATCAATATTCCGTTTTTGAACAAAAAATTTAAAATTTAAAAATTAAAATTAAATACAATACAAAACCCTATAAAAAACCACACACACACATCCGACGAGAAATCGATTCATTTAAAGATAAGGGATTTAGAGGTAAATACAAGGAAAAAAAGTTTATCGCGCATTGCCAACAGTACCACCAACTAGCGTAGAAGAACGTTTTCGACAGCTGGTAATTTTTGTACAAAATTATGTTCCAGCTTAATGGTGGTACAATTGATGCATTATGTTTTATAAGAACACATTTCAAAAATTTGTAATTTACCACAGACTGAATAGTGATATATTTACCCTTTTTTTTATTCTTTACATACTGTTATAATTTATAAATTACATATTATTTTTTGTTATATTTACACTTTCTAATAAAGCTGACAAATATAAAACAAAGAAACACATGTGTTTTCTTTCTTTTTTCTAAAACTTCTACTACCGGTATTAAGATCTAAAAAATACCAAATACCCCGGTATAGAACTCTTGGTCTGATATTGCAATCCTTAATGTCCAGGCTCAAACGTCCTCCCGCTGGTGTGGTTTGAAGTTAGGAGATGGGGGTGCCAGGTCAGATGTCGTCCTCGTTACTTGACCATGGTTTAAAGCACCACTAGATGGTGCCACCAATGAAATGGCTCTCCTACCTGAGAACTTGACGTGTGTGCGAAGGCTTGGTTTTCAAAATGTTGCCCATTAGAAATAAAATATACGTATATAACTATTCCTTGTGGCAGAATATTTAATTGTAGGAAATTTTAGAATGTTAGACTCCATCTCAAGGAATAAAAGGAATTCATTACACTTACGTAACTGAAATATAAGTAATGTAAGTAATAAGTGAAGAGAAGAGGAATCGCGTCTCAAATCAGAATAACTGTTTGTTATCGACGGATTTTGGAATTTGAATCCAATTCACTCTCCTATCATCCACACCATACCAATTGAGCATTCTGAGGTATATATATATAGGTCAAATTCGCGATTCAACACGTATAATAATATCTACACTGGTGTGCAAAACTTAAGCAACAGGTGGGTTTATTGCCATAACTTCACGAAAAACATCTGAGAAAGAAATTTGGGAAAAGAGGAGAGTATTGTACGTAAAGGATGACGAAAGCATCGGCGCTGAAAAGGAATCAACGCATACGGTATGGAATCAAACAAAAACAAGCTTTATTGAACGCATAGTATCGTGACTCATGATTGTCTATCCAACAGGAAGAACAACAAGCAGATGTTCTAATATGGTTTTGCCTCCCCTTTTTTGGGGTTGCTTTTTCACCGCCCGCATACTCAGAACCAGCTGGTGCAACATTTTCTTTAGGTAGGAGTGCCCATTCCTCAATCAACATCTGTTTGAGTTGTTGGTTGTACTCTGGATGATGTGAGGGTGAGGCAATACGTTCCCCAAAGCATCCCAAAACATGTTCGATGGGATTTTAAAATTGGGAGCACGCTGGCCAATCCATTCGAGTGATATCTTCACTTTCCAACAGCTCTCAACAGCAAGAGTGCGATGTGGCAGTGCATTGTCATCCATAAATGAAGTTGGGCCAATGGCACCTCGGAAAAGATGCAGATGGGGAAGAAGTACCTCCTCACAATAGCGATCCCCGGTTACAGACCCTCTGTCGAAAAAGGGAAGCTCAGTTCCGCCATTCAGCATAATGCCATCCCAGACAAGAACTCTAGGACCACGTAACAATGTTTTCCTTGATGTTACTGGGATAAAACCGGGTCCCGATCTCTCTTCAAATCAAAACGCGTTGAGAATCGCTTCTGGTACTGAACCGACTCTCATCCGTAAAGAGAAAACGACTCCATTGATCCGTTGTCCAGTTTTTGTGCTTCTCTGTCCCACTGTAAACGGTGGCTTCGGTGGCCATCTTTCAACGGGAGGCAGCGTTCAGGACGGGGGTGAAGGGCCCCCTTTGTGAAGGCGTCTGGCCACAGAAAAACCGCTACATTTTGTAGACCTGTTGTTGACAGAGTTTCTGAACAATGGCGCTTGCTGACTGCTGTCGAACTTTTTCGCCTGCAGGATGATATATGGGTCATCCCCTGCAGTTGTCGTCCCGAGCGGCCACCCCAAACCCTTTTCTAACAGCTGTACCCTGTGGTTTGGAACGTTTTCCGCGCGAAACGACACTTTTGTTGATTCCGAACTCTGCAGCTACACTGGTGACAGTACGTCCCTCCCCCCAGCTTTCCGATCATTGTTCCACGTGTGAAGTCATCCAGATGATTTCTTCTAGCCATATTTCACGAACTGACCTCACTGGCACTTGCAGAGAATATGGTGAATTGCGTTTCCGTCCTTCATTTCATTCTACTGTTGAGCAGCGCGCGCCGACATCACGCGTTTTGCGTACGCTCACGTCGCTTCTGACGTTTTGTTCCTGATATTTGCATACGCATGACGTTTCTACTGACTTACGTGTTCCCTCTACTGATCTCCAGACCTCCTTTTCTGCAATTTCATGGCTATCTGCTAAATTTTTACATTGTTGCTTAAGTTTTGCACACCAGTGTATTATTCCACACCATGATCTTGTCTTTATTGAAATCAAGATATGAATTTATGACCCTTCACTAGTATATTGAAGTTCATAAAGCAAGAGATATCCGAGTTCCACAACCTTTAACTCTTACAGCACATTTGTAACAATATATGTTATAACAATATGCAAAGTATACGTAACAATATTTTTTTTTTACTTTTTTACTGACGATAATTAATAAAAACAAAAAATGACAATTATACTGGCATTACTATAAAAGTCCAAGCATCAAAAAAAAAATTGTAGACTAATGAAATATCGACAATATATTTGTCTAGGTAACATTATTTGGTTGATTTAAGTTTCAATATCACACGTGAATTTAAGAGAAAGAAGAGCCATTTAAAGTGAAATTATGATATATTAATAACGGTATATAAAACGGTTTGCATGCAAACGCGTATACATTGTGTAAAACAGATGCCGGTAGTTAATTTGTGGGATAGAATTACATGCCTAGAGGGCACTAGGTCGGTCAATATAACTGAGGATGACGCTGGAGTTATCATCCAGTTATGTCCAATTCATGCTCGATTGGAGATCTAGCCGACCAAGACAACACGCCGCTACTCCTCAGAGCACTATGGGTTACAACAGCAAAATGAAGGCGCAAGTTATCTTCTTGGCAAAAACCCCTTGAATAATGTTCATAAATGGCAGCACAACATATTGAAACACATGCCTGACGCACAAGTTTGCAGACAGGATGCGTGGAATAACCACGAGAGGAAATTGCTTCCCAGAACACAATTCCAGGTGCACGTCCAGTGTACCGACTTTCACTGACAACACAACAGATCTCCATTCCTTCCTCCAGTGAGCCCTAATTTGACACTACCGATTTTGCAAAACTCAGTGGTTTGGAACCAGAGTGGAATCCACGTTACGGTGCGTGTGGCTTGGAGGCGTCATTGAAGTAATCGATTTGTAACAGTTCGTGTTGTCGCTGCAACTGGAATTTCTGTTACCAAATTACACTCATGGAGAAAAAAAATTAGCGTACCAAGAAGAAGTCGTCAAAATGAAACGAAATTTTATATACGTAATGACTACTTTGGTATAATTAAATGATTAGAAAATCAAAGAAAAAAGATCATTTACTTCAGAGAAAAAAGCAAAAGAACGGAGGATTTTATACCCTGTTGAACCCCTTCTATATATATATATATAGCGCAAGTGCACGACGCGATACGATCGGGCATTGAGGCATACAAGTTCTATATGATATCTTGAGACATTTCGTTCCATATTTGCTGTAACCTTGCCTCTAGTTCGTTCAAATTCGTAAGATGCCCAGCTCGCCATCCCAAATTATCACAGATATGCTCGATTGGAGACAAATCTCGATTGTAGACAGTGCGGAGACAGTCTTGTGACACCCTTGTCGTGTAAGGCCGAGTATTGTCTTGTTGAAAAAGGGCTCCTGGGAGTCATTGCATGAGTGGCAACACCTGTGGTTTCAGGATGTTATGGACACATAACGTTGGGAGGTCATAGATCAATACTAGGGTTGACCGTGTATTGTAGGCAATGGCACACCATACCATCACACCAGCTGTGGGAGTAGTGTGTAGCTGTAAAGCAAAGGCAGGATTGAGGCGTTCACCACGGGGTCTCCACACAGGAACACGATTGTCATCACTGCTGATATTGAATCTGGATTCTTCGCTAAAGACGATCTGGTCCCATTCCGCTGCAGTTCAGTTTCCTCACTCGCGACACCACTCCAAACGGAGGCATCGATGAGTAGGTGACGACGCCAGCACACGTAATGGGCACCGTTGATCCCAAATATCCTTCAGTAAGGCGTTTTCGTATGGTTCGAGAAGACACAGGGTCCCCTAGTGAAGGTGCTATCCGTGCCTGGATGGCCACCGAGGAAGCAGTGGGCTGTACGCGTGCATTTCTTACGATGTGGCAATCTTCTCGACGACTCGTCTGTCGAGGGCGTCCTGAGCTTGGTCTTCGTGTAAATGACATCTCTCGGATCCACTGACCCCAACACCTCCTCACAACACAATCAGAGCGGCCTAATTGCTGAGCTACTTGCCTAACTGACCACCCAGCTTCCATCATGCCAATGATTCTTACCCTCTCAAACTGCGACCGCGGTTCATATTGTCTTAGGAATCGGCGTAATGGCATGTCTATCTTAGCTCTTCTTTGTAAACGATTCAGCACACTCAAACAAGCTTTGGTTACCTGTTTTATACTCCACGGAGTACGACGTTAAGCACCCTCTACTGGCGATACGTAAAGTGCAATCACGCTGCATTTCTCATCACTTGCATATCTCTCCGGCATGTACTTTCATGCGAAGGTTCGTTACGATCCCGCAATTATTTCTTGGTGCGCTAATTTTTTTGTCCATGAGTGTACTTATAAAAAAAATCGTGATCTAAGAACCCAATCAATGCATCTTAAAACATAACTTTACGTGTTACCACATTTTTCTGGGTACCAACGAAATTTTCTCATGAATCACTAATAGTCCACGGACCACCACATTAGCGGCAACTGCTCTATTATACGACTTCGTCAAATTCAGATAATGATGGCTTCCTCGTCGTCTTAAGGGTATCCTTATCTAATATATTTTTGTCATGAAATAGTATTTTGTAAATAATACTAATGTTTTTTGTTATAATTTTTCCTTAGAATTAAAGATCAGTTTTCCACCCTCATTGGTGTGGAATGGTAGTTTGGAGAAGAGAGTGCCATCTCAGGTGCGCACCTTTTCACTTGACCCTGGTTCATATTACGCGCGCGCGCGCGCGATTCATCATCGATAGCCAAATACATTCTTTTGTAGTACAATGTTAGCACTTAATTTTCCGCTAATTTCCAAATGACCTCTTTTAATTCTCTAATTTAAAAAATAAGTTCAATAGGTCTCGTTTGAAATTTCATCAAGGTATTTACTTAACATTAATATTCACAAAATATTCAGTCGAATATTTAATACATTCCAAAGAAGTTTACGCTAAATGTGATAATAAATAATTCCAAAATAATATTTCTTTTCCCGTTGTCTCTTAAAAGCATAGTATGTATTCATGTTTTAAATATTTATAAAATGTTTAAAACTATTTTCTATACATTTCCTATGGTTACACTTATTTAGTAATGAAAATATTCCAAACATGGTTATACCATTAAAAAGTTCTTTTTCGTGTATTTAATCATTTTTATGTCAACATCGTTATCATAAATATACATTTATTTTGCAGTTAAATATTCATTCCTTCAAAAACACTCATAAAAAAATATATGCTTCAAAAAAGTGAGAATTTGTTTTCATTTATTAAGGTTTAGAGATTATTGAATTATAAATTTATTGCGTACTTTTCAAAAAAGGTTTCTTCTGCATCTAACCGGTTTTCTTGTTGTAGTTTTTCAAACTATATTTATACTGTCCCATAGAGCGAAGAATTTGCTTTACATCAAATATTAAATTTACAGAAGAAATTTGAAAAATTAAGCAAAAAAAAAATCAATATCTTTCGTTGATATAAAAGGGTTTTTTATCAGTTTCAATGCACTTACAATCAGTCTTTATTAAACCAAGCTGAATTAAAATATTAAAGGCTTTATTTTTACCAAAATAAACATGTTTTCAATTCCTACTATTATAGCTCACACTCTCTATATATTTATTTATCTTGGGGGAATTTTCAATAGTTAAAAAATATATTTTAATGCACTCAATTGAGCTGAAATTTTATATACATGATTATTTTGGATGACAATACAATAATTTAATTACAATTTATAAAAATTAATTGATTAAAACTAATTATTTAAAGAATTACAAATACACAGCCACTTTGGCATCATTTTTGGCGACTTGTGGTAAAACTTGGAAAGGTTTTTTCTCACGTTTTAAAGCATTCAGTTGAACTGAAATTTTATATACACGATTGTTTTGGATGGAAATACGATACTTTAATGATAATTAATACAAATTAATGTCCACTTAATGTTGTGATTCTGTCATATGTATTAACATATTTATATTAATTGTAACTATTTAATAAAAAGTAGCTGAAATAAAAATTTTCTTTGTTGATCTAAGTAGGAATTGACGTGAAAAATGTTTTGTATATTACTTGTTTTTATTTAAAATAATGTTGCTAATACTGTAGTACGTCATAACTTTGATCAATCCTTGATCAAGGGATGAGAACAGTATACACAGGAGGATTTTTTTTAAACTGACGTTATTCAGAGCCACCTGTAGCCCAAACTAATAATCGTAATAGCACCAAATTATGTACGAATACTAATAATAAGGGGACAAATTTTTCTGCATTTAAAAGCTAGGACGAAAAATTTAAGAAAAAGTTACAACGTAAATAAATGAAACATTTTTCCATTCAAACAAAAAAAAATACGCTAATTACACTTACATTTCTTTTAATTATTTACTTAAACAAGCCTTTTCCCATTGAATGATTTTTTTTTGTTTTGTTAATTTCTAATATATTGGAAATTTCAGAGCAAGAAATATCTTTTATACGGAATTTTACGGTAAGTACTACAGCTAAAGTATCAAAATTCAATCTTGATTTCTCACACAATCAAAAACTATTACAAATCAAAAAAATTCTTTCAACTTCTGTATTAGTTCCAGGGCAGCACAACGTAAATTCAACAAGAATATGTAAATTTTCATATAGAATGTCTTCATTTTTGAAATGGTTAAGTATTTCAACTCATCTTTTATCAACTTCAACCTGTTGTTTTTCCAATTTTGTTTCAGTTTATTATAATATATATAAATACACACACACACATTCATTCTTTTAATTTCCTCAAACAGACAATTGTCGTCGATTTTAATATCAGGCATTTCTTTCGATAAAAAAAATCAGCACAGTTTTCTGTATCTGCCTAATTTACTTGCGATTAAGTCAAATAACACCATTGAAAACTGTTTATATTTCCTGTGATATTTGTTTCGGACCATTCTTCGATTTATTGGAAACATGTTTGGTTCCTCTCTGAACACAAAGATTAACAGATAAGTGATAAAATATTGAAAAGGAGGACAAGTAGAAGGACACTTTTCGAAGAAGGACAGAACTTATAAAAGCAGGACTGTCCTCCCTAAAGGAGGACGGTTGGTCACCTTACTAATAATGACATGAGAAGTAAGATTTCGTAAGAAAATATTAGTTTCAAACATCGTTGATAGGCGCGCTGTTTTAGATTACCAAACTGTTAATCAACATAAAATATGAGTATGTGCAAGCAAAATAGAAATTTATGCTTTCATATACGTCAACCACGCCAGTAATTTGGGATACAATATACAGGGTTAAAGTGTAGTATGGGGGGCCACTTGGCACAGTCCTTTTTTTTTCTTTTGGCGACTAAACGTGGTCGCCAAGGTACTTTTTTCGGAATTATTTATTATTTATTTTAGAATGAATTCGGTATCTCCCCATGACTTATATACAATGGGAGGGCACGACTAAGGAAGTTCATTTGGGGATGAGACTTAGTATAACAGTAGTACTCCTATAGGGTATTCAAACCCCAATGTAATTCCACCAAATGGCCAATCAATTCCGAGAAAACAGCGTTCGAAATTCATACTCTAAGCTTATATACAAGTTATTTTCTCCTTGATACAGCGTCGCCGTGGCATGATTGTTAGCGTTTTTTCTCTCCAATTTATTTTATTATTTATTTTCAGAATTAAATAATTTTATTTTTTAAAAAAGATTCATTGATTTTTTTAATGATATTCTATATAATTATAGTAACTAGTTTAGTTTTTCAAAACACAAAAACAACCTCTCTCTCTCTAATATATGGTATAACTACAATTACTTATATCATTAAAATCTAATTAATTGTATTTTTAAAATTATTCCTTATATACCTAAATGGCCATAAAATTTTACTTCCGTTTTTAACAACCCGATTTTGATTAAGAGAAAGGCAGCTGTTTTTAAAGAGCAGGTGTTATTCTTTTGAAAACAAAGTATTTTTTTTAAACAAAGAATGATTCAATAAAATGAGAAATCAGTAGGATAACGAATTTTGGTTCCTACATTATTGCTTAACATTTTTTGCCATTTTTACCCCTGTTTTTACAATATAACCTTGTTACTTAAAAAACATTATTCTTGCGGTAATTCTTCTTTTATTAACTGTGCTAGATATCAAAAAATTAATTGTTTCGAATGTTTTTATATGATAATTATCACTCAGGTTCTTGTAAGTAATAAAAAAAATTATGTAAGACACAAAGTTAACTTTTTAATTATATTTACTTAACTTTATTTATTATAAATTAATTTATTTTTACTTTTTATTTATATTTATTTAACTTTTTTATTACTTAATTTATTTTCACTTTTTATTTATAAGTATTATTATACCTATTAGTTTTTTTTTGTGTGTTTTAAAAAAGTAAAATAGTTATTATAATTATATAGAATATCATTAAAATATCAATGAATCTTTTATAAAAAATAAAATTATTTAATTCTGAAAATAAATAAAATAAATTGGAGAGAAAAAAATATAAACGAAGTTGGCGCTCGCGCGTATCGAACTCCGGTCCATTGGATAGTACTCCAACACTCAGACGATCATGCCACGGCGACGTTGTATCAAAAAGAAAATAACTTGTATATAAGCTTAGAGTATGAATTTCGAACGCTGTTTTCTTGGAATTGATTGGCCATATGGCGGAATTACATTGGTGTTTGAATACCCTGTAGCAGTACTACTGTTACACAAAGTCTCGTCCCCAAATGAATTTCCTTAGTCCTGCCCTCTCCTTGTTATATAAAAACTGCCAAATCCGAAGAAAAATCTTCAAACCCGCCCCCTATACTACACTTTAACTCACAAGCAGACATCTCCGAAGAATAGTACAATAATACCCCGACTTACGCGAATCCTGTTTTCAAATCTCGTTAATTCATCTTTTGCTCAAAAAAAAAATTGTTAAAACAGGTGAAATTGGTAATGGGATTGAAGAATTAGTCGATCTTGCTAGGAAAATAAATTTAGACGTGGACAGTGATGATTTTCAAGAACTGTTGGATTCTCCCACATTCAGGAGCTGACAACAGATGAGCTCATAGAAATACATGAGCAAGAGCGAGGTATTGAAGAATTTGGGTCTTAAGATCCAGTCCAATCAGATAGAGTGATGGTTGGAAATTTGACTAAAGGCAGCTTAATTGAAAAAGGGTTACAAATTTTAGGAAATATAGACTCCAGCGGAGAGTGTATTCTTCACACACAGTTCCTACTCTGTTAGTTTATTCTCTCTCCCCTATATATAATTATTTATATATATTTATATATAAAAATCTTCTGTGCGTGTGTATGTGACTAAACTCCTCCTCAGCGGTTGGACCGATTTTGATGACATTTTTTGTGTGGGTTCAAGTGGATTCGAGAATGGTTTAGATTCAGAATTTGGTTCGATATAGCAATTAGTTAAAAAGATATTAATTAAAAACCTTAAAACGCACAGCTGTTTTTTTCCCTGTGTGTTGTTTATTCCGCTTATGCGCGGCAAGAAAAAAAAAAGAAAAGAGCGGAAAATTTTGTTTTTCGCACAGCCATGTTGCGTGTCCGTGGGTTGGCAAACTATCGCATTTTTTTGTTTATGCCCCTCAAGGATTAACCAAAAATACTGTGCATTTAATGGCATTACGATAAATTTATTTATCGTGCATTAAAAAAATATACCTGTTATGAAAATAGCTCGAGTTTTATCTTTTTTATCATTTAATTAAAACAAATTTAAGTTTCTATTCAGAATAGCTTCTATTATGTTCAGCTTAGTTCATAGTATACACTTACTCACACGCAACCGATAGGTCGAATTGTGGTAACTGTGCATGTGATGACGTCAGGTATTGTAATAACTTTTTTTATAAAAATTTTCATCAAAGCAGTCCAGATTGGTACAACTTATTCAAAAAAGTTTGAAATTTTCGGATTTAAGACGTGTGTACAGGACAACATCTGTCGGACCGCTAGTATATATATATATATATCTTGTTCAAATTTTCAATCGTTAATAAAATACTTTTTATTCATCCATTCACGTTCAAATACATTTTTTAAACTTGTAGTGGATGATATTTGATGTTAAGTTTTTTAAATTTTTAATTCATTCCTTAAATTTAAAAAAGAATAAATAGTAACAAACAAAAGTTTTAGTTCAACACCCCAAAAAGAAAGAAACCGTTCGTTCTATCCCTGCAGCGCTATAGGTAGCACGTTGGACTTCTAATCCAAAGGTCGTACCTTCGAGTCCCACCAAGATGGCCTAATTTCTGAGAATGTGATTTCATTTCTTACTATACTATTTTAATTAGAATAATTAAATTTAATTGATGAATAAATAGTAACAAACAAGCAAAAATATACTAACACCATATATAGAAAAGAAAATTGAACATTGCAAGGAAAATCGTTCTCTATTTTGTCACTTAATAGTGTGATTCTGTTATATGTATATGCATAGTTATATTAATTGTAATTCTTTAATAAAAAGTAACTAAAATAAAAGTTTTCTTTGTTGACCTAAGTAGGAGTTGACTTAAAAACTTTTTATTTATTTTACTTGTTTCAACAAAAAAAGGGAACAAAAAAATTATTAGCATGATGCTATGAGGAGATTTTGGGTAAGAAAGAAAGACCTTTGAGCCGCAGACTACTTTGTTACATTTTATGAAACTTTTTACATCCAATTAACTTCAGTTTGCGATTCGGTTTACATCTTTACCCAAATATAAAATTTGAAATTTTATCTGAGTTTTACAAATAAAACAATAAGTACAATTAGTTTAATGTTAGTTTTGAATTCAATGGAAAACATGTGTTTGTTTTTATCATGTGACTTTATGAATTGAGCCTATTCTGCACTTACGATGCATGCGAAATCGGGGTTGCCAAATTGGCGAGTTATTCCAACATTGTCATTATTGCGATGGTACGTAATAAATTTATTACAGCATCCTGAAAAACTTTTTTATAAATATGGAAAAATGACTACAACCTTAGAGGACGATAAATTATTTATTAAACAAAATGAAGGATGAAATATTTAAAATAAACACCAAAGGAAAACGTCTTTCTCCTACGTCTAGTGCTTAGCGTCTCTAACGTCCTTCTGAGTCATTTCTCATGTAGTTCTTTTAGTCGAACACTACTGGTGGAGTGTAACGTCAGTGCGGATTGCTCCACTCGAAGTAACAAAGGGAGAGGGATGTGACAGTGCACATATCCAACCCTACATACATAGAGAGATTTTATAGCCTGATTTATAAAAATGTCGCATACGAATACAATAGAATATTCTTTCTATTAATCTTAGTATGGAGCAAAATGTTTTATATTATATTAAATATCTCATCCAAAGGAAATACAAAAGAATTCGAAAATAAAAACATAATTACTTTTTCTGTTTCACAGGAATTAAAGGCAAAAGATAATTGTAGATTTAAAACTACAGAAGGTCCCTCATTTTCAGGGAAAAATGTGATTCTCTTAGGATCATTTCAACAATTTTTTTTACAAACCCTTAAGCCTGTCATTAAGGTATACTAATATGTTTCAGTCACTTATGTTGGCAGCTTATATCTTTCATGTATATCTTGCCTATCTCATGAATCAGTGGCGTAGCGTGGGCTTTCGCCGCCTGGGGCCGACAGAAAATTTGCCGCCCCTCTATTTTAATTATTAGTCAAGAAAATTGGTAAAAAAAAAAAGCAGCTTTAAATTTTTTTATTGATTAAAAATGCACTTTTCATGTTTTTTTTTATATATATAGCAAAATCTTTTATACAATTGTCAATATCAATATGTATGTATTGCGTTCAAATGCCAGAATAGCTAAATTTGTTAGACTTAACGTGGACATAACGAATCTAAGATAATTTTTGATTAATCTTAGCTTAGAGAGGCTTCTCTCGCAACTGACATTACTGATGGCAGTTGTTAAAAATCTCAACATTATGACTATGTTTAGCAAGCCATCTTCAAGTTTGGACTCAATAATACATTTTAATAAACCCAGAGAGCCAACCCAATGAGTTATTTTTTTACATCCTGGGTCTGTTGCAGCTACGAAAGCTTGTAGGCGTACGCGCTCTCAAGTTGAAATTCTTCTTTATTAATGTCTTGAGGAGCTCTTGATTTAAGTTAAGTTCGTCCATGCTGAATATCACTTCAGGCAAAAAGCATATTTTTGCGCTAGATTCTGCAACTGTTGAAATATTTTCGAATTTCAGCAGTTACTCTGTCTATTAAGAAAACATTGTTCGCCTCAAGTCACCTTCATACGATAACTGAACACCTTTACTTCAGTCGCCAAATATATGCATCCTTCTGATTCGTCTTGGGGGTTCAAAAGAAATTTCAAGCTCTTCACATAAACTTTTAACATATATTGAATCGTCATCCACGAATTCCTCTCGTTTTGTTTCTAATACGGTCTGTAAATCACGTATTTTTTAGCACATTGATGGATATTTAGTCCCTCTGTTTGCAAATAGTTTTGAGCCTCATTGACTTCACACAGTTCCGGTTGTCAGAAGACTAAGTAACATAAAAAAGAATGCGATTTCATAGAGACTAATAAACTTCTTGCATCTGTGCGTGTATCAAAGCTTTCACTCGTTTCCTTCAGTTTCGTCGCGTGGCTGATTTGGAGTTTGAAATATTTTAATTTAAATATCGCGGAGCTTGCCGACGCCCCTTGTAGTATGCCACCCGGGGCCACGCCCCCTCGGAATCCCCTCGATACGCCACTTTCATGAATGTTCTCGAACTCTTACTTACAAATTAAACGTTGTTGAAATTTACTTCAAGAAGTATCATTCCTAGGCGGTATTTTTCAAATAAGTTGGACCTCTATTGTTTCAGCAATAAATCACTCTTTCAACAATTTTTGAGGAAACCATTTAATTCGAAAATTACTGTCATTTGCCAATCAAATTTTTAACCCCTTAAGCGGTCAATTTTTTTGACCCAAAATGTTCCAAGCAAAGGCATTTTTTATTGCATATAATTAAGCATAATACTTAACAGAATGCGAAAGTGGAAGAATTTAATTTTAATTTTTGATTTCAAAGTTTTTACACTATTTTTTATTTTACAATTGGGGAACACAAAAACTCCTGAATGTTTGCTTTTTATAAGTGCACTGCATGCTATGAAGAATTTTTCATGTATCTTAAGAAGGTCCGGCACTTGATTTTTATAAAATTATCGATTTTCACTTTTTTATATTTTCTAAAAGTTTAAATAATTCTGTTTAAAATGACATGAGGAAATACGAAAATTAGAAGTATTTTTATTTATTTTTTTAATGAAGCTACTCCTTTACCGCATTAAAATGAGCTTTGAGCACCTGTGTTTCCCCTTGCATAGGTTGCTGATGAGCGCGAATCCATATGATGTTCAAGTGGAAAAATTTGAGCATATTGAACTTATCCAAAAGTGTATGGGTATACGTCTTTTGATCTTAAAAGCATAGAGAAAAAATGTGAGTGGTGGAAAGAGCCTAAGGGGTCGTAATCGACTCACCGACATTTTAATATCAAAAATCCAAAGATATTATAGTATGTTCATTAGAAATAATTTCAATGATCTTCCCAGCATTAAAACTACTGATTCGGCTGTTTACTTTCATCTTCCATCTTCAAACGAGAGCCCTCAACAGGGGATTGGGTCAGGGTTTTCCGGTTCCTGGTGCCAGTTTAAAAAGACAGAAGCTGAATTTTAACGAAAGGCAGTATGATCATAAACACATACACATGTCCTATACACCAGTGTTCCGCAACCCCAGGTCCGCGAACCGGTACCAGTCCGTGGATCAAATGGTGCCGGGTCGCCAAAAAGAACATTAAACTTTTTCCCCCATTTGATTTAAAGTGGTGCATTTCTCTCGTTTTGGGAGCAACTTTCCACAGAAATATTTTTTTATATTTCCACGTTAAATAAATTTTTTATACATCTTTGGTGTAACTATATTTTATTCTGAAAGCATATTTAAATGTAACTAAATTAAAATTGTGTCAAAAAAAAAAACAATCAAAAAACAAAAACAATCACGTGTCCCCCCCCAGAGGGCCACGGAAAATTTATAAAAACGTTTAAACCGATCCGCAAAAAAAAGTTTGAGGAGCACTGCTATACACCATAATAAATTTAAAGGGAACCCAAATTTTTTACAGATCTGGGGTTATGATTCTATGCTATTAAGAAAATGTTTACAAAAAAAGATGCGGGAACCCAAAAGAGTTTTTTAAAAAACAAATGATCAGTGATTCCCAAATTTTACATTTGTGGGAAATTAAAAAACCCAAAACTAGGGAAAAAATGTATAGGACAAATTTCAATATGAGTCACGCATAGCAAAAATTAATGATCTTAAAAAATTGTGATATTGAACCTATAAATGTGTGTCATAATTTTAAAAAACTAGATACCAAGATTCGTTGGCCCCAAAAAAAGCCCCCTTTAGATCCCCAAAAAAAGGGAAAATTGTTGAAAAAAATTTTGAAAAAATAAGAATCTTTTTTTACCAGCAGAGGGTATAAAAAAGCTTATATGTTTGGTAAGTACTAAAAAAAAAAAAAATGCTCAAAAAAATTACAAAATTTTTTACTTTAAAGCCTGTTTTTTTTTAAAATGTAATATCTTTTCCCTTTTTTTGTACCTTTTTCTCAAAAAATAATAATCAAAATAATCTTCAAATTTTCTTTGTAAGCAGATTTTTTTTACATGTTTTCACATTTTATAATGGATAAATTTGATATATCTTGGGGAAAATTTTATATATAAAATGACTTTTTAAATTAAATTTGGGGGAAAAATTTTGGGAAATTTTTTTAAAAAAAATAATTAATTTTAATTTTTTAACAAAAAAACAAAACATTTCGTTAAAGTGTTATTGATAGTATACGTACCTACTGTAAATTTTTATCCATGAGAAGTAAGTAGTTTCTGAGAAAAAGGTACATAAACTTATGCAATTTTTGATTTTTCTATGGGCGTGCCGGGCATGTTTGTTTTTTCAAATCCTACTATTAGTTCACTTATCATTTTTCTCTCTCTTATATATATATATATAGAGAGAGAGAGAGTATTTGGAAATTTTTGAAAAAGCATTTAAAAAAATATTTTTTATTCATCCATTCAAGTTCAAAAAACATTTTTTTTAAAATTGTAGTGGATGAAAACTAGATATTAATAACAGCTTTTTTTTAAATATTAATTCAAAAAACTAAAAAAAGAATAAAATTTTAAAAAAACAAAAAAAATAGTCCAACAGCATATAATAGAAAGGAAAAATTTTTGTTTTTAAATTTTAGGGAATGGGTAGATTTTGTGGGGTTTTAACCAAAGGTCGTGGCTTGGGGAATGTGATTTCTTTTTTTTATACTTATTTATTAGAATAATTAAATTTTGAATGAAAAAAGTAACAAAAAACAAAAAATAATCTAACACCTTATAGAAGGGAAAGTGGATTCAAGGAAAATCGCTTTTTTATTTTTCACTTAATAGTGTGATTCTATTATTGTATATACATATTTATATCAATTGTAACTATTTAATAAAAAGTAACTAAAATAAATTTTTCTTTGTTAACCTTAGTAGGAATTGACTCAACATTTTTTTATATTACTTATTATAAATGCACTCAGCATGCTATGAGGAATGTTTCATATATCTTAAGAGAATTTATCTCATACTTACAAAAACAATTTCATGTTCGTATCTCTCTCTTTTTCAAACGGTTGAGGGTTTTGTGTGTGTGTGATTATATAAAAGCATACACAATTCGAAAGATGGTGTAATAAAGTCTTACATTGCAATGGGGACAGAGAAAATATCGGTTTTTTTGCGGGATTATCTTTCCATTTTGATTTCTTCTCAAGCAACAAATTGACAAATCCCTGTTCTTTATCGAATATTTTCAAGAATCTAAATTCCTGCTATCAATGAAAAATTCCCGCTTTCCCCACAAAGAAACTCCCAGATGAGAAGTATTTCTGTACCATGACAAACTGCACACACACATACACACACACATCTCTCTTATAAAAAAAACACACTAACTCTTATAATATCACTATAAGAATTAAAAATATGTCCAAATCAGAAGATCGAAAGAAGAAAACATCAGCTCCCGTAAAGCGTAGATCAAACCCGGTTGTGGCCAACTTTCGATAGCCCGTACGGCGTACGGACAAATTAGTCAAGGGGTTACATGCAGTGGCGCACACAAGGGGGGTGTCCTAGGGGTCCGGACTCCCCAAACCTTTTTTTTTTTTTTCAATTGATTATAATTCTAGGTATATAGTACGTAAAATTAAATTAAATATTTGTTATTAATTATCAATTTTATTAATTAATGCTAATTGTTTATTCAATAATTAGTTTTTGTTACTGTTTTCTGTTCCCGAAAATCAACAAAATCAAAAGGAGCATGATACAAGAATGGTGGGCTTTCGAACCTGGACCCCTTGAAAAATTCCTGCGTGCGCTACTGGTTACATGTGTATATAAATACAAGTAAGTTCTTCAGTAAATAATTGTGAAAGTAAAAGAACAAGGAAAATATTTTTTAGTAGATTAAATTATTTTTTTTTAATAATACTTAGAGGCGTAAGTCTGAAGAGCCTCAAATGCGTAAGTAAAGAGCACACATCCGTCTAGAGAGCCATACTCTGCCGAAGCGCTGCTTTTAGGCGTTGTCATTTTTCAAGACAACAATGTTGAATTCATCAAGCTCACACCTTGGAAAATTGGTTTCAAGATAATGAGGTTTCATTGACGCACTTGCTTTAGAGTCCGCTAAGCCCTGATTTCAATCCAATTAAAAATCTGTGGACATTAAAGGATGATACGCGGTTTTCTTCATCAATTAAAAATATAGGGCAAAAAATATACCACAATTTGATAAAATCATTGTCATTACTGTGATTCATGCCAAAGATGATCCAATGAAATATTCGAGTTGATGACTATTTTAGCAAGGCAAAATGTATGTATATATATACAGGGAAATTCGTTTAACGCGTAAACGCTTTAAACGAAATACGTTAACACGAAATAATGCAACGGTCCTGACAAACTGCTATGCATTTTCATGAAATTTGTTAATCTTAACATGAAACGAAAATCGTTTAACACGAAAAGTTTTTCCTTCTGGGAACGAACAAAATATGCAAAAGACCAGCCGCGCAGGCGGAATTTAAGAGGGTATGAAACGAAAAAGAGAAGTGGTTTCACATGTTTTATAAAAAAGAGGCTAACTTGGCTTTGAAATACCCTCGGAATAGCCTGTGACAGGGACCAATTTTGTTTATCTAAGCTACTTTCACCTCCATCCCTAGAAACGCCACACAAAAACATCTCATCTTTCATCAGTTGGCTTTGAAATTCGGTGACGGGTACATCCCAAGTATGGTAAAATCAAGGGTTTTTTTTTTCGCATTATTTTTTCCCTTTTTTTAAAAAGGGAGTTGGGAAAAAGGGGGGAAAAGAAAATTAATTTTTGGCAAAAAAAAGTAGGGGGAAAAAAAGGGCAAACTTTTTTAAATTTGGGGCCAAAAATAATTTTAATAACAAAAATTAAAAAAGGAAAAAATTAGTAAAACAAGACAAAACAAAAAAACGTTGCTTTTGGGAAATTGAACTCAACTTTTTTTCCTAATTTTTTGGGGGGTTTTTGTTTTTTTGGGGGTTTGTTTTTTTTTGGGGGTTTTTTTTGTTTTGGGTTTTTTTGTTTTTTTTGGGGGTTTTGTTTTGGTTTTGTTTTTTGGTTTTTGGTGTTTGTGTTTTTTTTTTTTGGGCAATATCCTTTGAAACTAAAATTATTTCAGTCCCCTTCAGTTTTGTGTTAAACACCACTGCATAAAATATATATAAAAAAAAAAACCCCTTCTCTTTAACCCTACACACCCCAAGGGGGAAAAACATTAAGTCTTGACTGATTTAATGTGCATCTGACCTCTCTACATGACAGTTCTTCAGTGGCGCCAGGATTCAAACCCACAACACTCCGACCATGAGTTCATAACCATAATCACTTGTCTACAACGGCCATATATATGTAATATTTTGAAATTTAATCATTTGATTCACACATTCTTGATAGTTATGTTGAATTACAGCAGTAATTATATGATAAATATTATTTAAAGAAATATTTTTATAACTCCAGTAAAACATTTTTCAAAATTTTTTTCATAACTTTTTTGGTCTAATTCTACTTGTTATATCTTTATAATTTGTAACGCACAATCTTTTACACACACATGTAAAAATTTTTTTTTTTTAAAATAAAAACAATTTTAAAATACATTTTATTAAAAATTTGAGAAATACATATCCTCCAACTTCTCTGAAAAACAAACTTTGCAAAAAAAACTCTAAAAACATCTTTTTTCATATTTCGAAGTTTAAAAAAATTACTCCAATGGGACGGAAATCCCTAAAATCTATCTAAAAACATATTGGCGTTTTCCTTGAAATATCAAATCACGTTCTTACAGTAATCGGAGAATATTATCTTTGTAAGTCTTTCATACTTCTCAATAGATTAGAAAGCTTTACGGAAACTCTTTTTAAAATTCCCAGAAATAAAATCTCAACCTTTCATTTTTTTAATTTTGAAAAAGAGGCCCTTTTTAAATTCCCTTAAAAAAAGGAAAAGTTTTTCGTGGATTTTTTTTTTTCCCTTTTAAATTTTCATCTGAATTTTCATTTCCTGTTGGGGTTTGGCGCTTGTAAAAACCCTTTTTGCCAGATGGAATGTGGTTGCTTTAGATAAAACTGGTATATTTAAAATTTTGTTTACTTTTCTAACACAGGAGCGTACGACATTACTTCTTTGAATCATATTTACGTAAATGAAAACTCATTTGAATGTTTACTTGAAAGAATGTACGGATGAGGTAGATATTTTCAACTAAATAAACCTTGTGTTTTTTATTCTTCCCATAAAATGTTGATTCGTTCTGTCATTTCTGTATTTATAAACTGTTTAAATAAAAATATTGATTCTTATTTCGAATAAGTAAGATATAAAATCGGAAATTATTCATATTTTGAATGAAGCTCGAATGTAAATAGAGTTTTAAGAAATTTAATCTATCTCTGCCTTTCAAAAGCAGCTAAAATATTAATACGTTCTATGAATATTTCTATAATCAAATATATTGTAATTCTGACTTAAAAGATTAAATATGATAAACTTATTAGATGTAAAAAAAGGAGAGTTTAAAATTGTTTTAAAAGATCGAATAAGTTATCTAAAATAGTCCTATTCCCTCCACCATCTCTTTTGTATATTGATATAGAGAAAATTACTTCTTAGAGTTCCTGGAATACATTCAAGCCTGAATAAATATTAAATATATCTGAATACGAATACGAATATAATATTACATCTATGAGTATATACAATTGCTAAGGAGTAAAGATAAAAAAAAAATGCAACCCACCAATAGAGTAACTTCTTAGAACCATTATTGAATCACATACCCAATAGAAAGATGATAAAGTCCTGTAGTTTGCTACATCTCCTACGTAATGTTATTCATCTTTTCTCCTACAAACTATTCACTGATGTTTCTTGTATGAATGATTTGGAATATTTTGGTAATTTATATCATGATGCAAAGGATTCCTTCGAGAACAAATTCTCGCCCGTTTCGTTGGAAATTTATCATCTTTTTATTCTGCGTAATACAGTAAAATCTGTTTCTGTGTGGCAGATAGGGACCGCATAAAAAGAAACCGCACAAAAATGTGAAAATTTCATAAATACTTACATGTAACTAACAACTTTGTTGACATACTACAAAAAAAATTTTTATGCGGTGGAGAAAGGCCGCATAAAAAAAGTCGCGCTTAAAAAATGTATCAATCATTCACGAAATTTATGAGAAAGTACTTCCAATCAAAATAAATAATCAAATTCCACATGGAAACATGTTAAAAGCATTTAATTTCACATTGTATACATGAAGAAATTTTCAAAAAGTTCATACACATAATTCGCTGCTACTCATCGTAATCCAAAGCACACATCTTCCTGTAATGAATTAGTTCAAAATAGCTTTCGTCATTTTAGACACAATTTCAATTGATTTATTTTTTGGCTCCATAAAGTAAATGATAAATTTTTGAGACGACAGTTGGTGGGTCAGCTGCTTGTGAACGTCTCAATAACCAGATGTGCATGATTGAAGCTCTTTTTGGAATTTCAAACTCCTTTCGGAATTGGTATCTATTTTAAGATAATGCTTTTCCGATTTGATGGAAGGCTGGATCCTTGCATATATTTTATTCTCACAAAGAATACGGTTTTTCTTGTGTGTGTCTGACTTCATAATCTATCAAATTATTGATAATGTCACTGTCATTGAAAGTTTCGTCTTCAATCAAGAACATGCTGCTAGTGCGTTGCGAGAAAGCAATGGAACATGCATTGTAGAGAGAATGTTTATAACCAATGAACAGAGAGTCATGAAGTGTACGTCTGTACATTGATGGAAAATATTACAGTGGCGTCAAAACCATTCAAATTCATATAACGCATAAAAAAAGATCGCACAAAAAAAATCGAACAAAAACAAAATCGCACAAAAATAAAATTGCATAAAAAAGGACCGTACAAGAACAGGTTCTATTGTATTTGTAACTAGTCTGTAAGACGTAAAATGTAAGCATTTCTTTTTATATTAGTTAATAACGTATAACATACCAAATTTTTAAAAGAATTTTATTGCTTAAATAAAACTTCCTAATTCTATGTGCTTAGTATAACGATAGTTGTACTAGCATATAAATTTAAGAATAAACAAAATAACTTTTTTTAAAATTAAATCCAATATTTGTATTATTTATGAATTCAGTGAATACTGTGACAGGTAATAAACTCTATTTCTTTAATGATACTTAAGTATTATCGCAACCTGTTGGCGACATTATATGAAACGAAGCACATAGGTGCCAATTCAGCGCGTAAGATACATAGGAAATCCAGGATGCCAACTTGGCAAATTATTAATAGAGTTGGCAATTGTTGCGATAATACGTAAGTATCCTTTTATCTTGTAAAGGATCTATCTGTGTTATTCATAAACACAGTGAGAAGTAAAAATATCTAGCTTGCCATTTCGAGCAATAGTAAAAATAAAACTTATGTAAAAATGAGAAAATTTAAGTTAATTATGCTTTATGAAATAACGAATTTGATAATACGAGAAATGTAAATATATATCTTGTGTTATGCACAACCAAATATCGCGTGCATCTTCAATTCCTATGATAGTGATGTTATGAAAATTATAGAAAGTTTTTCATATTATTATTAACAATAATAATTATTAGGGTTATTAATTTCATGAAATTCCAGCTTCACACAAATATGATTTTAAAAACACAAAACACAATATTTAAAACGATTGTAATCATTGAATCATTTTATTTAAGGTATCCGAACACGTTCGGAGTACTTTTTAAAAAATAGCATATAAAAACATTATAACTGCTTTTTTGGAATCAATACCAATAAATACCAATATATTTAACTATAACAATATTTTTAAAAAAATTATCTTAATTTTACAAAAATCACAATTATAAATGAAATTTTAACAATATTTTTAAAAACTTCAGAGCAATTACAGAAAAAAATAATAAACTTATATTAGTAAAATATTACTAAAACATATTAGATGCATTTATGTAGAGAATATACTAAAATTTTAATGTTTATTAAAATTTGAAAATTTTAGAGCTGATTGAGTAAACATTAAAAGAAATGGGACATTCTTTAGGAGATCATTATTTAAATAACAAGCCATAACTAAAAAAATATTCAAACAATAAGAAATATTTTAGTACATCATCTAGAAAATAATATAAATATTAGGTTAAAAAAGTTTTATTGAAGAAAATTTATCACATTCTGGGTTATCAGACTCACCATGATAGCTTTCGAACAATTTAAATGCCACTTCTAGTAGATCAAAGATCCCACTTCCGGTTTTTCTAATTTTATAAAATTGATTGTAACTTGGTCTTTAGGTAACGTAGAAACAAAACAAAGTATGTTTTGTAAGCCAATAGAACCCTCTATTCCAGTGCTTCTCAAAGTTGCAATATTCGCGACCCAATATTCAATCATTATTTTCATCGCGCCCCATACAATAACAGTGCACTAAATTCAATAATACTATACTTTGACACTAAAACTACGATACGACTTTAACCTCTTAAGCACCCCTCTTGTATATAAACGTCTCGCTAAGCCAAAGCCTTTATTTTCCAGACGTATATATGTCTTTCCGAAGTACGATTTTTTTTTTTTTTGCACTGCTATCCGTAAAATTATTCCAAGACTTTGGAATGCAATAAAAGTACCTTGACAATATTTGTGAAGGATTTACTTATTCCAGATTATTTTTGTTCCTTTATCCCTCCCTTCCCCAATACATCACATAAGTGTGCCTACGTGGAAAACGGTTGGCATTGATAAGCGAATCACGGAACTTATGATCGGCAGTCAAGGTTTAATTATAAACTGTACAAATATTATCAAGATAAGTGTTAATTTTTGTTATAAATTATATATATGACAAACCCATGGGTCACTGGTAATTAATAAATTTGTTTTTAACTTAGAATTGTTAAATTAATTATAAAATACATTGTGTAGCACTGATATATTTATAAGTGTAATATATCAGTGTAAATGTGTATTTTATTTTTTATTATGTCAGAAAAGAATGTATTTTGTTTGTTTACTTTCAGTAAATTAAAATTTTTTAAATAATCTTTTGTTCTCGACTTTTCAATAGGCTCGCGCCCCCTTGTAGAGTTGTCACCCGAGGAGGCACGCCCACAGTTTGAGAAACACTGCTCTATTAACAATAAAATTATATCCGTTTTGGTCAAATTTGGTCATTTTCAACTCTTGTTTGGATATCTTAAAACAACAAAATTTATTAATATACAGCTACAGATTAAAATTTTAAAATTAAAGGATTTTATTTTTATCTATTTTTTAATTCAATATATTGGTTTCTTTTATTATTGTAGTTTAAAAATCATCGTGTTACTAGTTCGAAATATTTTCTCTTGAAATATTATTTCCTTATATTTTTTATGACGACAAGCTGACTGTTAATTGGAAAACAACCACAATCGAGGATACTCGAGAAAAGCTAACAACATTGTCCACCATCAACTCTAGAACTTTTTTGTCATTCCTTTTTTAACGGGGAAACTTTTTTATTTGTTTATTTTAAGACTTTTTCTGCATTTCGTGATTTTGTTATTTTTAATTATGCTAAAAAGACACATGAATCGATTAAATATTTTTCGATACCCAAAATTCAAACTGAAATTAAGTATGCATTAACTTTTAAATTAAAAATGTCTCCAATTTTTTTTAAAAAGCGTTATTTTATTAGGATGCATAATGAAGACAAATTCACCTTTATAAAAAAATATTTATTTTATTGGATGTTTTTTGTAAAAAAAATAATAAATAACAAATTAAATGGCAGAAGAGCTATTGAAGCTTTAGGACAACTGGTAGGAAAGATTATTTTTAAAAATCGTAATGCAGTACAATTGCACATTAACTCGTGAGTGTAATTCAGAAAAAACAACTCGATCAAGCCATAAGCAATTAAGACTGAAGTACTTACATAAATTGTCATGAATACAGAAATGCAATTAATAAAATGAATTCTGACTACCAGTCTATTGAAAGCTAATCTTGTTTATTTCATCGAATATTTTCTAGTTCTTTGTGAAATTATCATTATGTATAAATTAAATATTATGTTATATTTTATATATCTATATCTATATACGTATATATTAGGTGTACCGGAAAGTTCTGTCCGTTCCGATAACAAGTTTCAACAAGTATGCATCTATTAAGCTCTTTCTCTCTCTCTCTCTCTTTAAATTCCTCTCTACTATTAGCTCTCAATCTCTATATATTTATTTATCTTGTGGAATTTTCAATCGTTAATAAAATACATTTTAAAGCGCTCGATCGAGCTGAAATTTTACATACAGGATTATTTTGGATGACAATACAATAATATAATAATAATTAATACAAATTAATTGATTAAAACTAATTATTTAAAGAATTACAAATACAACCACGTTGGCATCATTTTTGGCGACTTAGTTACCCTTTTGGCGACTTGTGTCAAAACTTGAAAAGGTTTTTTTCTCACATGTTAAAGTATTCAGTTGAAATGAAATTTATATAAACGATTGTTTTGGATGACAATGCGATACTTTAATAATAATGAATAAAAATTAATGACCACTTAATGTTGTGATTCTGTCCTATGTATATACATATTTATATTAATTGTAACTATTTAATAAAAAGTAACTAAAAAATAAAATTTTTCTTTGTTGATCAAGTAGGGAATTGACTTAAATTTTTTTATATATATAACTTGTTTTTTAAAACATTGAATGTACACATAACAACTGAACTAAAAAAAGATGATTCCTGTTGGTATTAAGTGAGACGACATCGAGTACCCCTAGCTACTAGGAATTCCATCAAGGAAGAAATACTATAGAGGCTTGTAGGTGTTAATTGAAAGTGTTTAGTGAAAATAGAGTTTCGGATAAAACATGCAGAAGAGGGTTCCAAAAATTTCAAGAAGATGATTTCGACCGTTTTGATTGGCCTCGCTCTCGGGACCATTTTCAAACGATAACTATCCTGTCAAGATTATGTAAAAGCAAAACTCTTTTTCATACCATCGGGGATTACGGAAAAGCTTAATTCAACTCAACAAACCATTTCGAACCACAATCAGAAACCATATTGATGTGGAAATCTTTGAGATGCGTGGCACATAAGAGAAGATTTGATTGTTTGTGTCATCATATGTTTATTACTCTTTGCCGGAGCAAAATCGAACCCTTCTTGGACCGGATGATAACTAAGAATCAAAAGTGGAATTACCTATGAAAACATAGTAAGAAAAAGGGTTTACTGTGAACCCGGAAAACCTACCCCATCTACGTCTAAGCCAAAAAAAAAGGGCCAAAGGGGGGGGGGCCCCTTGAGTTAAAAACAATGTTGGGGTTATGGTCCCCCTTTCAACCCTTTAAATCTTGGGTTAACCACAAAAGTTTGCTTTTTCGTTCAATTCGTGAAATTTTTTTCTCAGTTGCCATAGCAACCGTTTTAAATAATTTTTGCTGCGAGCTCAAAAAGTTGTTCCCAATTGCTCGAAATTCCCCCAAAAAGGGGTTCTTCGGCGCCCTACGTCATAAACAAAAAGGGGGGCCCGGTTTCGTCCACTTCAGATATGCCGTATAATATTTTAATGGTGTATAATATTTTAACGGCGTATAATATTTTAAAAAGAATGGTGCTCTATTTTTTTTTTTACACCCATCAACTTTCGCAAGCGAAAAGAAAAATAATTTTTTGGGTGTTCATTTTCCCAAGCAGAAAAATCGGCAGTAATTTTTTTAATGTGGAATAAGCCGGCGACGTCAGAGCGTGTCGTTTTGTTTTTCGGCAACCCTTCCCCTCAGATTGGCCAAAAATTGGACGAAAAAAATTCGAAAAATATACGTGTGATACGGCCTTTACCATTCGCGTTTATTCACAACCAACCCTTCTGAAGAAAAGAAACAGGATATTCAAATTAAATCACTTTTATATAGTTGCGCGTTTTTTACTAGCATGGAAAAAGGAGAAAGAAAGCCAGCATACAGGTGAGATTGTTACTGATCAGGTATCACTAAAGATTATTGAATACTTCAAATATTAAATAGACGAAGATTTAAAGTGACGATTGGTCACTAAACTTAAGGTAACGTTAAAGGCTAATAGGGATAATTGAATTGATCCTAAATTAAAGCGGTCGATATTCATAGTTTTCGTATAATTCCTGCATCTCGTTGTTGTTCCACTTGTATTGTTCCTATTGAGACATTCTCTTCTTGAATTTTAGTGAATCAGTGTTGATAATTTGGTTGATCAATAAATAAATTGATTTTGTATATGTCTGGTATTCCTTCTCTTCCTCCCACACACCTAGGTGGGTAAGAAAGAGAGAGTAACCCCTCACAAAAGCTCAATTCTAACAAATATTGCATTCAATTGGATAGTTTAAAAACAGCACTCCAAGAAAAGAGTCCACGGGAAGGACATCATACTGCTTTATGATAATGCAGGGCATATGCTGATATGGAAGACTCGTCAGAATCTCGTAAGCTATGATGGGTAATTCTGCTGCATTCGTGATAAGAACCTAGCACACCTTCCGATTATAACTTATTTCCGTCCTTGCAACATTTTTTGCAGAGCAAAAATTTTAAAAAGAGAAGATATCAGATAAGCCCTTTGTAAGAGGCCCGCGCCTCTTTCGCGAGCACCTAGATGTGTGTGGGGAAGGGAAGAAACGCTCGACATGATTCAACTAATCTATTTATTTAAAAAAACTAAGAACAGACACAATTTCAACTAATAATATCAAGAAAATGTCTCAATGAAAACCGTGAAAGTAAAACAACCCAGTTAAGCGTAAGCGATTAAGCGACTAACAAACTTGATCTTTATCTTAATTAAGGATCTAACCCAGGGGTGTCCAACACGCGGTTGGGTGGGCCGCATGGGGCCCCACCTGCCGACTCTTTTTAAAAATTTTAGATATCAGATTTTTAAAGTTTTCCTTTGAAATCTTTTTTAGGGAATATATATATATAAAACAAAATGTATTTGCCTGTTACCTGTTCTTGTTTTAAAATAAATCCTTTTGATAATAGAAATGTCCTTTAGATTAAAATAGATTTATATTTTATAAAACAGTTACATTTGATTTGACTATAGTAAATTACTTTAATAAAATTTTGAATTGCATTATGCATATCCTTTACTATGGATGGTACATGATTCTCTGATATGCTTGTTCTCCTCCTCCTTTTCTTTTGGAGTCCCCAAAAGGCAAGAGGCAGTCAGAGATGTTTTTAAAGTTTTAAAAAAATATTTCAGGACGGTTAAGATAAAGCAATGTATATTTAATTGTTTACGAATGACACACTCTCAAATTTCAACAATGCGTAACAAAAAGATCAATTCAATAGGAAAAAACCCGTAATTTTCAAAGAAAATGGCAACTGTAATATTTTAAACATTATTTGATCATTGCATTATTATATTATCTATGTCTGTATACATGAAAAATAATGAAAACAAAAATAATTCATTCTGTTTTAAATTTCACTCCAATAAATGTTTTTTTGTTTCCAAATCTGATATAAAGGTACATATTTTTATGTGCGGCCCGCGAGATTATAATGTTTTTCCGTGGCCCTCAAAGTCATTTGGGTTGGACACCCCTGATCTAACCTCTTATCCGGTTTAATCAAATTTTAATTCAATCTTAGTGAACAATCGTCACTTTAAGGCTTCCTTCTAATAATAATCAAAGCTCTATAATTCTAATATTATACCTTGAGTAACAATCTCACCTGTCTCTTGTGTATCTTTGCTCCTTCTCTCTTTCTAGCTAGAAAACCTCGCCAATTTTTAGCAAGTTAACTTATATATTATGATTCTCTTCTTCCGAAGGGTTGATTGTGAATAACTCGAATTGATAGCCCAAAGACATCCCAAGAGGATTAATTAGAAGATCGCGTATAGATCCGTCACAACTGTTTCAATTTTTCGCTTCTAGGGATAATGCCTTCTTTAAAAATGGGATATGTAAATTACCTTCACGCTGAACAGAAGTCGTAAATTTTGATAGTCTAAATTCCTAGGGGTTTGGAAAAAAACCTTGGTTTTTTAAATTCTAAACAAGAATTCCGGGGATTAATTAAAAATTTTTAAAATTTGATTTAATATTTTAACTTTATTTTTTAAATAAAGTTTACCGGTTTTGCCTGGAAAAATGAAAAGCAAAAAATTAAATAAAAAGAGAATTTTAGCCCCCCTAGAAAAAATTCAAATTCAAATAGATTAAATTCTAAAATTTTTTTAAAAAAGTTTTTTCATTCAAACGCAGAAATTGGGTGTAGTTCTAATTAAAACTATAATTTTTCCAAAAAAAAATTTTGAAATTTTGGGGGTTTTCCTCGTAAAAAAGGGGCTTAAAAATAAAAAGGAAAAGGGGATTAAATTCCCGGTTTTTTTTAAAAAGGGACGCTTATAATTGGTATATTCCCAAAAACTAATTTGAAAGTTTAAAAGGGGAACCCAATAAAGATTCAAAAATAAAAATTATATTAATTTAGGCCCTTAAAAGTGGGACCTTTAGGCAAACCAAACAACCAGGATTGTGGGTTGGGTTTGGGAATTAAATATATTTTACCGACCAACCAATTGTTAAACATTTTCCGATAAAAATGGCTTTGGGGAAAAGAACCCTTTCCCCGAGCCCGTTTAAAATTACCCAAAAATTTCGTTATGAAGGAAAGAAAAATTTTTATTCCCTTAACCTGAATGGTTGAATACTGATAGCTCTTAAATACAAGACAACACAGGGGCCCTTTTTCTTTCGTAGCGTTGTGACGGGCTCACGCGTCTTTTCTGTAACATAACCTCTGGGTTCTTTGACGGCCAAGATTAATGGAAACTCTTTTCCAACCAAAATCCAAGAAGCGAAATGGAATATGAAATGCAAATAAGATAGCTTTTTAAAAAGAACAGAAGTTTCAGTAAAACAGTATGGCAATTTAGGGAAAGTTATGTTTGGAAGAGATACGAATGTGAATTGACAGCCTATCGTAAAGTTACCAGGATATCCAGCCATTGCTACAAGGGGCATACCATTGCACGCGCGCCCAGACGTCTCAATACAGTGATTGAATCTTAGTTTGGATTAAGGTAGGACTGATTATTTGATATTAGAACTTTTAATATTATCAGAAGTGAGAGTAGGCGGATAATATAATTATTTAAATAAAGTGGTCTAAATTATGCGATTGGTTCATAATAGATTTTCGCTTATATAAGTTTATCTAAATTGTTAGAGGTTTAAGTTATATTCTTAATAAAGTCATATTAAGAATTTAAAATGTCTGATCATTTTGAGAATCCCACACTCTAATTCACGCTGACAATCAAAGATATGGTCATCAAAGAGTGGCCATATCACAGCGTAAGGTATATTATAACAATTCCATCTCGATCAAATCACACGATAAAATTAAATATGAAGAACAATTTTTAAGAAACTGCATAGAGATTTCAGTCTTTTTAATGTTTCCAATACTTTGTAATAAATTGTAAAGGATTTTATTCGAAATAATATTTCAACTCAGCTTTATAAAATAAACTCAATACCTATCTTTAAACGTAAAAAGTAGTCTTCAAAGTATTCTCTTAGAGGGGGAAGGACATTTCCTACGTTTTTCAGCAATTTTAAAAAGTTTACTTTAGTTTCATAATACTATTCTTAGGAAAGAAAATGCCATCTTTCGGCTTCCCAAAATAAGGAGAGAAAAAAATGAGAAATGGAATTTGGTTATACCAGTTCGATTGTGTAAACACTAGATGGGCAAGTTGTTTGAAAATAAGAAGTCGGATAACCCTCCAAGAGAAGCAAAGTGTGAAGCGAAAACTTATCTTTTTGAAACTATATCGATTTTGGAGGGAAGCAATCATTTTTTTATATATTTTTCTCACATATACGCACCGAATTGATCAAATTTTTTGAATTTTTGTGCTCTGTGTTTTTTTTTTATGAAAAGAGGCAGAGAAATTTGATATGACTTCCTCAACGAATATTGTTTTGAAGAAACTCAAGTTGTATATTTAAAAATGAGTTTTTTTACTATATATATTTCGATTTATTTGCAGTAATGCTTTTTAAATGTGTTTTGAACATATCTGGAAACGAAAAAATTTGAAATAAAACCATGTTCAGATATCAAGAGAAGATATTTACGATCTTACTACAATTGTGTTTCTTGAAAATTTATTTCTGAAATGCGTGTTTCTTTTGTTGCTAATTCAGGGAATTAAAATTACTATCTATTCAAAACTTGATTATCTAGCTGAAATTTCTGATTTTCTAGATTTTAAACTAAAAATTCAGAGTTCATTCGAAGGGAATTAGAAAAAGTAGTTCAATCGTTCACTTAAATAGAAAACCAGAACCAGACGAGGATCTCGACAATATCCTAGAAAATTGGTGAAAAATTTAAAAAACATAATTTTTAGTGATATTGAAAAGAGGGCTACATTTTTTAGCTCTGAAATACACCGTATTTACTCGAATATAAGGCACACTATTTTTCCAGTGTTAATGCTACTGAAAATTAGGTGCGGCTTAGAACAGAAGGCAAAACATTCAAACATTTGTTAGATGAGGGAAATTGAGTTTCCACCCGTTTCAAAAGGAAAAATGTTAAAGTCCATTTTGGCCACTTGCATCGATGACTTATCCAACATTCCGCAGTTTAGCTCCACTATTTAGTTTATCCTAAACATCGTTGTCTGCTTGTATTTAGGAATTTTTTATATACGCTTTCTTTTAATCACCTCAACAGCAAAGATATCGGTAAAAGCATCAAGACGAGTTCACTATGACGCAAGTATGAAAAGGGAGGTCATTTTATAGGCAGAGAAAAACGGAAACATCGCAGCGGTCACTCAAAATTTGACACGGATGAAAAGATATATACTCCAAAGGCGTAAGCAAAATGATATAATTTTTGCTTGTTTATGTTCGATGATCTGAAATAATTTCTTTAAATTCTTCTATAATACGTTCTCTTGAAAAAAATATTGCATAACAAAGGCATTGGATGGCACGGAAGACCACACCGTGTAGGAAAATGGGGAAGCCAGCACCCACACATTCCAAAGTCAGCTGTTACAATGGAAGAGATGAATCTTTTTCAAAACATGATACTGACGGTTAGAGTAATTCTAGGTTTATGTATGTTTTTGAAAGTTTTTATGGTATCCGACTACGTTCGGAACCGTGATTTTGCAAAAGCGTATAAATGGATACCATTTATGATATTTAGTGTCACTTAGATTAGAAAATGTATATAAAATTGTTTTAAAAATAGTATTAAAATAAAAAATTATTTAAGCACAATATTTTGACAAAAAATGAACATAGAATGACCCATTTTCAAAATATTCTCCTTTTGTGGAAAATACTTCTATTATAATAATATTTTGCCTGTATATAGCTCAGGCTTCTGTACAGAAGCTCAACTAGAATTTTTTAAATATTTAACTTGGAAGTGGGTTTATCCATGTTTTGTGACAACAGAGGGGAGAAATGTTAAGAAAAAAACACCGATAATTATTTCAATGGGTTGTAACTATGAAAATAATGTGAATTTTTCAAAAAAAAAAAATAGTTCAGACTCTCTGGAGATATCTTTACTTTATATAAGCACACACACACACAAAATATTATTTTAAAAGCATTTTTTATAAAAGGAGAAAATTTTGAAAAAAGGTTATTCTAAGTTAATTTTTTGCCAAAATATTGTATTTAAATATATTTTTTTTGTCGAAATGTCCTTAAAACAATTTTATATCTGTATTCTAATCTAAGTGACACTAAATATTATGAAAATTATCCATTTATGTGCTTTTCTTAAAATCACAGTTCCGAACGTATTCGGATACCTTAATACTGGTCAAATAAATAAATTATTAACTTCTTATTATTTCTCACTTGAAGTTTTCTTTTAATTCCTAAGTATCGGATATAGATTAACCTCATACACACTTTTTAAAAAATTTTCTCAAAAATGTGTAGAGAATTGGGGGTGCGGCTTATGAATCGATGGCGGGGCTTAGATTAGAGTAAATACGGTAATTTCTCTCCAGAATTTTAATTACTTTAAAAGTGCGTGCGTGCGTGCGTGTGTGTGGGTGGGTGTGTTGGTGTGGGTGGGTGTGGGTGTGTATTCTCTTGGGATTATGACAATATATATATTCTTATTTTAATAACCCCCAAATAGTCTTTTAATTTTTGACTTCTGTCAACAGTATCGAGAAAAATAAAAGCAATATTGGATAAAAACTACTAGTAGTAATACTTTCATATTAGCCGGAGTTTAACTTCTATTCTAATCTCGTTTTAAAAGGTGGTTCAAGTCTCTCGTTCAAAGCAGTATGACTTTGCTAAAATTTCAAACAAGGAAGGGAGATAAATCTGTCAATATAATAAGAAAAACGAACAACTACAATTCATATCTTATAAATCTTATGAAAGTTTCATAATTTGAAAAAAAAAAAAAAGATTTTTTTCTTTTTCTATCTGCTAGACAAAGCATGTTTGTAATAAAAGGAAAAAGAAAAAAACACTTCTAAACCACAATGTTTTTCTTAAAATAGTAGAATTTTTGTCGTAGGACAACTATATATTTCAATAATACGAAATTTGAAGGTCATCTGAGATGTATCACACATCTCCCTGATGTGCAAAGTATTATCAGAATTCTTCTTTCATGTATTCAAATCCAATTTCATATGCATTTCTGTTCAAATTCTTATTAATGATTAACTACAGACAAATAAAATGCGAAAATGATTTATTCTATAAAAAAAAGTAAAATAAACTCGGTCTCTTTTATTTGAAAAGGCACATCTAAAATTTTTATTTATTTTCTCTATTCGCCTTTAGCCTTGGCAGCTCGAAAAATAATGTCAAAAGTGATTATAATTAATTTTGGCTGTGTGTGCTTCGTTGTGTGTGAAATGTAACATTAATTCGCACATCGCTTGTAGGGATATCACACGATCTTAGTATAATCATTTTATTTTAATATCTTGCCTTAAAATATCGTTTTATATTTGTAATATGCAATTTGAATCTATATTTACCTTAAAATCTGGCGTATAACGTGCACTTTTAACACAAAAAATAAGCTCGAAATTTACGGGTACGCGTTATACGCTGGGTATAAAAAGGTGAGCTTTAAAAGTAATAGAAAAGTTGAGCATAGAAAAAAATTAGACTTCTACATATATCGAAATACTGTTTATTTAGAAAAAAGAGCATTCCTTACGAAGTTAAAGAGTTGTAGAAGTATACTATTTTTTCAAAAGCTCTGAATAATACTTCGAATAAATTGCGTCTCTTTTCTTCCACATAACCTCTGGGTTCTTTGACGGCCAAGATTAATGGCAACTCTTTTCCAACCAAAACCCAAGAAGCGAAATGCGAATAATAAATGCAAATAAGATAGCTTTTAAAAGAACAGAAGTTTCAGTAAGCAGAATGACAATTTAGGGAAAGTTATGTTTGGAAGAGATACGAACGTGAATTGACAACCTTTCGTAAAGTTACCGGGATATCCAGCCATTGCTATAAGGTGCATACCATTGCACGCGCGCCCAGACGTCTCAGTACAGTGATTCAATCTTAATTTGGATTAAGGTAGGACTGATTATTTGATATTAGAACTTGTAATATTATCAGAAGTGAGAGTAGGCGGATAATATAATTATTTAGATAAAGTGGTCTAAGTTACGCGATCCGGTTTAACTATTTCTGTGTGTTCGTTCATTATAGATTCTCACTTATATAAATTTATCTAAATTGTTAGAGGTTTAAGTTATATTTTCTTAATAAAGTCATATTAAGAATTTAAAATGTCTGTTCATTTAGAGAATCCCACACCTTTAACTCACGCTGACAATCAAAGATATGGTCACCAAAGAGGGACCATATCACAAAATGACTTCAAAACATAAGAGCGTTGCGCACGTGCATTTCAGGTTTCTTCGCAAAAGGATGAAGGTCGCGTTATACAGCGAATATAACTAAAAATTAAAAATTACAGCTCGAAATTATAGATGCAAGTTATCTGCAGGATTTTACAGTAGGTAAACTTCTCTACTGGTCTTGTTTACGACGGTATATATTTTATTTATTATTGATAAATATGGTCATTCATACTATTCGTGTTTCGTTCTGGAACAGTTACATTCCTATGCAAACTTTTATCAGATCATAGTAAAAAAAATATTTTAAATGCAATTCCTGTTTAGTTTATAAGGATAATGGTATAATTAATCAAATATCAAAAATTTATCAAATATTGCTTAGAACATGATTATCCTATTAAACTTTGTGACGGGCTCACGCGTCTTTTCTTTAACATAACCTCTGGGTTCTTTGGGGGCCAAGATTAATGGCAACTCTTTTCTAACCAAAACCCAAGAAGAGAAATGGGAAAAAGAAATGCAAATAAGATAGCTTTTAAATAACAGAAGTTTCAGTAAGTGATATGGCAATTTGGGGAATGTTATGTTTGAAAGAGATACAAGCGTGAATTGATGGCCAGTTGTGAAGTTACCTGGAAAATAAACCATTAAGTCAAGGTGCATAGCATTGCACGCGCGCCCAGACGTTTCATCATAAGATTGAATCTAAATTTGGATTAAGGTAGGATTGATTATTTGATATTAGGACTTGTAATATTATTAGAAGTAAGAGTAGGTGGATTAAATAATTATAGTGGTCTAAGTTACGCGATTCGGTTTAACTATTACTGTGTGTTTGTTCATTATAGATTCTCGCTTAATTAATATTATCTAAATTGTTAAACATTTAAGTTCCATTCTTAATAAAGTCATATTAAGAATTATAAAAATGCCTATTCCTTTTGCAAACCCTACACCTCTAGCTCACGCTGACAATCAAAGATAAAGTCACCCAAGGGGGGCGGTATCACAACTTAAAATTTATACTAGCAATAAGTTTAATGTGTCAGTTTGTATTTTAATTTAGATTTTAATATTTATTATTTACTTTGTTTAATCACAAATGTCATCATCAATTGACTTTTATGAAATTGTTTGATTTTTTTTGTAGTAGTTTTCTAATTTTTGATTTTACACTTTTTCTTTTTAAAATTTTTTAAAAATTTTATGTAGTATCGTAATACTTTCTACTCACAACAAGCTGTTGATTCATCGAAGAAAATATTTAGGGACAATTATTTCCTATAATACTGTCCTTGATTTCTATAGTTTCGATTTTTTGCTGTGCAGTAAGTAGTGTTATGAAGTCATAACATTTTTTTTTCAGAATAAGCTGCAGAACTTCAATTATAAGTTTCGTTTGATAAACTTGTGGTTTTTTTATTAAAAAGTGTACCGGTAAAAATGTTTAAAATCACAAAGAATTTTAAAAAATAATTTTTCAAAAAAAAAATGAAAATTTTTAATAGGGTAGCAAGGAGTGAAAATTCAAAAGCTGTTAGCAAAATTTTGAAAATAAAAAAAAATGCATGTGAAATATGTTAGATATATAAGTGGCTTATATTAAATGAATATACTTTATAATGGTAACTATACAAATGCAAATATACATGTTCTATAACCAAAACTATGGAGTTTTACCGTAATATAACTATATTGACTGTCTTTTCAGCATAAAAATTTCTTTTCTTTTAAGTCCCCAAACTTAAACGAAATAAACAAAAAAAGTGCATTTTATATTTAAAAATGTTTAGATTATACTTAATTTTCTTTTTCGGGGTTTTAATGTTTTTAATCGCAATTTTTTTTAAAGAGAGAGAGAAAATACTCTAGGATATTATATTGAGTGTAACACTGTAAAAAGATTTTAGACTATCTATTAATATTTAAAATAAGAAAATTGAGAAAAAACTTATACTAATAGTTTTGCCTGCGTTATTTACGAGGAAGGTGTTGAAAATGTTACTTTCCAGCATCGATTAAGAGATGAATGCTCTTTTTTTCAAGCCGAACTACTCTACATCAATCTTGTCGTAAAGTTGATTCAGGACTCTCACCGCCAAGGTGGAACGCTCAACTTTCTTATTTGCACTTACTCACTCTCTTCACTCCATTGTTTGCTCAGCGTAAATTCCACAGAAAAACTTGTGTTGTAGAGGTTCAGTCTATTCTGTACTACCTAGACTGTGACATACACTTTTCTTATGTTCGGAGCCATAGCGGAAATCTCGGCAATGATAGAGAGGATCAGTTGGCCAAAGAGGCAACTTGCCAAGATATTAACCTTTTATTGTCTGTTCCATTGTCCCACTGGATTGATTGATTGATTGATTGAATATTAACGTCGCATTGTTCAGCTACACGAAAGGTTTTGGCGACGGACCACGTAATTTTGAACCATGGTCAAGTGACGTGGACGACACCTGAGCTGGCACCCCTCTCCTAACTACCACACCACACCAACGGGAGGACGTTTCAGCTCTCGACAGATTTAACGTGCATCGCTGCCCTACACGGTGGGTCTTTAGTGGTACTAGGCTCGAACTCGTGACAAGGCAAGCCACGATCCGATACCTATACCACTCGGCTACCGCTGCCGTTTTGTCCCACTGGAAGCATGTATCTTGGGAAAGAACTGTTTCCTCCTGGAACACCGAATTCTTGGCCACGGCTAAAGCTTTGTGGACTAAAAGGTTTCTTCCGACCATTTATCAACGGCTTAGATGTAAGAAATTTGTTACTGATTTCAAGTTATCCCAGATTCTAACAGGACATGGAAATTTTAAGAGCTATTTATCTAGATTTAATTTAATTGGGAGTGATATTTGTTCTTGTGGTCAGGATGCTGAAACTGTGGAACATGTATTGTTATATTGCAAACTATATTTCTGTAAAAGAGAGAATTTCAAAAAGGAGTTGAAACGTTTAGGTATTTCCTGGCCACCTGTTTTGTCTTTGTTGGTCAATTGTACTGAAGCCTAAATGTCTTAAGAAAATTTGTTTACTGTATAGATTTTTGAGGCTTGATTGGTACCTCCCCTTGTTTGTATTTGTGTATTTCCACTCTTCCTTTTCATTTTATGTTTTTGTCTTAAATGTTAGTTTTTTTCAAGTTTGTTTTAAATGATATAATTGTGTTACCACTTACGTTTGTAAGCCTCATGTTATGCAATGTGGAGCATGAGGAGTTTTGCAAATAAATTAATTAAAAAAATAGTTTTACCTGTTTAGTATAGAAAATTCGCGCGAGTGTTTATTAACGTTGCACTTTTAAGTAGATCTTTTGGCAAAGGACCTAGTAATTTTGTACCATGGTCAAATGACAAGACGACACCTGAGCTGGCACTAAATTCTCCTAATTCCCCCATCACACCAACGTGAGGACTCTGCGCAACAACAAATGTGCATCAACCTCTCTGCTCTGTGGATTTTCAATGGCATCAGGACTTGAACCCGCGAATAGGCAACAAATATCACTAATTCGTGTCCATAACCAAGCTACCATGGTCACATAAAACTTTTGCATGCACTATACAAACTGAACTGAACTCAGTGAAGCACAGCCTATGAGAGCCAAGGCCTGCTGTGCCTATCTCAGTTTACATGGCCTTAGACGCTGGGGTGCTTGTGCCGATTTTTCGGTCAAGTGGATCAGTCTTACGTGAAACCCCCCAGTGTTCATTTCCCAAGCAAACTTGGTACTCATTTATCGACCTACTGAAGGGATGAAAGGATGAGTCGACCTTTCCCAGCCCGGGATACTATATAAGCTAACGAAACAAAATTTAAAATAACTAATGCTATCGTCAAAATCATAAGTTTAGTGAAAGAATCTGGAAAAATGAAATGTATTAATATTCCATGAATCTTTATAAATCCTTCGAATAAAATTTTCGCTTAAAAATTACTTTAAATAAAAATACTGAAGATATAAAAGTTTGTTTTTTGGAAAAGATAAAATTACTCATTTGTAACAAATGAAACTAGAAAAAAACAAAAACTAAAATTAACTTTTCTAATTCAGGTTGATGACGAAAATAAGTTAGTACGTATTATTTTTATCGATTTGTGACGAAAAGCAGCAAGTTTCATTAAACTTGATTATTAGTGAAATGGTTCCGAAATAGCTCGTACGCATGAAACTCAAATGTCATAATAATTAAGACATCAAATTTTCGGGGATGACTCTATGAATATATAATTCCTGGAAATTAAATGGAAGTTTTCGAGATTATTCTAGGATTCAAATTTCAAGGGGACATGGTACGATTAATGCTAAAATCTTTGATTTAATAATGTTTAAAACTTTTTTGCTGGTAGCCAATAAGCGTATATGGATTATGTAAAACAGATTGTGTGTGGGGGGTGTGATCTAAAAATAATACAAAATACTAACCATTTAATTTTTTAAAGAAAACTTTTAAAATTTATGAATGGATTTTAAAATGCTACTCCTTCTACAATAATTGACATATATAAACACGTGAAATTTGATTTACAAATACTGTCAAGCTAAGTATAACAAAAGTTGGTATGGGTTTATTGCGAGCATGAAAAATTGAGTTTAGAATTTACACATTTTTTAAGGAATTTTCAATAAGCAATTAGAAAAACTAAAATGGATTAACTGCTATCATGAATGATAGCAGACCCATCAGTTTAACCCATCAGATAGCAGATCATGGCCCATTTAGTTTTTCTGATTGCTTGTTGAAAATACCATATAAAAAATGTGTAAATTCAAAATTCAATTCCTTTAAAAAAGTAAGTATTGTTTGATTCAAAAATCCATAAAAACCTTTAATGTTAATACTATTAGCACAATAGGTAAAAAAATTTCAAACCACTAGACAAAATAGAAAAAAAGTCTTAACATTTTAAATTAAGATAAAGGGGATATTTGAGATAAATCCGCGCAAAATTTTTATTTGCCATTGAGATCCATGAATAAAAACGAACATAAAAGTTATCATAACTCTGAATTTTTTTCACTTAAAGGTCTTAAATTTTGTGAGATTATAGAAAATTATATAAAAATAAATTTAGGCTAAAAAGAATTTATTTGAATTTTTGACCGATTCTTGTCAATTGAATCATATTGTGCCTCCTTAATTCTGAAAAAAAGGAAAATTTATTCAATTCCTACTATTAAATCACTCTCTTCTCCCTATATATATATATATATATATAGGAATTAATGAATGTTAATGAATTAATATTTGGAAAAACTGTATCATTATCAAGTGCCATTCACTACAAGTTTAAAAATGTATTTGAGCTTCATTGGATGAATAAAAATTATTTTATTAATGAATGAAAATTTGAACAAGATATATATATATATATATCTTGTTCAAATTTTCAATCATTAATAAATTATATATATATATAACTTAAGAACACTCTTCAGTATATCCTTGCTAGATATATTTTGTTGACGAATCCTACTCTCCAAAAAATCCCATATGTGTTCTGTAGGATTTAGATTAGGTGACTGCGGGGGCGAGAACAGTTGATTTGGAACATTGTATAATAGTCAAAGCTTCTCAATTTCAGCTGTATGCTTAGGATCGCTGTCGTGTTGGAAACGAAACGATGATACTCGGCCCATTTTGGTGGCATTTTCCTTTAAATTATTTCTTAGGGCATCAAGGTAATCTTATTTGTTAGTAATTGATTCGATATACTCCAACTTGCCAACATCATTGCTCGCCATGCACCCCACCACCATGATTTCCCCGCTGCCGTATTTTACCGTTGGTACTAAATGCGCTTTTTTGAAGCGCTGTGCAAGATTTTCTCCTTACCAATTTACGACCTTTTATGGCAAAGGTGCAAAATTTACTCTCATCGGAGAATATTACAGTCCTCCAGAACTCAGGAGGCTTATGTTTATGCTCTTTTGAAAAAGCTCTCCGTTTAAGCCGGTTGGTCATTGAAATATAAGGATTTCTGTGAGCCACTCGACTACGGTATCTGGCCTTTTTCAAGATTTTTCTTACAGTATCCGCACAAATATTTTTTTTAAACTTCTCGTGGATGTCTGTTAGTATTTTATTTACATTCATACGCAGATTTTTTCCACCAAAGGATATCATAATTCGTTTTTCTCTGATTGTGAGTTAAGATGAATGACCTGAACGAGGTTTGTATGTGTGAACTCCTGTAGATTTAAAGTAATGAGAATAACACGTTGAATAGAAGAATACTGTCATCCAATGGATCTGGCTATATCCCTACGACTTTTTCCATCTTTAAACATTTTCACAATTATTTTACGCTCACTGATACTAATTTCCTTCCTCTTATTTTCACATTATTGCGTCACAACAATCTTAAGCTATTTTACTAGATAACTGAATGTAAAAACTCTGTTAACCTATAACGCCTGTTAATAAAAGTTTCAGAAATCAAGAATATTCAAATAGTGAACACGAGTTTTTTACCTGCTATGTGTGTGCTCCGCTACAAAACGCTCGTTATCTTACGTAGTTTTAATTCAAAATTAACGAATTCTTGCACGCTCAATATTTAAATAATAGTAAACAAATATTGATGAAATTTTACTAAAACTTTTTATTAATTTTACCTCTGCTGTATGATTTGTTATTGGTAAACGCAGACTTTTCCTAGCAAGTGTATAGATTTTTTTGTAAAATAAATGTTGAATGAGCCGCTTGAAGTAACTGCTAAAAAAATACTTATACGTATTATCATCCAAGAAATGTTCTAATCTCTCTAAAATATCGCTAATAGTCCCATTGATAAACTGTTCTCCTTTTATTCTCCGTAATGTTTTTGCATCAGGAATGTTTAAAATATGAACTTGTAGTTATATGGAGCTTTAAATCAACAATTTAGAATATAAAGCAGGAGTGGATAAAAGCTAGATTTTGTGTGGATAATATCGATTTAACGTTCGTAGTGTCATTCTCGTTTAGAAAGCACTTCAGCGAGTCATGTGATCCGTTAAGGGATGTAAAATTACTTCACGTGTGTAGAACGTGGAATATTAAAGTAAACACTTTTATGAGTACATCATCTAAAATGGATAAAATATGCCCCATGCTTTCACGGCCATCACGTATTTTCTATAGTCATAAAACGTATTAGAAATATATTGTGATATATTAAGAAGGCTAAAAAATGAGCTAGCTGCATAAATACACGACAGTTTTGTATCATATTGCATTTATTTTTCAGAAGCAAAATTTTAAGCAAGGACAAACACAAATCTTAAATTTTCTCAAAATATACTATACGGTTGCATGCAAATTGCTTTGAGAACACTAATGGATTAAATTGCTTCCCATTTTGAAGTTATTATAGGGGAAAAAAGATGTTTTTATCAGAATAGGAGTGGAAATAGGGCTTTTTAACAGTCCAATTTATTTAATCTACAATAAATGTTCGATATGAACGGTATATATATTTAACCTAAGTATTGAACATTATGCCAAACTATTTTAATGAATTAAGAAAATGGTATTTCTGGTATTCAACTGATTTTTCGTATTATAAATAAATAACTATCACCAACATTTATTTATAATTATGTGCAGCATTAACAGCCAATCGAAGCAACATTTGCATAATGAATATTATACATTAGCTAAAATGCTTAGCTAGAAAATAAACTTATGCAAAAATTAGAGATTTCATATCACAAATATAGTATTAAAATTTTGCACATATGTTATGTATTAATAAGACGAAAATATTTTTGATTTAGATTTTATTTTTAATATAGAAATTACTTTAAACCTTTTTGTTTCATTCCGGGAAACTATAAATCATGTTTTAATCCTTCAATAATTAGCTATTTTTCTGGGTTTTTTTTAAGTATTTGTTCAACTTGTCTTTGAAATTTATAATATTTATTTACAAAAAACAGTATTTTCTATAATCCTTAATTTGTAATATTTTCTGTAATATTTGATTTGTAATATTTTTTGTAATATTTAATTTGCAATATTTTCAGTAATATTTAATTTGTAATACTTTCTGTAATATTTTTCGATTTGTAAGATATTTAATTCTGATTAAGTTTCCTTTCTTTATATTGAACTAATTTTTAATTGACTGTTAATATCATACAATAGTTATAGTTTAAGTGAAAAATTCTCTTCCATATTATTATCGTCTATAAATTATGTTGCTTAAATTGGGATATTTAGTGATTATTCCAAATATTTTTTTCTGCTGAAGAAAGGAGTTGTAATGCGTAATCTACGCTGGTTGAACTTAATAGGTATTTAATTTTTGTATGATTTCGAGATATTATCATTGCTCATGTGAGTGATTATGAAAATAAGAAACTTCCCTGGAATAAACTTTAGCTGCTACTATTCGCAAATTATTCGAAAATATTTAAGTCTGCCGATGTTCGAACTGAGATTCATACGGTGTAGTTGTCTGGTCGATTCTGTCGTATATTCACGATATAAAATTATAACGGTAAATGTTAAACCACTTATAAGTGAACTAATATATTAAGCAATTAAAAACATTAACTTTAAAACTTTCTTATTAGAATCCTAAATCGGGAATCAGAGAATTAATTGAAAAGACATTAGCTGAAGGAATTATAAAAACACACACACACTTCCCGAAGAAAAAATAATAAATAAAAACAAATTAAATACAAAATCAAAAGAAATCAAACTTTTTCGAAAAAGGGGAAAAAATGTAACTTTAAGTGGATATTAATGAAGTATCTGAAATTTAACAAAAAAACTTATCTAAATTGAATGTAAGTTAGCCAAACAACATTTAAAAAACATAAAATAATAGGTAAAGTTTTTATTATTTTAACCTCTCTGAATCAAGGAAATCAAATAAAATTGTAAATCGTTGTTTGGAATTTAAGAGAAAGACAGAGAAATAATTCACACACACACACACATATACATATAATGTTTCCAAAAAAATTTCTAAAAAAATCCTAACCAGTTGTTTTTATGTTGAATGAAAAATGTTCCCTTTGTTTACAATAATGGTTTACCAACCAGTAATTTAAATTTAGCTTAGCAATAATTTTATTTTGTTTTGACTTTAAGAGATACGTTTTAATATATTTTTATAAAAATTTATCATTATGAATTGTAAATATTTTTTAATTCTATTTAGACCAATTTCCGATTCCCCCCTTTTTTTGCCTTGATTTGAAATTATCTAAAATTTTTCTTACGGAATGAATAAATTACTTAAGACTATAAAAAAAATAATATATATATATATATATATATATATCATAGCTCTTAATAAAATCAATTCATTTATTATAGAAATATTTGGAATGTTATTTAAATCACAAATCAATTTAATATCTCTTCATTTAACATCTGATTTAAACATTTAAGCTTCCAATTTATTCGTCGCATTAAGTAAAGCTCGTTTATAAAAACAAGTCTATTGATTTAGAAAAGATTTTGAGCAATACGATTCCCAGAATAAAAAGCATTTTGATAGCATTACATCTCATAGAAAATCGTAAGCCATTAGTAAAAAAATACGGGAACAAACATATTGATACTCCATTAAGATTTAATCAAGTTGAGTGGCAATTTTGTAATGAATTTGAAATAAAAAACTTGATTAAAAGAATCAATTAGAAAGAGAAGTAGAAGAAAAACCAAATTTGCTGCAAATCGGCAATTTTAGATTTTTTTCAATTTGTGCTCCATATTAAATTACACAATTATTTAAACAGTCAAATATTTTTATCTTGAAAAGAATTTAAGATAAACAATTACTAGAAAAAAGTACTCTTATCACATTTCATCGCTGTAAAGAAAATTACAATTGATTAGAAATAAATAGCAAAACAGACTATAATACTACTTTAAAACAGTCAAGTTGAATGGCAACTTTTGTAATTAACTTTAAATAGATTCATTCTATGTGGAGAAAGAAAAAAAACTTTGATACTGATCTGATGGGGGAATTCATCTTGATTCAATTCCTACTATTAGTTCTCTCTCTCTATATATATATATTTATATATATATATATATATCTTGTTCAAATTTTCAATAGTTAATAAAATACTTTTTATTAATCCACTGGAGTTCAAATACATTTTTTAAAGTTGTAGTGGATAACATTTAATGTTAATAGAGTTTTTTTCGAATAGTAATTCATTAATTAAATTTTTCTTTTTTAATTTTATTTTTTAATTTTAATTTTTTTCTGCGTTATTTCTCACGAAGTTAGAACAGGCATCAACAGATGGCGCCGATAAGTTCAAAGTTCATCTAAAGAATTTTTCTTTGGCCAATTATATTTTTTTAACTTGTAGTGGATGACACTTGATGTTAATACAGTTTTTTCAAGTATTGATTCATTAATTAAATTTAATGAACTAAAATAAAAAATTTCTTTGTTGACCTAACTAGGAATTGACTTTAAATTTGTTTTTTAATATTTCTTGTTTTCTTTTTAAATCCACCTTTCGAATTGGGAATAATATCCATTACAGATTCATATCTTTTACAATTCAATCAACCAATCAGCATTCCGAATTTGTGGTTGGGGGGTGGGGAGGTGCCTCAGCAATTATAAACATAGTAAACTGGGGATTACTTTTAAAGGCTATAACAGTGCTTCTCAAACTTTCAATACTTGCGACCTAATATTCAATCATAAATTTCATCGCCCCCCCTCCATACAATAACAATGAATTGAATTAAATAATACTATTCTTTGACGCTAAACTTACAACATGATTTTAACCTCTGTGCCACCGGCGTATATTAACGTCTTGCTCAACCAGTGCGCTGATTGTCCCGGACGTATACATACGTCTTTCCGAAGTACGATCTTTTCTGTGAACTGCTCTCCATAAAATTATTTCGAAGTCTTTGGAATGCAATAAAATCTCCTAGACAGTGTTTGAGAAGAATTGACTTATTTATTCCCCTTTTCTACCCCCCTTCCCAATACACCAAATACGCTCGCCTACGTATTAAACCATGGCATCGGGGAGATCGCGTAATTGTTAATCGGCATTTGAGGGATTAATTATAAACCGTACCAACTATGAAGATAAGTGTTAATTTTTTCTTATAATTTCATATATGAGTAGCCCATGGCGTCACTGGTAATTAATAAACTTGTTCTTTACTTAGAATTGTTAAATTAATTATAAAATACATTGTGCAGTTCTGATACATTTATAAGTGTAAATATTTATTTTATTTTTTATTATATAAGAATGTATTTTGTTTGTTTACTTTCCGTGTATTAATAATTTTTTAAAATAATCTTTTGTTTTTGACTTTTCAATATGCTCGCGCCCCCCACGTAGGGTTATCATGCCCCCAAGGGGGGCCACGCCCCACAGTTTGAGAAAAACTGGGCTATAATCAACATTCCTTTCTGCTTAAAGTACTGAATTAAAGCTAAGAGACTATAATGAATAGCTCTGAATCCAATATTAATAATCGAATATTGGATGATACCTAAAATGCAAACACCACAGCACAAATCAACAAATCATTAAGTTATAGCTAGATTCAATGACCTATATCAGGGGTGGTCAACCTTTTTAAGAAGAGTGCCACTTTCAGATAAATATTAACAAGTAATATAAAAAAAAATTAAGTCAATTTCTACTTACATTAACAAAGAAAAATTTTATTTTAGCTACTTTTTATTTAATAGTTACAATTAATATAAATAAGTATATACATAGGACAGAATCATAACATTAAGTGGTAATTAATTTTTTTAATTATCATTAAAGTATCGTATTGTCTTTTTAATTTCAGTCCAACTGAACGCTTTAACACGTGAGAAAATAACCTTTTCAAGTTTTGACACAAGTCGCCAAAGTGGCTTTATTTGTAATTCTTTAAATAATTATTTTGAATCAATTAATTTTTATTAATTATAATTAAATTATTGTATTGTCATCCAAAATGATCCTGTATATAAAATTTTGTACTCAATTCAGCGCTTTAAAAATATATTTTATTAACGATTGAAAAATGCCACCAAGATAAATAAATATAAATATACAAATATATAAATCAGTGTTTCGCTAAACTGTGGGCGCGCCCCTGGGGCGCGATAAACCTATGAGGGGGCAAAAGTGAGCATATCGAAAATAAAGGATTAAAAAATTATTTACTTTAATGAAGTAAAAAAATACTTTCGACATAATAAAAACACACATTTACACTGGATATAATTTATATATATCATCTGCGATATTACTATGTCATAAAAAATAAAAAAGTTTCTACTTCCAAAACCTCATTATCTATCTTTGAGATACTACTATAACCAAATAAAAACATTTTTATTTGCGTAATCCCATGATGAGATTTTTTTATTACGTGTTCTTTTCAAATTTAAATACTACTCTTCAGAGAAAAACAAAAACCCAGACCCATAATCAAAAAATTTTAAGGAGATGTAAATTTCATCACTGTTATATTATATTGAAATATTGCACATTAGCTGTAGGATGTGCTAGAATGTATTTGTTGCGGTTTGACCTTCGAACTTACTTGTACGGTTAGTTACGTCCCTGCGCTCTACGTGTATTTGTTTTTTTCATTTGGGAAGTTGTAAATAAGCTATTTCTGCTAAGTGTTTTTTCCTTGTAAAATATGTTTATGGGATTTCTGCAGTGCTATAGAGTATACTTTTGAAGGATTACTTGGCCAAGATTTACTTTTTTTTGAGTATTCCCAAAACATATAAAGTATAATGAAAAAAACGTTTTACACAATTTTTTAGAGCGTCCACATTGTATTAAATACACTTTAATCCGGGAGCTGTCACGCCGGCGCACTGAGAGCGCACGAAATCGGTAATTCTGTGTGACAAAACTGTTTAATTGTTACCAATGGCCCTGACACTATCCTCCTGTTTGACAGTTTTAACAACGTGAACTTAAATATATTTGTCCCAGAGCCTCCCTCTTTTTTGAAGACAAACGTTTTTACAATATTAAGTTTTGACTGAGTTCCCGGTGCGACTACTTTTTTTCAAAAATATTTTTTGTGTTCATGCTACATCCCCCACCCTATGAATAACTTAGTGATTCTGACTGCCTTGTTGTAAATGACTTATTGTGCTTTGCAAAATGAGCAGGTAAATGTTTGGTAAAATGATCAGAATATATATTTAAAAAAAATGGGCATCTTTTGATCTCTATTGAAAGATGTTAAAACTGATTAAAAAAAAGGGATGAACCTGCTGGAAATAATGCATATTAAAAGTAAATTTGAGAAAAGCGATGAACATGAAACGAAAGAAAATTTTCAAATGCTACCTCAAAAGAACCCCATCAACTAAAGAATGAAGCTATAAGTATCAGAAGACACACTTTGCTTTGTCAAAACACACAAGCAAAGCAAAGTTCAACATGCTATTTGTCGAACATCAAAGGACTGTAAAATTATAATAACTAGAACAAAATATGACAGTTTTGCCTGCAAATAACATTCCTGTAATGTTAGCGAAAAGTGTCTGTGATTTGTGTCTTTTTTTAAGGTCACGCACAGTTTAAACATTTTAGTTCAGTTTTCTTGGATTTTTTTCCTAGAATTAGCAAAGAAAAAATTGAAAAGTCTTTTGAAAGAAGGTAAGTATATTTTCTTAAGTACCATATTCACTAGAATTACGATTTTATTGTAGGTACTATGAAAAAATAATTATGAAAAGGATTGGGTGACTCAATAACCCCCCGCTTGACCATCAGTATCGAGTGATCACCTGCTCCCAAGGGGTTAAAACATGTTGAAGTTCCTTTTCACTTTAAATATTAAAAAATAATACAATTATTCTTCTTCGGAATTGTATGTTATTGTTCATTATCTCAAACATCAATTCTAAATGCTAATTCTGTGAGGCTTAAAAATTACAGTCTTTAAAACTAATTATATAATTTGCTAACCATTTTAAAAATCATTTTAAATTTTTGTAAACATTGACTCGCACTTCATTTACTTCTCTTACAATTCAGCGATTATATCAATAATGTTTTATTTTCTTATAAATGAACTCTCGTGCAAAGAGCGGGTACTTCCAGCCGGTATACTTTTAATGTATCAGTGTGCTTACAGAGTATTTTATAACCAATTAATTAATACTAAATTAAGAACAAGTTTAATAAGTATTAGCGACTTTTATGGGCTTGTTCTAAAGAGCAGAATGCTTATGATTAGAAACTTAACTCTCTGATTTTCTTTTTCTATATTAGCTTGATATATCTATATTTTGTCTTCTAAGCAGCCACCGCATTTTGCAATATATGTTCCAATTTAAAATTAGAGAAAGGAAAATAACATGATTATCCTATTACTTATTTTATTTTTTGTTGTGCAATATTACACAAATTTGCTATAATAATTTTATGTTATTAATTTGTACGGTTTATACCAAGATCGTGTACTGTAGCTTTAGCGTCAAAGCGCATTTTCATATTATTGCATTCAGTAATTTATTAATGTATAAGGGGGGCGCGATAAAAATTGTGATTAAAAAGGGGGGCGCTAGTGCTGAAAGTTTGAGAAGCACTGATATAAATAAATAAATATATAGACAGTGCAAGCTAATAGAGAAGAAGGGATTGAATTAAGAGTGTCAATACCAACTTTTCGAACAAATAAGAAGGTGAAAAAATCTTACTTACAGGCATATATTATGTAACTTTCAAGCAAAGAACACATTTTTAAAGCACAAGCTTAAGTAGTGGAATTTTAAAAGCAATATAATAAATGAGACCAAAGCACAAACTTACATTTTATTGTGAATCAGTTCAGTTAATTTTGAATGATATTTTGATTTTGTTAGGTTCATAAAAGAAAATATTTGTTCACAAATGTACGTTGATTCAAATCTGCTACAATACCTGACAGAGCCAAATCACGTACATTTGAAAAACTATTTGTCAGTACAAATTTCCAAAATTCAATAGATTTCTTTCATTTGTTTTTCAGTATAGTATGATGCTGTATCCAAAAATTTCGATTTTGATTTCAGATGGGTAACAATTATTGCAGAGAAATTTACAAAGGATTTGTGAAAAGATCTGCAATTTTTTATCATCTTGAAAATCAGCAAACCTAGCACTGAAAGAATAATGTAAAAATGGATATTAATTTTTTTTAATTTATCACAGCTTGGAGTACTATTAACTTTTGTAGATAGTTCCTGCATTAATGTGAAATATATGTTAATTTTTTCCCTCTAAAATCAAGACAAAATAATAAAAAGATTTGTCCACAAAAGCAGGTATTTGACCAACTAGAGTAGAAAAAATGCAGTCTTTTCTCTGTAACCTTAAATTTAAATCATTTTAATGCCCCTTAATATCGGTAAGAAAAGCTAAATCACATAACCTGTCTTTATCCTAGAATAACAAGTACTCACTGGGCTGTCCAGTGTTTTCTTCCAGATATTTTAAAATACACGCCCTCAAATTTCAAAATCTCGCGAGTGAAAAGAGTTTTGGAAAGCCAACTCACACAACAATGCAGGTGCATTCTCTACATCAGTGATCCGCAACCCCCGGTCCGTGGATCAAATGGTGCCGGGCCGCCTAAAGAACATTAAACTATTGCCATTTTATTTAAAGTGGTGCATTTCTCTTGGATCTCCACGGAAATCTCTTTATATTCCACTTTAAATCACTATTATTCATTTTTTGTGTAACTATATTTTAGTCTGACGGCATATTTAAATGTAACTAAATTAAAATTGTTAAATCAAAACAATCTAAAATATAAACAATCAACGTGTCCCACCCTCAGCGGGCCGCGGTAAAATTATCAAGTGTTGACCCGCCCGCAGCGATAAAAAGGTTGCGGAGCACACTGCTCTACATGATAAATTTTTCTACTGAATCACAATTAAGTTTAATTAAAATAAATTTTGAGATTTTTTTTCCATCTAAGTCAATTGCATTTCAATAAAATTGTAAAAAAAAAAATGTTATTTATTGTTATTTTTTCAAATTTTAAAAATTTTTTATCAAGTCTTCACGTGCAACTGTTACAATGCTGTACCACACTGTGGCACGCGTGCCGAGGGTGGGCCACCCCTAACCTATATAGTGCTTAGTACTTGCATTTGATAACTGTACACAAGGTACGATCTCATTAATTAAAGGAGGGAAATAAATAAAAAAATCAAACCATCAAAAGATAAGTAGACGCTAACGTACAAAGATGGACAAGGAGCGCAAAATTAAAAAAAGCAAAAAACTTTTACTGTATATTACAAAGAACTGCACCTTATTTCTTTTTTTTTTCTCTAATGGGGCTGCGGATTGCTATTTCTTCCTTTGCAGACCCGGTACATTCCCCAGGAGCTGGGATCTCTTTTTAGTGCGGCACCATATAGGCCAGGGGTGACGAACCTTTATGGATCAACGTGTCATTTTTTCTAAAGAAAGGCTAAATGAAGTATACACGTACCGTCAAATAATTTTGAATTGTGATTATTGGGAAAATAATAAAACTAAACTAACAACACAAAGAACTCTATATTTACTACAGAAAAATATATATACATTTTGTATTTTATAGTAGTAAATGTTTTATAAACGTGTAATTCAAATTATATAAAGTAACAGTGCGATTTTTGCTGTTGCAGATTAGATGACAAATAAATTATATATTAGGATTAGGTAAGAGTTTTTACTTAAGCAGAATGCATGCTGAGTTGGAGTCATCTGTCAAATGGTTTCTAAGAGAGTCTTTAATGTTATTCATCTCTGAAAATAATGACTTGTAGGCATAGGTCGGTTAAAACAGCATGAGCCTGCTTCTTCAAACAGTTAAACGTATCTATAACCGAATTTAATGTTTCCAAAATTTCGTTACTGGCATTTTTACTTAAATTGCTTGTTAATCTTTCTGTGTTTCAAACAATTCTAACTCTTTCCTTGTTTCAAAAAATTTTTGAATCCATATTTAACTAGACTGGAAATCAATAAATTGCATTTCAAATTCTTCAATTTCCAACGTCGAATTTCTCGGCAATTTCAGTTTATGAAATGATGTCACATCGGGGTATATAATAAACTCGAGCGTTTCTAATAAATCTTTGAACTGAGAAAATCTCACTGAAAATTCATTGATCGAAAAATCAATCGCGGTTGATCGTTTTGATCGGTGGCGCGTGTCCTAAATATTGTGCCTCGTGCCTTCAATGGCACGCGTGCCAATGGTTCGCCATCCCTGATATAGGCGATACCAATTGCCGCAAGTAATTTTGACACCCCATTTCTCCCACCGAGGGAGGCACCTGAGCTCTGACGATGCGAGATTGTACTTAGGAATTTAATTTTGCCCCGAGCACCCAAGCCAAACGGGTACTTCAAGGGATTTTTTTACATGCCGCATAATCATACGACATGGCCGCTATCGATTTTCTGCATCATGAAAATCCATCGACTTGGGCCGGGGTAGAACCCGCAACCTTAGGTGCAGAAGGCCAGCGACAAACTAACTGCGCCACCCAGTAGGCATCTGTAGCTTATTTAAGGTGATTTATTTACAATACGGGAGACTTACACACAGGCGACGCTTTTCGTAATTTTTAAACACTATTAAATTTCGTGAATACGGCTAAAGTTACCTCGCTTCTTCCATCCCATGCCAACGTAAAGATTTTAACTACCGACAGGCGTAATTTAACGTGCATGAACCCCTACGGTTTCCGGAAGCATGAAAAAAAAATCATTTAATATGATGGAGGTTATTGCTCGGTTAATTCCAAATGCATAATGTAACAGGTAAGGTGTAACTGACTCATAATACACGATATAATTTAATTCAGTATGCCTGACTGATATAAGTTACGTTACAGTGTTGTCTTTTAGGTTGTTAGTAACAGTCCAATGGTTTTATTGTGGTAGAGTAGAATTAGAAGTATAAAAATATCAATTCTACTAAAAGATACAAGAGAAAGATAAAATATATGGTAGTTTCACACGGCTCTCAAAAGCTTTGTGAAATGGTAGAAACTAGATTTCAATTCCGTAATCAAATCATATTGTGGCCATTCACAGGGATACAAAGTACACCTATGTCGTAAACGAATTAGCACTGGAAAGTAGACAAAAATGCAAAACATATAATGCCAGTTATTCAAAATTCAGTATTTACATTTAGAAACAGAGGATCTGTTTTTATGCAGTAGCACCCTTTTTCTCCAATTTTAATTTTTCTTGCCTGTTTCAAATTATTTAAAACAGACAAAAAAAATCAGAGGAACGTTAATTGTAAGTATAAATAATAAAATATTCGTGTGTGTTTACAGAGATACAGTTTAATGCATATTTCAAAGAACTCCTGATCCGTTCACGTGCTGTTTTCAATCCCTGCTATATTAGTTCCTTTCTCCCTATATATATATATAGATAGATAGATAGATTTAGATATACGAGTGCTAGTACAAGAGTCACACATGGCAACTATTTTTCTTGTAGATATGTGAACGGATCACAAACGTATATGTGTCGTGGAAGTTCTGCATAGTGTGTATGCAGAACAATAGATGATTCAGATAGCTGGTAGTAGCGCAGCGAGTGGGCTGAGAAACTCAGTCGGTTGGTGAGTGTCGTGTGAGATGGAAGTAACCGGTGTTGAGCAGCGCGCTTACATCAAAAGAGACGTTCGCCAAGGGAGAAATTCGTTCTGTGACATTGATCTCATTCCTACGATTAAAGAACCAATACGTGGTAGGCGGTTTGCAACACGAAAGGACATTACTAATGCTGTGCGGCCAACAGGGTGACCCTGAGACTGACATTACGGCGCGGCAAATGCTGAGGCTGATGGTATTCAGCGCCTCCCTCACCATTAGCAGCGTGTGGTGACAGTAGCAGGGGACTACATTGAGAGTCTTAGGCCCAGCTTTCTCATGCGTCAACTTTATGTGTACTGTGTTGTCATTCTTTTGTGCTAGTGAAGGCTATATTGCCCCTGTATATACTACTGTAATAAATTGCGTGTTACAATATTCCAGTGCTATTCATTGCCCACACATGTAGTTTTCAACATCTAGTACCCCACCAGTATCTTCAAGAAAAAAATAGTTGCTACACTTTTGCCCCAACCCTCGTATGTATATATATATATATATATATATATATATATATATATATATATATATATATATATATATATATATATCTTGTTTAAATTTTCAATAGTTAATAAAATACTTTCTATCATCCACCGAAGTTCAAACACATCTTTTAAAACTTTAGGGGATACTAATTTTGATGTTAATACAGTTTTTCTGTAAATATTAATGCATTAATTAAGTTTTATTTTTTTAATTTTAAATTTATTCTGCGTTCTTCCTGACAAAGTAAGATTTAGCACCAATCGATAGAGCCAGTAGGTTTTTGTAACGAAATTTTCTTGGCTTCAAATATATTTTTTTAAACTTGTAGTGGATGACGCTTGTTGTTCATGCGTTTTTTCAAATATTAGTTCATTAATTAAATTTAATTAACTAAAATAAAAATTGTCTTTACTGACTTTAGTAGGAATTGACTTTAAAAAAAAAATTATATTACTTGTTCTGTTTTCTAATTCCATTTCTACAGTTACATTTTAACGAATTTTCCAACAGAAGCTAAATAATTTATTAAATTTCTTCTAACAACATAATAAAAATTTGGAGAAACCTGAAATTTTACTTGAGTTACGTCAAGAAACATTCTAATTTTAAAAGTTTATTATTCACAAATCGGCCAAACTATCAATTAAATAAGAAACATAAGTTTTTTAATAACTTTTTATGTGCACATCATTTGCTGCGCTGCTTGGGGTGTGTAAATTTGTGACTTTCTTTATGAGGGCTATTTTTGTTTCATCCTTCAAAAGGCGACGATTAAATATTCATAAACTCTTTTCAGTGTGTTTACTCTAGAAACCCTAAAAATTCACTAAACTTCCAAACCCGCCAGTCCAAGGCACAAAAAATCGATCTATTTTCTATGGGAAAAGAGCAAGCGGTTTTTCCCTCTTTCATTGAAAAGTGTCGTCGCAAGCCTGTTTTTCCTAATTGGATGCGAAGTTTGGTCCAAAAGTGTCTGCGACATACTCTGACTGATGGTCAGTGTTTGTCCATTCATTTAGAAAGATTTTTATGTTCTTGACCAGTGCAGTTGGAAGGGCTTTGTTTTTCCTTTCTTTCTTTTTTACCGAAAGTTTAGTACCGAAGAAAAAGTTACATTTTATATCCTTTACTTTCGTTTTTTTTTTCTTTTATTTATTTTTTGTTTTGTTCTATTCTGTTTCAGTGATAAGCAAATATCATATTTTTGTGTACATTTATGCACGCATTTAACATACACTTGATAATTAATATTCACATTCTTTTGAAATGAATTCATTTCAAAGACTCATTTTTAAGTAAACGATTCGATTTACTGATTTTATTATTTACATGTTTTGGTAACTGACTACCTGACAGGAACATCTACTCATGCACTTCAGGATACAAAGTCACGTATACTGAGTTGGGCAAGTAGGCCTTTGCCCTCAGGTCTGTGGCGCCAATGAATTAAGTTAAATTCAATAACTGAGAGACTTGTAGAATGAATGCCACTTTATGTCTCCTGCGAAAATTGAGGGCCACGGTAGCCTAGTGGTCATGGTCACGAACTCGTGGCTGGAGTTTTCGAGTCGAGAATTCGGCTCCTGAAGACCGGCCGCGTAGAGGGGCTGATGCACGTTAAATCTGTCGTGGCTCAAAGTCCTCACATTGGCGTGGTGTGTGAATTAAGAGAGTGGAGTCCAAGCTCAAGTATCGACCTCGTCGGTTTAAAATTACGAAATCCGTTTCCAGCAGCTCTCGCATTGCTTTAGAGTGCGACACTAATAAACATTCACTCACTCACAATTCACATTCTAAATATTAATAACAATTCACATTCATGAAATTTTTCCTCATTGTATGTGAATTAAACATCGTTATTTAATACATTTAAAAATTAAACTAGGTACTTTTCCGTTAGCCGGGCGCAAGCGAAAAATTTCCAAATAATGTAGAATTCCAGCAAATTTCTTACAACCATAAGGGGAATATTCATTTGGGGCCATGTGCTCTTTACTCTGAATTCATTTAAACAAAGCACGTTTTTCTTCTTTCTTCCATCTTTTTTTTGTTTTAAAAAAATTCTGAATTCCTCGCTGAATTTATGTGGAGACGAGGAGTAAACGATCCATTTGAGCAAATTCTCAAGGACATCACCGTATTCTGGAAAAACCAATAATTATAAGCATTCTTTTTGGGTAAAACTGCTTTGTTTACAATTCATTAATATTTGTTTATAGAACGTTTTCGACTTTTATCCCGTTGACTGTTTTGTCATTCGTTTCGCTTGGCGACTTGGCTAGCTTTTGGCTCACAATTGGTGACATTTGCCCCCAGCTGACGAAAAAGTACCTTAAAATAATCAAATAAATTCATTTTATTCCTTAATAAAATTTATTAAGATTTCATGTAAACTTTTTGAATATTCAAATATGTGTCAACCTTTTTAGCTATGCTATGGTTGTATTAGAACCACCCATTTGATCAGTTAACACAGAGGGAAAAAATATTTTTTCCTTGAACAAAACAAGTTTTGTTTATTTTTTTATTACCATTGTGGTTAATAACTAATTTGTTTAACATAGAACGAAATATAATTATATTATTAATCGTTTGAGTTTTTTTTCCTGTGATAACTCAACCAGAAGGTGCATTTAAGAAACGTAAGTGCTGTTGGTCCTTTTTGGTTTAAATATTAGCAAAATTGTGCATTATAAACATCCAATCACTTTTTGATTAACTAGGCCAGTGGTCCTCAAACTTTCAATATTTGCGACCTAATATTCAATCATAATTTTCATCGTGCTCCCATACAA
>BMAV01025616.1:19306-55413 GCA_019973955.1 Trichonephila inaurata madagascariensis
TATAATTTTCGCCCACCTGTATTGATGCTTACAAATCCATTTTACAATCAAAGCAAGGTATTCAAAACGGTTTATTCTGAAGGAACTTGAGAATGATTACTGAACATAAATTTATTAGGGTGAAAATGTTTCTAATCTAGTGTTTCTTAAACTGTGGGGAGCACCCCGTAAGGGAGCGCGATAATCCTACACGGGGGGCGCCAGTATATTGAAAAGTCGAAAATAAAAGATAACTTAAAAATTATTAATTTACTGAAAAGAAGCAAAACACAAAATACATTCCGACATAATAAAAAAATAAAATACACATTTACACATATATAATAAATGTATATATATAAATGTATCTGTACTGCACGATGTGTTTCATAATTAATTTAAGACTACTAAGTTAAGAACAAGTTTAATAATTACCAGGGATCCTAAAGGCATGTCATACAATTATAAAGAAAATTTAATACTTATCTTGATAATTTGTATAGCTTATAATTAAAACAGTATTGTAGCCTTACGTCAAAGTATATTATTATTGATACATCAAAACATTATTATTGCATGGAGGGGGGCACGATGAAAATTACGTTTAAAAATTGGGTCGCAAGTACAGAAAGTTTGAAAACCACTGATCTAAACAGTAATAAAGTAGAGATTCAGAGTTTCTGCAGATATATAGTAGAAAATTCAAAAGTGTCAGAACATTCAAAGATGTTGCAAAACAATAGGCAGTAGGCAATAGGCACGAACATTTTGTGTTTTAATTTGAGTTTTTCTTTGTCGTTATAAACGTGTTGTGAAAATTTTAATATAAATCATAAAATTTTTAGTCATAAAATTATAGCATAATAAATTTGTTCTTAAGTTTTTGTATTACTTTTCAAATTTGAAAGCTCTAAACTTAAATAATGCAGAATTTTGATAATCTTTACGTTCGTTTTTATTCACATCCCAATGTCAAATCAAAACTGAAAACGGTTTTATCTGAGAAAGATAAAATACCTAGTTTGTCTTCATTTAAAATGCTACAGCTTTTTTTATTGTGCCTAATGCTTTGAATTTCTTTTACCTATTGCTAATAGTACATGTAACAAAAGTTGGTATGCATTTTTGATCAAAGCATTTTTTTATTTTTTAAAAAATAATTGAACTCAGAATTTATAAATTTTTTAAGGAATTTTCAATAAGAATTTATTAAAAGAAATATTGTACAAATACAATTCATCCTATCGCAAAACCCATACCAACTTTTGTTAGACCCAGTATGACGCACGTGGAAATCAAATTTCATGCGTGTACGTAAGTTTTTATAGGAGGAGTAGCATTATATATATATATATATATATATATAAATCACTTCACAAATTTTAAAAATTTTCCTTAAAAAAATTAAATGGCTAGCTTTTTTTATGAAATTTTGAACACAAAATCTGTTTTACATAGTATGTACACATGGGACGCAACCAAAAGAATTTTGAAAGTCCTTAAACTAAGAATTTTTGCGTAAATCGTACCATGTCTCCTTACTTATATGAGAGAGAAGAAACCTTAAAGCAAGTTGATTGTTTAAATGCATATATCCATAGCCTTGTTCATACAAGAAACACAAATTTCGAAATTTTTAAGGAAATATTTTTGTTCTTTCTTTTCACTTCTTAGAGTTATTCCGCGGTATGTTTTGGAAATTAAAAAGAAAAGAAATAACTCTAATTTTCCATAATTCAGAACTACAACATAGTTCACTTCAGTTTTCCTGTACATATCAAATGAAATAAGCAAAAACCCAGTAGAGATTGATTGCAATGTTTTTAAAAATATTTATAATCATTCGATATTTAATTAAAATTCGAAGAATTGAGTTGAATTAAAGATTTTATTTGGTTCTTTTTCTGTTACGAAAAACTATAACTAAAAATGACTTAACGAATAACAATAACTTAAATAATGAAAGAATATGTTCAAAACAAAAAAAGTTTTATTAAACTTTATTAACTTAGCATACATATATGTATCATACTCTGAGGAACTATTTAATACGAGGTTAAATGTATTTCAACTCTTTCCTAATGGAATGAGATGTTTCATTTGGAGTCACTTAGCTTTTCAATTTGTTAGAGAGAATAAAATCAAACGAATTTAAAAATAAATGTACTTGAAACATGGTATTCTTCTTAAAAATAATATCGTTGTTCTAATATATATCTCTATTATCGGGAAAAATCAATTAACATGGGATTAATTATTTCTACATATTTATTCTTAATGCTTAGAATAATTATTTTGGAGCAAAGTAAATGCACATTTTTCTAAGTTTAGTTTAATGGATTTGTTTAATGGAAACTTTCAATTAAATAGCAGTTCCCCAGGCAATTATCTGAAATGGAAAGAAGAAAAACTTCATTAGTTACTTTTCTCCACGTGTAAGAATGCATCGGAAAATTAAAAAAAAAATGAAATCTTATTACTTGTTTATTTAAATTTCTAACCATTCAATCATACAAAAATATGCAACTACGTCTTAAACCAAATTCTAGAGAGTTGGTGAAAAATCACTTAAATGTATCTTTAAAATAGAAATTAACTGATTATACTGTTCAACGTAATATGATCCCAAAGTCCTAATAATCATAAACTAAATTATTTTTAATTATTTTTATGAGCTCAGTACTTACTCATTTTTTTTTCAATTCCTACTATTAGCTTACACTCTCTGTATATTTATCTTGTTCAATTTTTCAATCGTTATTAAAATACATTTTAAAGCACTCAAATTAAGCTCAAATTTTATTACATGATTATTTTGAATGCCAATACAGTTTTTTTTAATTATAATTAATAAAAATTAATTGATTAAAAGTAATTATTAAAGTAATCACAAAAACATACACGTTGGCATCCTTTTCAGCGACTTAGCGACCATTTTGGCGACTTGTGCTTAAACTTGAAAAAGTTATTTTTCTCAAAATTTAAAGCGCTCATTTCAGCTGAAATTTTCTATACACTATTGTTTCGGGTGACAATACGATATATCTGTTCTTTCCTAATAAAAAAGGTGATAGCAATTATTTTTGCATAAATTTGTATAAAGTTCATTTTTATCATTTATATGAACTATAAATTTTATTGTTACTGTCATTTTTTTACCGTGAGCTTCGAAAACCATGTTGTTCCCTAACTTTTGGAGGCCAGTGTATATTGGAGACCTTAGAATGGGTGTGTTTAAGACATAAACAGAGCATTCTATTAGTTCAGTTCAAACTCATAGTGCTATCATTATTAGATATTAGAATACAAGAACGTCAATTAGAAAACATATATATTAGAAAAAAAATGTTCCAATAATAACACTACATTCTGATTCTACTACTGGTTGAGCAGCAGTGTGCTAAAATTTGCGGATATTTTTTGATTAAATAATTTGATTGTTTCTGTACTTAAAAAACTTTCATTAAATACATACTAAGATGATACTATTACTCCTTATTTGCGTGATTTGTTCTTTCTTGTGTGAAAAAATAAAGATGATATAATTCCTGCTCTAGATTAAAGGGAAAATGGTAAAAAAAATCTAGTGTAAATACTGGGTTTGTAAAAAGTCCGTAGAAACTTTAAAAATTTATAAAACCCAGAATATTAAAGAAAATAAAAAATGGTTTGCAGGTTTAGGATCGATAAGTCACGGGATTTTTTTTAAGATAAGAGAGAGAAAAAAGATTAAGAAACAACCAATAGGTGACATTTCGTAGATAAGTGAAAGAAAAGATTCGCAAATAATAGAAATAACTTTACCAAATCATTTATTACAGCAATATGTGTTACACATATCCACCCGCACAAGGGATGACACATTCCAAGCTTGTCCAAAATCCAACAACGGCAGAGTCAGTGGATCACATTTCAATTCCGACATATTTGATGGACGAGATTAATAAACCCAAGAATTTTAATATCCTCACAGAGCTAAAAGTCTACTGGAGTCAGATCTGGAAACTAGGAGGCTATGTAAACTTGCAACGTTTGCTAATGATTTTTAGACTTGGTAGTCGAAATTTACACGATCCCCGAGCGATCCAAATTCCTTAAATTGCTGAACAAGCGTTATGAGACGTACCACTGTTAAAGGCCCTTTAACAATCAGATTTTTTTTTTTTTTATGAATTATGAATTTACGCAATGCGACAGTCGCTGTTTCCTCATAACTGAAAAGTGGCTTCACCAGCAAAGCTTTGTCTTTCTCACTCAGCATCCTTGTTCACTTAGTTGGCATGCAACGGAGAATTAGATCTGGATCAAGAGCATCCTTATTTGTAATCGCCTGTGTCTCATTTGCATATTTCCTACTCAGTCATTTCTACCACTGCCATCTGTTGGTAAGATTTTGTTTTCCTACCTTAAAAAAAATCTCGTGACTTATCGATGCTACACCTGCAAACCGTTTTTTATTTTGTTTAAGTTTCCTAGTTTTATAAACTTTTAAAATTTATACGGACCTTTAGCCTATACGGTATATAATATAAAATATCTAAGAAACGGTATGATGGAAAAAACCATCATCATATTAATTTGCATGTTAAGCTCAAAGTAAAATAAAGAAAAAAATAACATATTTTTGCATCCCGATGATAACTAAAAGAACAATTATTATTATTAATCTAATTTCACCTACATCGCAGTACTCGGCGTCAGAATTTTCGTCATCAAGGCTAGTTTCTAAAAGTCAACCACCTTCTAACTGGTCCAAGTAATCTTCAATCTCCCTCTCTTCTAAATTCCTCTATAAAGATATTATAAGAAGCATTTTCGTGATACACTTAAAGTAAAACAACTGGATTGTGAAGTAAAGGTGGTGGATAAAAATCAGCCTGTTTTCGTCCGTCGGCAAATTCATATTATGTATTTTTTAACACTTATACTCAGTCAAAAGGAGAAAATGTAAGGTTTTCTATAAAAGAATCCTTTATTAAATAGAGAAAACTTGGGAAAATAGCAATGTTAAACTACTGGTAACAATTGTCTTCGATTATGTTTCCTTCTCGCTTTCACTGGTTGAATCGTCATTGGACCATCCAGTATCAGCGTCTTGAAAGGTATCAGCATATCCAAGACTTCGCGTTTTTGTCTGAGTGTGATTATAGCACCAGTATCCCAAGTACCAAAGTGCAGATACAACATGTGCACAGCAGCCAACAAGTCTAATACCAACTTTTCTCTGTCGATACCTTTCAAAGCTTGAATTATGACCTAGACTTATTCGTATCTATATATTATATACTTTTGCACGTGTGTGTCGCGATCTCAACTGAAATCGAACAACTGAGGATTCTTCTGGATTTACGTAAAGATAGTACATCCCAAATTGAATAAGGTGTTCGTAAGTGCATTATCTTTTAGTAAAATACGCAAAGAGCATACAATACTACGTAAAATAATGCAAAAGAAATATTTGTTTAGCAATATGACATGCGCGAGATGAAGACACGTTTGAACACACACGTGACGTATGTGTCTGACCCATCAGCGGACACAAGCTATTTTGTTTCGTATCACATCAACGCGCTCGATGCACCAAAACAAATGAATGTCAGTTTAAAAGCCTTATTATTGTAGTAATTGAGAGAGTATATATATAGCGGTACTTAAAGCGCTTAACAGTTTTTTTAAAAAGAAAGTTAGAAAAAGCGCTGAAAATAACAAAACTCAACGAATTTGTTTGATGACTTTTTTATGTGACCTGCTTTTTTTTTTCTTTTTTCTTTTCTTTAATTTATTTTACTATTTTTAAACTAAAAATAAAGATCAATACCTAAGTTCACATAAGTATAATGATATAGCTCCAATAAATCCTCCGAATTTTTATGACTATGATGGACGAAAAAATACCAATCTTTGCTCACCTCCTTTCTGTCACAGGGTTTTGGGAAATTTATTTGAGTCATTCGACATAAATTGCACAGGAAATACCAGAAACAAACAAACAACATGTTTTTTTCTCATTATCGCTTTTATTGACAAAAAATATCAGAGTTATAAAATTGTTCATAAATTCGCACGTTTCTTCCAACAATAACAAAAAGCAAAATGACAAGTTCAAACCCGCTGTAAAGATTTTGGACATTTGATTCTCTTTTTGACAGCTACGTTCTTTATCACGGATGGAAATTTCCGAGATGATGCAAAGAGAGAAGGTTTAAGTAACTATTACAAATGGTCATCTTTCTATCTAACGGTGTAATTTTAACTTTAAGTTAATTTTTTTATGGAGACAATTTTTTTCAAATTATATCGTTAGAAAGCAATAAATATTTGTTATATTTTCATAAGTGAAACATTTTTATAAAAAAAAAAGTATCACCTAAAGCTTTCATCCATCAAGGTAATAGGTTACGATCTTCATTTTTAAAGGGGGAAATAATGCTAAGTTATCACATAAAAGAAAAACGAAAAATTAAGGACGCTACGCTTTCTAAGAACTCTCATGAAATATTTAAAATACTTTAATTGCCATTCATGCAAATTGTATGTATATAAAAAATTATCAAAATATGTATTATATAGCTGCAAATACAATTTTTGAAAAGCATACTTCAATCTTTTTAATGTGATGATTTGATTTTAACCTAATTTGGTGAGATTTAAAAAATTAACTAGTCGCATAACCCCTTCAGGACCAGTGGAAGGAAAAATAATCGCTTTCCCAGGCCGGTACGTTCAGAGAGGATACGCACGCACGGGACCGGTCGAATTTCCCAGCTAAGCCTATATATATAATTTCATTTAAACATTCATATAAAATTTCAAATGCAATCAAATACGCTAAAACTTACAATTTTCTATCATTGATAATACCTGAACATAGAGTACAAACATTTTCACTAAATTTAAAAAAAAAAACAATCTCGAATTTTAAAGAAAATGCTTTCATTTAAAAAAAAAAATACACACTTAAAAAACAAATTGACAAAAATTCCATACATTTGATACGAATATAGAAAAAATATTAGAAAACTAAACCAACTTATTCAAAATATAAGCAGAAATCCAAAGAGCATTAGATCATGAACCATTAAATGCCAAATTCTCTCGAAAAATCTAAACTTGTGCAGTTGTTTATATTGATAAATATCTCGGATCTAATTTTAAAAAAACACGGAGCCGAAAACCCATATGGAAGTTCGAAGTTTTGTGAAACATTATTCGAAAAAAAAACAAAGAAAAAACGATTTTTAACCTCCATGTAGTGCTTGTAAAAATTAATATAAAAACATTTCTAACTCTGATCACACCGGTGTGATCATGGGCCTACGAGGAGGGAAAGCTCAATCACATATATGATACCGTGGGCCATGGAGGGAGAAACGCGTGGTCACATACACTTGCCTCCGAAAGTCTGCGTACAGGTAATAATCTTATCGTGTTTATGATATAATTACTTTTAAAATCTCGCTTTAGAAAATCAAATTACTTGCTAGCCGTTCTTCAAAATTTCCTTGTTCTCAAACAACGGAAACAAAATTCACCTTAACGAGAAAAAACAAGAATGACCACCAAATAATCACCAACCATCCGTGGCAAAAGTCTGCGTACATTTACACAATAGAGCTTTTGAAGACCTTTTTTTGTAAAAGAATTGAACTAAATGTTGTTTTCAAGTAAATAATAACCTTTTTTTTACGATTTACTTAGGATTTGAGATTTAAAAACTTTTGTTGTTCCATGACAGGCGACAGAATAGAGATCAATATAATAGTGAAAGAAAACATCATAGATCTTCAGAAAAAAGGCCATTTTTAAAGCAGTTGTTGAAATTGTTTATAGGAGACATTCGTTGATTCAAAAAGTGTTCATAAATTACAAATCAACTAAAACTTTAACGTCCAAACCAAGATCCGGCCGCTCATCGGTAGTGTCACCTCGAGAATCTTGCTTTGTAATACGCTCTATAAAAATACATCTAAGACTATAAGCTTCATAAGTAGCTAAAAGTGTTGCTGAGATATTGCACAAAAGTACGATTTTAATTACAATTCGAAGAACACTGAAAAAAAGGATGACTTTCGTGCCCGAGCTCAAGAAGTCATTCATTTTTCGAATGAACAGATGCTAAGCCAAAAAACACCTAAATAGGACACATATGTCTTAGAAAAATGTAATGTATTCAATTGAAAGTAATTTTTGTAATTTAGCATCCACAAGTACAAAGATATACCAGCAAAAACTCCTGGACATATCTTAAGAAAGAGAATCCTTTTTCGACTATTAAACATGGAGAGGAGGATTAATGTTTGGAAGTGCATTGGAAGCCTTTCGGCGGCTGGCAATCTTTAGTTTATTGAATCAACAATCTACAAAATTGGTTACTTGAACTTATTGAAGTAAAATATTAGGACATATGCCGAGAAATTTGCGGTGAGTAATGATTTTTACTTTCAGCGGCTCAAAAGTACCAAGAAAATGGCTCATATTGTGAAGTCATTGTGAAACCATGGTTATTCTGACATGTCCCAAACCAATTCCGAAAGTCAACCTAGTCCCCACACCTAAGTACAACACAGAATTTGTAGGATTTACTCGAGTGAATAATAAGGGAGGACGCAATGCATCCAAATCTGTCAGAGTAGAAGAATGGAACAAAATCTCCATAGACGAAATAACTAAGCTAATTAAATCCTTGCCAAATATGTCGAGAAAATTATAGAAAGAACGGAATAACTTAAAAAGTATTAACTTTTAGTTACAATCCATTATTATAAAGGTTTTTATCTAGTGTACGAAGACTTTTGACGCACTCGATTTGTGTCATTCTCAAGTTATAAATTTTTGTATTATTTTATGTAATATTCAGGTGATTGTTGATTATACTGTTTGGATTTTCGACGTTAGAGGAATCAATAAAAACAGTATTAATTCAGAAAGATTTCATTTAATTAGCGATCTTTGCATGAATATAAAAGATGATCGCCTGTACGCAGACTTTCGGAAGCAAGTGCATATGTGATCATTGTCCTGAAAGGGATAAATGCCATTAATTATCGTAAAACTCTCGGAATTTCACAGAATATCATTAGCACCCCACTTTATGTTCACTCACAATGAAAGTTTATATATGATCTCTTGCGTCGAAATAGGAATCTCACTAACAATGAAAAGGCGCTATCTAACCAACGCCCTGTGCCATCACAATAGATGGACCTTAAATCAATGCAATTAAATGCTTAGAACTAATTTGTAAATGTTAAAATACTGGCTGTAAGTAGATACGATTCAATCGTAAAATCACTTTATTGAAAGTTGTCGCGTTGTTATACTATCATATTTTAATTTTAAATACATATTTTCTTATAGAATGTCTTGTAAAATATGTATATGAGAATTAATCCCCTCGTGATACTGTTTTGCGGATGCAAGTAAACATACATATATAAACACAAGCACACACATTATACTTTCATATAAGTAACTTTTTTCATATGATTTCACTTGCAAGAGCATAGTGTAGTAATTTAGATGAAAATATATTCTGTAGCGTTCATCATAGATATTAATATAAGCATTAAATTTATAAAGGGTTACATTTGCATTTTTATCTAATCCCTTGGAATTTTTTTTAAGTATTATATGATTATAAAAACGCTTTCTGTGGAGAAGCCGTGATTTATGCAAATACATATTTCTATTTAAAGTCAAGCGAAGAAAGTTAAGTAGTCGACCGCTTTTAGACTGATAATGAAGTTAGAGTTTTAGATTTATAATAAATGAAGCCATTGGAGTTTCACTAAGGAAATATCCCAACAAAGAAAGATCTGCAGTGCTGGGAATTAACCGTAACAGATAAGTAAGTGATTGAATTAACTGTTATATATATTTAGGTTAGTAACAATGTTAAACAACCGCTCTCTTTGATTAAGCGAAAGTTTGATAGTAAATTGATATATAAAATAAAGATAATGATTTTACTGAAACGTCCCTTGATTCTGTGCATTCCATTTAAAAGAAATGCCATTCATAGAATCATCAGAGCTGAATGTGTCCTGCAAAAAGTACTTACGATAGTTAAAAAGGAAACTGATATAAACACAGTTTTAATTTATTCTACTTAAGGTGACATAGTACGATTCACACAACATTTTTTAATTTAAAAATTTTCATAATATTTTTGGTTGCCTCTTATGTGTACGAATGATGTAAGACAGATTTTGTGCTCTAAATTTCATAAAAAGCTAACTATTTAATTTCTTAAGGGAGAAACTTGAAACTTATGAAGCGATATTAAAATGCTACTCCTCCTACAAAAATTGACGTACATATATGAAATTTGCTTTACAAGTGCGTTAAACTATGTATAACAAAAGTTGGTAAAGGTTTCTGAAAACATGATTGTTATCCATCCAATACTTCTTCTTATGAATGCTTAGGGAATATTCCTTACAAAATGTGCAAATTCTAAATTAAATTATTTTTAAAAGAATAAGTATAGCTTTGATTGAAAAATGCAAACCAGCTTTTATTCCATGTACTATTAACAATAGGTAAAAAAAATTCAAAGCATTAGGCACAATAGAAAAAATACCTTAGAATTTTAAATGAAGACAAGCTAGGTATTTTGTTTTTCTGACATAAGTCAGTTTAAAGTTTTCATTTTCCATTAGAATGTGAATAAAAACAAACATAACAGTTATCATAACACTGCGTTTTTTAAACTTAGAGCTTTCAAATTTTGTGAGTTTTAGAAAAGTACATAAAAAAAAATTTAGACTAAAAAAATTAGTTTTGATTTTTTGAACGATTTATGTCAATTGAATCGTACTATGTCCCCTTAAATTTTTGTTTTTATTTTGGTCAGTTTTTAATTCTCAAAATGATTATAATTAAATGAATTATTTTTTAATTTAAAATTATGCAACACAAAGAAACATCGAAAGAGTAGTAGTGAATAGTCATGTATTTCGCATTTTAACTCCTTTTCCTTTTTCTTTGTATCGGAGTAACTCAAAAGAGATTTCAAATAAAATATCAAAATACGAGCACATCACTTCTCAAACTACTGTAATGAGCTATATAAAGTAGTTTGATTTAAAACGGATTTTTAATAGAGTCTACATCAGGGCTCGGCCACCTTTTAGCTATGGCGTACCAATCTAATGTACCAATATTATTCATCGTGCCACACCACAGGACATTTCTGAAGTAATTAGATTCCCACGATAACGCCAGCAGAATAAGAGAATAGAGGTTAATAACACAGATTTACAGTTTTATTATGTAATAATTTTGCATCATTTAAAGATATTACATAATATAAAAATAAACAGCATAAAATAAAACTATTTCTTCAAACAAAAATAGAAAAATTAAAATTGTATATACGAGGGTTGGAGCATAAATCATGGCAACTATTTCTTTTCTTGTAGATATATGAACGGATCACAAACGTATATGTGTCGTGTGGAAGTTCTGCAGGCATAGAGTGTACGCAGAACAAAAGAGATGGATCTGTGATAGCTGGTAGTAGCGCAGCGAGGGCTGTGAAATCTGTCAGCTGGTGAATGTCGCGTGAGATGGAAGTAACTTGTGTTGAGTAGCCTGCTTACATCGAAAAAGCCGTTCTCCGAGAGAGAAATGCGATGGAATGTCACAGTAAATTAGTGGAAGCCCTTGGGAATAATACCCTACCATACCTTACAGTAGCACGGTGGATAGGAAAGTTTTAGCAAGGAGGTGTGTCAATCAGCAAAGTTCGGGACGACCGGTTAGTGTGTGGAACGACTTGGCACGTGCCGTCATCGAGCAGCTCATGGATTACATTCAGGGACTATAGGCCCAGGTTGGTCAAGTCAACTTTATGTGTACTGTCTTGTCATTCTTTTGCACTGCGAATGTCATATTGCTCTGCATATATACTACCTTAATAAATTAGTGTGTTACGGTATTTCAGTGCTATTCATTGTCCACAAATGTAGTTAACACCTTGAACTTTCTTCTGTATAAGTCACATTTTTCAACCGAAATGGTGTTTTTGAGAAGAAAAAAAATAGTTGCCATGACTTTTGTCCAAACCCTAGTATATTATGTATATTTAAATATATTTATTACAATAAAAAATAGACAACATAAAACATAACTGTTTTTCTCCATTACAGTTAGATAAAAATAATTTAATGTGATCCTAATGCTTCCATCGTTCTATTTTCATAACACAAAACAAGGGGTATAATGTGTATAACTTTCAATTTAACACGGTTCTGAGCATTCAGGTGTTAAACAATTTCTTTGCGGACAGGAAATATTTTTCATATGATGAAAGACTTTTTACTTTGAAATGCAGAACAAAACGCAGAGAGCAGAGTGCATGCAGTTTTCTCTCCAAACAATAAAATCTCTCGAACAATGACCTTCAATAATTTAAGAAATAGTTGCAAATTTACCTCTAGAGTTATCTTTCAGATTCTTTCAAAATTTCGTAAATGTCCATAATCCTTAAGATATTTGTGAAATAAAAATCATTACAAATTAATCAACTTCAATCCACTCAAAAATTGACAAATTTGTAGAGTAGTGCAGAGTGCCACTGAGAATTGTACCTCATGAGACATGTGGCACGTGTGCCATAGGTCTGGTAATCTTTGGCACAGGAGATTCAAGATGTTGATTGAGTTCTGCGATCACTTTTTAAGCAGTTGTTTGCTTTTTAGACATTATAATCCGCTTTTATACGCGTCGGTTTCTTTCAATGAGCTGCCGTCTTATAAGCCATAGAAATGATCCAGATAAGTGTTAAATTTGCATATAATTTTATATATAACCAACCGGTGTGGTTACTGGTAATTATTTTTAACTTCTTCTTAACTTAGTATTGTTAAGATAATTATAAAGTTCATTGTGCAGTACTGATACATTTATAAGTGTATTATATCTGTGTAAATGTTTTTTTTTTTTCATTATGACAGGATGTATTTTGTTTGTTTTACTTTAAAAAATTAATAATTTTTTGAAGTAATCTTTTGTTTTGCGACTTTTCAATATGCTCACCTCCTCTTCTAGAGTTATCACGTCCCACTAGGGGTGTGTACCCCCCCCCCCCTGTTTGAGAAGCGCTGCTTTAGACACCGTACACCTAGAAACGCGTAAATGTTGATATATTTAGGTCATACTTGTTACAGCTGAACGGGCTCCAAAACAATTGGACCTATTTTGAAATCTAAAAACACTAACATTTTACACTTTTGAAAAAAAAGCCAAGACTTACAGAACTTTAATAAAACTACCATTATTACCAGAAAATATAAATTTCTATTTATAAAAAAATGATAGACCTATTATAATATTGTACTGCTTACAGAGCGCATTCAGAAAAACGTCTCTTTTATTCAGAGGTGTTTACAATAGTTTAATAACCACCATTATAGTTAAATCACACAACACACAAAAAATGGGTAATAATAATAATAATAATTCAACTGTTAAAAGTTAAGTATCGAGTTCACATAACTGAAGCAATATAATTTCTTATAATTTATAAATAACATAAATATACTCAAAACTGCTATATACGTTACAGTTAATGTCTTTCTTTTTCTAGAAAATAGTATAGTCCCCCTAATTATCAGGACTACGTGTATGAGCTGCACAAGTAGAAATATGCAGTTATATTCTACATTGAATAATACTACTACTAAGTTTAGTAAAAGAATAAAAAAAAAACTAACTTGAACATATGAAATATGTACATAAAATTTACTCCAAAATGTAAAACTAAATATACCAACTTCAAAATCATAGAGATGTCAAATAAAATCAGTGTTTAAAGCAAATTTAAATTATAAATTTCTCGATTGCTTTCTCATTTTACATAACATCAAATTGTAAACATAATAAGCTATTACAATGGTTATTTTAAATTCTTTTTAAAGTTTTGTAGTTATACTGAAGAAGAAGAATTCCATACCAATATTGAAAAGGCTTAGACGAAAACAACGTCAACACCTTTTAGAGGGAAAATAAATGAACTTTTAAGAGATTGAATTTCAAATCAAGAAAAGGTAGACCCTGAAATTAAATAGGACATCATTAAAGTCCATTTCACGTTTCACGAAGGGAAGCAATGATAGATGAGCTTAGGCCGAAGACATTGGAGTCCTCCCCTATATAGAGGACTGTTACACGTAAGCAACCAATCAGTGTAGCTTAATATTAACCGTTTGAAATATTGTCGCTTAAACATCAATCGCGAAAGAAATCAATCAGTACTTAATGAATGCCATTTTATCTTGTAAATAGAAATGTATTGTTTTGCAATTTATAATTGAACATGCTTTGGTTGCATGGCATATTGTTTACTTTAAGTTTATTAATGTGTGCTGTCTAATAAATAAGTATATTTTATCAGCAATTTGCAGAATTACGTTGCATGTGATTCGATTTTTATTAATAAATTAACATTTCTAATGTTACGGATTTATTTATCATATTTCTTTATATGTTTATGGTTGTATTCAAAAATGATATTCAAAATACGCAAAAAATATGCACGGGGCAAAAATATATTGAAAGCATTTATTTCCTAAGGGTACCAAAGTTATGAAAGAAATTCCATGGCTTAATCAGGGAGTATCATGAATGCGAAAAGAGACTTATAGTAACTAATATATTTAACTTTTTCAATTCTTTCATATAAACCAGTGTTTTTCAAACTGTTTGGACCACCCGCCTAGGAGAGCGGTATAACACTACGTGGGAACAACGAGTATACCTAAGATCCGAAAATAAAACATTATTTAAGGGGGACTTGTTACCCTTTGAACAAATTTCTTTATTTATGTATTTAAAAATTATATTTTAGCATTTTATATAATTTTTCTCTTCAAAAAAATGATACGAGATGAAATTTTTCACATATTTTTCACGCAATTTTAAAAATTAAAATTTTTTGAAGAAAATTAGGAAAATTTTAAATTCTTACTCCTTTTGTAATTATTATTTTTTTTACCTGAATTTTTTGGTAATATTCTTATAGTTGTTTTAAAGAACTTTTGGGATCGATTTTACAATAACTTTATACGTTTTCGAGAAAAAAAATAAAATGTTGATATGCATACTAAAAATCAACAAAAAAGCTAATATCTCTTAAATTTTCATTTTTCTTTTTAAAAAAAGTATTTCAGTTTACAGCAAAACGGATCCTTAATTTTAAACCATGCTTTATATACAAAACGCAAGAAAAAAATTGAACGGTAAATAATTGTGGAAGGAATAGCATTTTGAACGCACTAATGTTTCGAAAAACACAAACTGATTAAAACCATCTTAAATTTTATAATGCTGAAAAAATAATTATAATAAGCTTAAATAAACTTAAAATACCACTGTAAGATATGAGGTATATATTTTTCGTTAAAATAATTGCATTTTCATATTTTGTCAACCCATACATTTATATATACGATCAATTTTTAAAGAGTATTAATTGCGCACAAGAAAATTCAAGAAAAATGTTAATTTTTTTCTGTCACGACAGAAAGCTTAGATTTTCTTCTCATAATATTGAAATATTACATTTTTATGAAAAACATATCAGGAATAAGAACTGAAATTATGAAATAATTAGTATAAAATGTGCCTTAAGGTATCCGACTACGTTCGGAACCGTGATTTTGCAAAAGCACGTAAATGGATATTTATGATATTTAGTGTCACTTAGATTAGAATACATGTATACAATTGTTTTAAGGACATTATGAAAAAAAAAATATTTAAATACAATATTTTGGTAAAAAATTAACTTAGAATAACTTGTTTTCCAAATTTTCTCCTTTTGTAAAAAACGCTTCTATTGTATTAATATTTTGCCTGTATTCAGCTCAGACCTCTCTACATAGGCTCAACTAGAATTTTTGAAATGCATAACTCGGAAGTCGGTTTATCCATGTTTTACAAAAACAGAAGGGAGAAATTTTAACAAAATACGCCGATAATTATTTCAAATGGTTGTAACTCTGAAATTAATTTGAATTTTTAAAAAATCATAGTTGAGCCTCTGTACAGAGGTCTGAGCTATATACAGGCAAAGTATTATTACAATAGATGCATTTTTTACAAAAGGAGAACATTTAGAAAAAAGGTTATTCTAAGTTAATTTTTTGCCAAAGTATTGTATTTAAATACTTTTTTTTGTCATAATGTCCTTAAAACAATTGTATAGATGTATTCGATCGCTGGTCATCGTTGGGCGCTGGGACGCGATGCGTCCCTCCGTCCCATACTTGGAGTATTGGGCTCTGGGATGTTGACAGGCCTAGATTGTCTGTGTAAGCTCCCATTGGTTATAGATGTATTCTAATCTAAGTGACACTAAATATCATGAAAATTATCCATTTATGCGCTTTTTTAAAATCATGGTTCCGAACGTAGTCGGATACCTTAATTGAAAAATTTTACACGCACACATTTCACAAAGAAAAAAAATGACATTATTTTATGGCCTCGGTAATATTCTGTTTTATATGTTACACATACATTTTTATCGTTATTTCTCTTTAGAAAATAGTTTTTTTCTTATCATAAGGCTTTTCTTAGTTTTTTTTTAAAAAAGGGGGCGCTGCCGAATTGCCTAATTTGTTTTCAAATGAAGTTTCCTTCAAGTTCTCACTTTTGGACTTGCACAAATGATATATCAATCGAACGATAATAATACAAAGAATAAGATTAAATAAAAATAAAATAAAAAAAAAAAGGACAGGTCTGTCATTTTTGTGGTACCAAGTCCCCTTAAAGATATTGTTAATTTATAGAAAGTAAACAAAAAATATACATTCTTATATAAAAAAGACACATTTCTTCTGATATAATGCACTTATAAATGTATCAGAACTGCACAATATCTTTGATAATTAATTTGATTGGTGTTGAAAAGCTAAAATCTTATTTTTTTTTGTTGACAATTTGAGATTTTTATATTTTCAAATTGTAAAGGTTTTAACCTTTCCAAAAATACCTTACTTAAACTCTAGGGTAATTAGAAGACCTTAAAACATATTTTTAAATAATCTTTGAAACTGGACCACGCTCATTTGAATAGAGAAAAGGTAAGCAAAGTACTCCGTCTTTGCTTAAAAGTTGAATGTCTGATATAAATCAAAACATGTATCTTTTATTGTAAATTGAGCCTTTTATTTTTTTATTTACCAGCCGCTGAGAAGTCTCACTGTATACATTAAAATCAATTTATCTCAAAATGTAAATTTTGATGTTCGATGTACCTTTTCTGAGAAACTACTGTTCACAGGTACGAAAATTTTTCACGATATATTTATAATGATGACTAATATATACTAAAATGAGATTTTTGTAAAAAAATCTCAAAAAAGTTTTTTTTTAATAATTTTTTTAAGTGAAAAATGGTTTGTAAAATGTTTGATAAAATATTTTATAAATTGTGAAAAAATTCAAAATTAGCTAAAAGCTCATTTTAGTATAATGAGAAAGATATACTTTAATTGTATGAAAAATTTCAAACATGTACATATAATAGATTTTGAGATAAGGGGTACATCGAAAACAGGCAATTTAATATTGTCGGTATAGAGGGGGGTTTCCTACTCACCTTAACAATAGTAAGTTAAGAACAAGTTTAAAAATTACCAGTGACACCAGGGGCTTGTCATATACAAAATTATATACAAAAATTTAATACTTTCATGTTGATAATTTGTACGGTTTATAATTAAAGCCGTATTGTGTAAATAGTGTGTTCGAGTCAAAGTACATTTTATTGCATTCTAAACATTGTTATTGTATGGAAAGGGGAGGGGGGCGATGAAAATTATTATTGAAAATTGGGTCGCAAATATTGAAAGTTTGAGAATCACTGATATAAATCCTTCAACTGTTAACTTACTTTGATGATTGGGGTACATTAATTGCCAATTTTTTTTATTTCAAAAATCAAAAATTTCGTAAAAATAAAATGTACTCAGTAGCTAAAAATTTATACTTTTAATGGTTTGAAGCAACCGCTTGAGCGTATTCGCTTGAGTCAGTGATGAAGTTCATTTCTCTTAGAGCATTATTTTCTTAAAAAATTGTTTAAAAATAAAAATAAAATGAATATTTATTAATAGTTAAGTAATTACGTTTTGTGTAGTATAACTGGAAACACTTTTCCAAGCAGAAACTAGCTCCAAAATCATTACACCAGAATCGTGTCTCATTCTTTATTTCTTTTTTCCATTTGCATCCTATTTGAACAACAAACTTTGCATTGTCTTGTGCTCTCAGATTTAGTAGGAGTAGAAAAAATACGGTAGCATACATTTCGTTCACTTTTTGTTCAGAAGCTGTATCGTCATTTTTATGTAAATGCTCTTTTTCAACTGCGATTAGAAATTCTAAATGTGTAATACATTTCCCAACTACATTTCCCTTGAGCAAAAATGAGTTCCAGAACTCCTTGTCTAGTAAATGTAAGCAAATCATTTTATATTTTAACACTCATTTATAAGCTTCACTTGTATGTAACGGAATCTTTAAACTCAATTTTCCCCCCTCTTTAAAAGGTCAGATTAATTCAAAATTTTGCTCGCTTGTCCAAGACTGATGACAATGCAATAATTTCATAATTTTGTTCCATTGTGCTGATCAGGAACTTCGAGAATAACTATTTCCCATTTTCAGATTCCATCCCGCATCTGACGGCTAATTTCAGTTCCCATTTCCAGATTTGGTGACTAAAAGATTAAGTTACAATTTAGTTCGATCAACTATAAAAGGGTATTGTTGAGTTTTTTACACTCTAATTTATTATCTAACCTTTTTTTGGACTGACAGATTATAAGGACATTTCTTGATCCCAATATCCATACTATCCATAGTTAGATTGTAGTCAAAAACAATCTTTGGTTTAAATATACCTTAATTTTTTAAAAAAATTTTTTTTAATTTTATTTTTGAGGTTGATCATGGAAATATCATAACACTGCTCATCAAACAGCATCTTCTGAATTGAGCCGAAATTAACTTTTACCGATGTAGATTCAGGATTGACAAAGAGATGGAGACCAAATAGACTTCTCCCGATAAGCATTTAGGTATCACAATAAAAAAAAAACTCAGTAGCACAACAGAGCATGAGGGCCAAGGCTTAGTGTGCCCATCTCAGTATATATAAGCAGTGGACGCTGCGGTGCATGAGCAGATGCCTCGATTAGTTGGTCAATCTGAAGCGAAACCACCACAGTGTTTTAGTTCCCAAGCAAGCTTGGTACTCATTTTATCGCCCCAATGACGGGATGAAAGGCTGAGTCAACCTTGCCCAACACGAGAATAAAACCCCGAACCTATGGTGTGGAAGTGCGATAAGGTACCACTCGACCACTAGGCATCTCAAAAAGATGAATTTCAAAAAAATTACTCCGTTTTACATTTTGTAGCACAAGTGCCGTACCCAAGGCAGCTTGACTTTTTGTCTTCGTAATTCCAATTACTGCTTAGTTTTTAGGAGTCAATTAATTACAACCCACATGGGACTTAAAACCCTTCTAACTAAGGAAGATTACTGAGAGTTGGGGATTTTATCAGATAATCGCAACTCTCTCCAACACCTTAATAATTAGATGTTCATTGGAGATAAGACACAAGTATCACTATACTTTTTTTTAAACTTTACCTCCAAAGAACATAATGTCTATTTTCATTGGATCCTGTCACATAGAAACAAACGTGAACACGAAATGGTGGATAAACTACCAAAGGAGTGTTGTAGCCATCTTGACCCATCCTCTACTGACCTGACATTTCCAGAATTATATTCAAAGGGAAAAAAATGGCAGATTGGTGAGAGCCTCCTTTTGGTTATTAGTCCATGAGTAAAAAGACGGAATGGACTCTTTTTCCTTCCATGAGATAGAGGCATTCAAACTACAGTAAAACTCCGCTTAACGCTGTTTCGGTTTAACGCTCTTTTATTTGAATTGTGGGATTCCCCGAAATTACACACAGCGGTAGGCTTCCCAATATCCGAAGTAGTTTACCCGTGTTTCTTCTTTCCAGCGGTGTTATACGAACGTATTTTTATCTTTTCAAACATTTGTTAACGTTATTGTAAGTATAAATTTATATAATATAATCATTGTTACAGTGACAAATATTATGTTTTTTTAGTTTTTATCATGGGTGATAGTAAAAAACACGAAAATAAAGCAGCAAGAAAAAGCAGGAGCAAATTTCACCAGGAGTTCAAAGACAAGACTGGGCGTTATGGATGCCTTTCCACTTACCAACAACTTCTTAAAGAGCGCAAAAGGAAAACGCAAATTACATTAGATGCCTTCTTGATAAAAAAGGCAGAAAATTGAAAATACAGAAGATACTATATGATCTGAAATGCAAACATACTGACTTAGAATTTTATTTATTTTTATATGTATATTCATTACAATTATGTTTCTATATTTGTAAGAAATACATTTTAGTTTTATTGTTATAAAACACATAATTAATAAATTTAATGGTAAAATACCTGACCAATTTTCTACCCATCTTCCTCTAACTCCATTATTTACATGATGAGATAACTTCGCGTTTAACGCTGTTTTATATTACGCTCTACTTTGATGGAACGTATACCCCGCGTTATGCGGGGTCTTACTGTACTATTTCAAAATTTGCCAGTGGTCACATCAAGAGTCTAACATTCTCTGAGAACCGAAAGGTCTTTCCACCTCCACTAAATGTTATAATTATGAGGCTTCTGCTGAGCATCTTTTGGATTGCATGGACTTCCGCAAAGAGGACATGTTTTACAATCCTTTAATAGCAATCGATTTCTTAAGAGTCAACATATTCATTGATCTCGTCTGTATGTGTCAGACACCAGAGGATAAAATAGGAGTATCATAAAATAAATCTTTTAATAAATTTATCATAAAAATATTGTATAGTCATCGTTTAAGATCATAAATAATTATAATCCAATCTTATGATGAGGCTGTGAATTTTCTTTAGTTTTTACTGATTTTTTTATTACGTGACATCTGGTTATTGATAAAAACTTCTTGATTGAATTACAGGTGTGAAATTTTCCTGCTCTTAATACATTCAAGTGTATAAACGGAGACTAAGAACGTTGCAAAAAAAGAAAACTTTTTTTTATGAAACTGGATATTTTTAGAATGAATTTTAATAAATGGATAATTTTAGAATGTATTTTAATAAATGGATAGTTTTAGAATGAATTTTAATAAATGGATATTTTTAGAATGGATTTTAATAAATGGATATTTTTAGAATGAATTTTAATAAAGGAATATTTTTAGAATGAATTTTTTAATAAATGGATATTTTCCTCAAAGTTTAAGAAAGTTTTATGGATAATTATTTGATATTCTAAAAATTATATTATAATTTTCAAAACTTTTCTGAAAAGTATTACAAAATTATTCTATTTCCATTTATATTTCCGGAAATTTTTAAAATGCATTTAAACGAATTAATTAATAATACATTAATTAAAAAATAGATATCAATCCAATATTTTTATTTCCAGCTAGAAAAAAACATTTTTTTTTCCATTAAGTTTATTACAAATCAAGTTGGGATTTTTTTAATGACAACCCCTTTAAATGCTTTCCTTCTTTTCAGGGAAATAAAGAAAGAATACATCTGTTTGTCTTGGATTTCCTAAAGCCAATAATAACTTTATCGAGAAACTAAAGCTACCTAAATGGTAAAATGCATCTTTAGATGATAACGTTGAATTTTGGTTTTTTTCCACCCTTTCTTTTATTCTCTGTCATTGAAAATAAAATAAAGAATAGAAATCGATTTTACCAATTGTATATTTTCAAAAATTTCTAGTGTGGAGACAGTTTTTTTGTGTTCGAGAAATAACAACTTCTGAAAAAGAGATATCGATTAATATTTTTTTAACTTTTCATTAGAGACAACCGGAGTTTCTAACCAGAAACTTTTGCTTAGCGTTTCGAATAATTTGAACCCACGAACTGCATACATGTATGTCAAAATGATATTGAAGTAAAATTTAACGTGACTTTTTTTTTCTTTCCGTAAAAGAAGTTGAAATTCATTTAAATATTTCATCCATTTAAAATTTTTTTTGAAGCAAAATAATCATTTATACCAATAAATGTTTGAATGTCCAACATTTTTTATTAAAACAAGTAATATATATAGGAAAATTAAGTCAATTCCTACTTAGATCAAAGAAAAATTTTATTTTAGCTACTTTTTATTAAATAGTTACAATTAATATAAATATGTATATACATTTGATAGAAACACAACATTAAGTGGTAATTAATTTTAATTAATTATTAATGAAGTACCGTATTGTCATCCAAAACAATCTTGTATATAAAATTTCAGTTCAACTAAATGCTTTAAAGCGTGAGAAAAGAATCTTTTCAAGTTTTGACACAAATCGCCAAAATTGTCACTAAGTCGCCAACGTGGCTGTATTTGTAATTGTTTAAATAAGTTAGTTTTAATCAATTAATTTTTATTAATTATAATTAAATAATGGTACTGTCATCCAAAATAATCATGTATACAAAATTTCAGCTCAATTCAGCGCTTTAAAATGTATTTTATGTATTGAAAATTCCACCAAGATAAATAAATAAATATATAAATATATAGAGAGTGTGAGTTAATAGTAGGAATTGAAAAAGGAAAAATAAAGGTATAAAAGCATTAAAGTTTGAAGTAATTAGCTTGACTGTTCATATATCATTTAAATATTTCAGAGTATTGTACATAAGATATAAGGAAGCAAATGTCTGAATATACTCTAAATATAAAAATATGTAATATCTGATTAAGAAATAATCCACAGTACTTCGAATAATTTCCACTGAATTACGAATACATTTGCAGGAAAACATCTTGAAGAAAAGACTAAACACAAGATATATCAGGCTGAGTGCATTTCTACGTGTATTCAAAGAAATTAATATTCTTTATTAAAAAGCTGTTATTAATTTGCATCTTTCTGATAAAGCCATTTTCTGGTTTTATGTTGTGGCATGGTAAAAAGAAATTTTATTTTTATTCAATTAGATGATTTGATGAAATGTGGTCCCCTGTTAACCGTCTATAATATCTTATGCATAAACGACAGTCAAAATTGTGATAAAAGATATAAAGTGTGTAAGCACTTTTTTAAAATTACAATAATATTATACATATTGTATAAATAAAAATGTATTATAAATTTATGTTACGTAAACATTTGTTGCAAAAAGACAACGTTGTTATCCATTTTGACCATGAAATGACAAGACAGACAGCTGTTTAACTTTTTTCTCTTTCCCTACTAAGCAATAAGATAAACTTTGTAAAGAATAGTGATTTGGTTAGTATAAATATAGTCATGAAAGAAAGGTTTTTTATTAAATTATTATTATTATTATTATTATTTATCTAATGAACTTCATTTTAGCAGAGTTAAGCCTTTGCAGACGCTGCAAGTTCCCAACTGTGAGATCGATATTATTCGTGGCACCATCTATTGGTGGTTCCCGCAACCAAATTTTAGGCGCTTGAATTTATTCAATACAAGCTTCCTTAAATATGATCCAGTTTTAATTTTGGAAACCACTAATATATTCTTATACTTATGCACAAAGAATACATAAACAACTATGACACCATGAATATAGCTGCAAGACTGTGTGGTACAATTCTTGCGACAATAAACATATGTTCCTTTCTGTCTTAGTCTAGTTGTGTTATGATCCACTTAATAAATGAAAGAATTATAAGCAAATAACAAAATAATGTGTTTTCTCCGAAAATTCAAAATTCAAAATTTTTGTATACAAGAATTAATTAAACACAAATGCAACACATTTAAAACATTTTATTTAAAGAAATCTCCAATAATAGAGGAAAGAAAAGGAATAAAAATGGTCAAATTACAGAAACTTATTGAATATAAAGAATTTTTTTTCTTTAGTTATTATTTTTAAAAGATTAGATTAAGTGCAAAGGAATATCTTCATATAAAAAATAATTCAAACTCAAATTTTAAAATTATTTTTAAAAAAAGTACAAACAATGCATGAAAATACATTGAAGATATTAAAACATATATTAAAATACATTGATCTAATTAATATATGAATTAATTTGAATGATATATTAAGAAATGTTTCAAAAGACATATAAATGTAAAGTTACATCATGATATACTAACTCTTCAGATAGGTGAATGGTTATTAAAAATTACAAATTTTACTGTCCAATACATGAAATATCTTATATTAATATAAAAAAATCTCTTAAGGCATACTTCAATAGAATTTTAAAATTATCACAAACTATATAAAATTCCTACATAAAATTTATATTGAGGAACTTGATCTTAATATATATTAATAATCTCGCTACATTTAAACATATAATGATATTTAGTTACTTAAACAAAGTTATTACATAATATAAGACTATAGATGACTTCAAGATGCATACTAGATCAATTCAGTCAATAAGAGGAATATAAAAGCTTCATTGAAATATGGTATACTTTTAAAAATGAGTTTTTTTTTTTAGATAGATTATATTCTTAAAATCCATTTTTAAAAATTAAATTATGTGGAAATACTAAATAGTATTTTAAGCAAAATGACATAAACAAATCAAGTCATACATTGAATATCAATCATAATTGCATCGATTTTTATAAAAAAGATATTTACAGTGTGAGTCTGTTACATTTAATTTGATTTAATCATAGTGAAGCAAAGTGTTTTATAACTAATCTTCCAAAAATATCGTGACGAAATGTAGGCTTTTTTTAAAGCAAATAAATATACTACAGGAAACAATTTTAAAAACATATTTGTGCACTTTTCAACTAACTTTATTTTCAATTAAGAATATAATTCCAATGTCTTTCTAAATGTTTTATTTTTTTTAAGTAACCCAGAATTTGTATATGTGACGCAAATAGCACCGCGTAGTTCCATTTTCAAAACATAAATCTTTGTTCTTTTTTCTCGGGTCTTAAGTTGCTTCTTTATTTATTATCTTTTATTTTAGTAGATAGAAAATATCCATGCTATTTTTTATTCTGAAAGCCCACTTTCTCTGTTACACCAATACTAGTTCACAATGTTGTTTTTTTATTTCTTACCTGTAACTTGTAAATAACATTTAGTAAGGAATAAGTTGTTTACAAAAAAATAAAATTGCTCTGGCATAAACAAAATATAGAGAAAATACATAAACTATAAATAACATGTGTAAAAAATAAACAATGCTATAAATATCTTACATAAAAAATAATATAGTAAAAAATATATTGTTTCAGTGTGAAATATACTCATACATTGAGAAATACTGTGTTTCAAAGAAAATGCTCTGTGTTATAATACATAAAAATAATTTTTCATAACTTTACAATACTTTAAAGTTATCTTAAACATTTTTAAATAATGTAATTAAAGTAATTGCTGGAAATAACTAAAGCTTTCCGACTGTTCATCATTTTTACTTTCTTAAGCATTTGAAGATATTTATAAAAAATCTGGGATATTGATATTATATATATCATCACCATTAAAATTTTACTTTCTGTTAATTTCATTCTCAACACATCTTTTTATTTCTGTCCCAATTAAATTTATATCCTCACATCCAAAAAAATTACATAAGCATGGTTCTTGTTAAATCAGTTGTAATGTAATGAATTAACTTCATTTTTTAAAAAAATGGAATTTATCATCTTAATACAAACCAGAAACAGAAACTTTTCAGACATTAAATTATTAACTACATATAATCTATTTCAAATTCCAAAACGAAAATTTAAATGGATATTTTAGTTCCAGTTTTAAAAAAGTTTATAAAAAGGTTTTTACCACAGAAATATTTTTTTTCAGGACAGATTAATACGCGTGTGACACAAAAATATTTTCAAGTGAATTGTTTTTATTATTTTCATTTATGAACTATCTCAGCAATATATTGTAAAATGTATTACTCGGTAACATTTGAATCTTGCTGAATAAAAATAACATTTTGAATATATTTTGATCTACATTTAAGTTTTCTTGTAATCAATGTTCATATTCATACTTTATCACCTTTATTTCTTGTATTTATTAGTTGAGACAACATATTCAGTATCATTTATTGCTCCTGGTGATAACAAGAATAATTTGTATGCATTAAAGCTGCAAACGCGTTTATTGCAGGCAGAGACCAATTACATTATAGAATTAACACATGAACCCTTTACCAGTTTCAGATTCCCCACAATATGCTCTTTTCCTTTCTGTTGAATTGGACAACTTACGCAATTCCTCTTTCCAAACGAGCTTTCAGTAGCTGTTATGACCACAAGCACGACATTGATACCCAATTCCCTGCTTGGGAATTCACTCTCTGTAAACATTAATAACTGTTGCTTTTGAGCACTTCAAAATTTAACCAGCTGGTATTGGTTCAGACATTTTGAACACCTATAATCATCCTGCTTTCAAACACAAAAAATAACTTGTTTCCATATTTCTTCACAAGCAAAACAATACAACTCATGCTTCAATGTTCTTCCCTTCCCTATTAAAAATTATTACGCTCTTTAGTGGCTACTAGAGTGAAATACGATTAATACAAAAACGCTTGAAATATCGATTAACACGAAATAATTCGTAATATGATTCAAAGATTCAGGGACAAGGTGTAGAAAACCTTTCCCTGAATAGTTCAGAGCAACAAAGCACACCTACCTTCAAAATAGTCCCCTTGAACGGTGATACACTTCTGACAGCGTTCATATAACTTCTGGAAGCACAGCTGAAAGCCAATTTTCGCAATCTCCCGTAAAGCCTCCTGTGATGCTGCTTTCACTCAATCTGATGACACAAAACGTCGTCCTTGTAAATGTTTTTTCATTGATGGGAACAAGCAAATGTCGCACGGGGCTGTCTGTTGAATAGGGGGTGGGGTAGAAGCACGTTTTGGCGAGTTTTGGCGAAAAACCCTTTTACCATTTGGGACTGATGTAGTGATGCGTTGTCATGCAGAAGATACCGGCCAGCACTCTGCCAGAACTGAGGCCGTTTACGATGAAAAGATTCCTTCAAACGACGTCTATGAGAAGTATGTAGAGCCTCAACGATTTCTTCAAGTGTTTAGCGACGAACTTTTCAAATACATTCAGACACCAACACAATATTTCAATGTTCTGTGAAATCGAAGGTCATCCAATGTGTTCATTTATTCGATGGATTCTTGGATCTCTTTAAAACTCCAATGCCACTCGTAAACCTTAGATCTTATCAAGGTAGGTGGTGTCATCATTCATCATACACCTTATTTAGTATTTCAAAAGTTTCCATTGGTGTTTTATCTAAACGTTGATAGAATATAATGCTCAACGCTGTTCAAGAAAAGCCATCTTTCTTACATCGAGGAATGAAGCTAGTTAACTTTGTAAGATTACAACTACTCGGGCGAATGGGTCACATGACATGGACTAAATCAATCTGAACTGGTAGGGGAGGGTTGGGGGAATCCATTTCAGATGGTTTAACACTATTTACTTGCTTTCGTTGTCAGCAATGGCAGCAATCCCCGAACTTTTGAATCGTACTCCGTACAACGGTTCCGAAAAACTACTATGTATTCTCTTGCACCTTTTTCCTCTTGACACGAAACAAAAATCACTTAACACGAAAAGATTTCCCTTCTTGGAATGAACAAAATACGTAAAACACTTTTAACGTAGGTTCATCTCATTGGAACAATTCTTTGCAGTGGAGATGATAATGTATGCAAAACCCCAATAATGGCAGACAAAAACATTTTGAAGTTTGTTCATAGCTCAAAAAATATCATTGCCTCAGATTATGACGTCGAAAATGAAACGAGTATTGCAGCTTTTGTCACCACGCCATCCAAAATGAGAAACATCATGAAAAAAAATGCACACAAAATTGACAAAAACAAAATTGGCGACATCGAAAAATTAGTTGACAATTTGATGCTAAGGAAGATAATACAAAGACAAATATCAGATTATTTTCCAAAAAAAATTAACTTATTGTTTTTCAAAAAAACTTTAAAATTGTGCGTTAAATTTCATAAAGCTCTTGTGAATGTTTTTGATTCTTTGATTTTTATTCAATGCATGCGTATGTTCATATACATAAAATGTACTCTAATAAACCCTTTTTTTAATATACAGAGTTTATTTATTTATTTTGCAATATCGTTTAACACAAAAAAATATTTCAATAGCTTCAATTTCCTTTTAAACGATTTTCACAGTACTTAAAGTTAAATCTGATTTCCGTAAAAGTGCCGAATGGGCATAATAATTTAGCCACTAAGTGTATACATGTGTGTGAGAGAAAGAGAACACACACACAAACACACATGAATTTATGTAATAAATTTCCATTTAAATTTTATGTTGTGGGATTTTATTTAACTTATATTGGTTTTGAACTCTCCGGGATATCGAATAATAATTAATTTTTGTAGTTTACCCACTTAATGGGAAATATCTTTTTAATTTTCCCGTCATCTCTTAAAAATCTGCCACATTCTCACTTTTTTTTAAAACAAGATGGTGCAATACTGCATCAACCGCTTATTCTAACCAACCACAGGAGACCTAAATGGAGATCAAGTGGTTCTGAAAGCTTCCGTTTGCAGAAACTATAAGCTGAGACCTTCGGTGTGAAAAAAGAATTTCTTTTTCTAATATGCAAGATGCTCGCGTGGGGTTATCCGTACGTATTTTTGTGTGTGTATGTTTCATGGTATCGCTGTATTTTCTAACATAAAATGTGCAACTAAAATATCGTGAAATTTCATCCTTTCAACTGCAGCTGCAAATTAAAAGATCCACGCAAAAAAATGTCATGTCAAATTAATTTTTTTTTTCATTTATGTATAGTATATGTGGGAATGGGTTTGTGTTTGCGTGTCTATAAGCATAGAAATGCATTTAAAATTTAAGAGATATGAGTTTAATTTTGATAAGTAAGCTGAATAATTGCAAGTCGAAAAAATTTCATTATATTTCACGTTTATAGTTATATTCACACATTTAGATATTTATTTAAAATCTGGTAATCTGACTTTTTTTATTTACGTTAATGATATGAAAAGATGGTTCTGTAATTTAAAGAAAAAAAAAATTAATGATTTGCAATATATTATTGAAAAGTATTAATTTAGATAACAATGCAAAATAAATAAATAAATAAAAAGAAAAACAATTATTTCCTTTTTTCTTAGAAAGTTTTATTAAAGACTTGGTTAAAAAAAAGTCCTGGTATTATTATATTGAGAGCCTTAATTTTTTACTCTACAAAGAAAACATTGTCCAACCAATTTGGGAAAACTCGAATCTTTAAAAAAATAAATAAACCAATTGAGTATTCAATTAATTATATTCGATAACACTTTTTATGCCTTTGACTGTTACAGTAATAGCTCGACTCTTACATTCAAATATTTATTAATTATTTGAAGAATTCCAGTTATTCCAGTTTGGAAAAATAACCTTCATAAGTGGTTGGCTTGAATAAGATGACAATGAAAACCTTATAGAGTAAAATAATTAAAAAAAAAAAACCTTAAAGTTTTTAATGAATCCAAAAAGTATACCTTTTTGCTTCAGCGAATAAATAAAAGAATTAATTAAATTAGCATTCTATTAACAAGTTTAAACAGGACTTTCCTCTTTAAATAAAGAAAAAAAAACCTTTTTTATTTCAAATAAAAATACTTTGGGTGTAAGGGTCAACATTTTTTATATATTCTGAAATGGAAAAGTGAAAAATATAAATCAACAACTTTCAAGAGTTCTTTTCCCCCCTTATTTCTTAAAAAAAGAGAGAGAGAGAGAAAAAAAAGACGAGAATGTCATTTGTGAACACATGTTTTTCTTATGATAAAAGATAATCGCGAATTTTATAAATTCTTATAGCTCCTCATAAATCTATTTCCGCATTGTGTTCTATTTACTGGGTGATTAATGTGGAAGCACATAACTTAACATTTTGAATCAAACTCCTTCATATTGAAAGAGACATATTGCACTGAAGGATACAGACTTTGATGGAAAAACTTTGATGTAAATTGATGAAGCACATATAACTCTTTTTTACTGAGTGTTATTTATATATTATAAATCATTTTGTTAAGTTTTAAAAGTATGTAGATAACTAGAATATAATAAATATATGTTTTCTACGGCTTGTCACGCATGTAAATGTTTATAAATAACTTTTACAAAATATGTGATAAATTCCCTTTCAAAACTTTATTTACATCGTGTAAAGTTATTCAAACATGTATTTCAGCAAAATATATAAAAGTAATATAACAACAGCTATGTATGTCTCACAAATGAATAAATAATTAAATCGGATAAGCGAAACGCAGTGCTTCTTAAACTTTCAATATATGTGACTCAATTTACAATCATAGTTTTAATCACGGCCCCTTTCCCGTACAATAACAATGTATTGAATGCAGTATTAATGTACTTTGATGCTAATGCTGCAATAGGAACTTAATTATAAACCTACAATTTTTCAAGATATAAAACAAATTTTGAAGAAAAAAACTTTAAATTAGCATTCGATATTTTAAGTAAGTTCCTTAAGTTGTTACTTCTCTTTCTAATTTTTAAATTGTAATATAGATTGAAATTTGTTTTTAAAATTAAACTAAATATTTATTTCCTCAAAACAAAATATAGATCTCAGCTAAATATAGAAAAAGAACATACAGTGCATTCGTTTCTAACATTAAATCTTTTGAAAAAAATTTGATCTGTAAGACAAGCCCATGGGAGCGGCTAGTAATTATTAATCTTGCTATTAATTTAGGATTGATAAATTAATTATCAAATACTTTTGGCAGTACTGATTTCACTGATTTATAAGTATTTTAAATCAGTGAAAGTATTTATTTTATTTTTTATTATGTAAGAATGCATTTTGTTTTGCTTCCTTTCAGCAGATTAATATTTTTTTAAAAAAATTCTTTTATTTCAGACTTTTTGATGTTCTCGTTTCCCCCTCCAACGTAGGTTTATCACCCTCTCCTTTAGATTGTGCACCCCACAGTTTGAGAATCGCTGATGTAAATTCAATAATTTTTTAAGTATCCGACACTTTAAAAGAAATTATTTTTGATAAAAGTCTATAAATGATATTATTGTTAGTGTTTGCAGTAACCTTTATTAAAAATTTCGTAAATATATCCTTTTAAAACAGAACTAAAAAGATGAAATCTGAAATTTATGTAGGCAAAAATGTAAAAAAAAAATAAAATAAAAATAATCTGATTTATTTTACAATTAATCATTTCACTCAAGTTAAAAACTGGAAATGCGTTTTCTTTTGTACTTTTATTATTTATTTCAAACAAATTAATGTATATTAAAGAAATAATATAATATTTCAATTAAAAATAGAAAGGTGTTTTAAATATGTTTACGAACATTGCATTCTTGGCAGATGTTATAATTTTGAGAAAAAAAATTAGCCAATAAGTGCATACGTATTTTTGTCATTCAGCGTTTTTAGGTAGACATAAAGTAAAAATTTTGTGTCTACAGGATTAATTAGTCTCTTAGACAAATTTTTATTTATCTGAGATAAAAAAAATACCACTTTGAATAAAAATAAAGTTTTGTTTTTGAATTCATGACCTGTATATTCTTAATAACTCTAGCATTTAAACTGTATTCTCATCTTTGGAGGACCTAATTAGTATCACAGTTAGTGTTTCAAGGACACACAGCCCCCTGACAATTCGTTACTTGTTGGTGACAAAACCAGTTTCTTTATTCTACCAAAACTGAAACTTATATAGCTATACTACGATATCAATTTTCAGAGGCCCATATCTCATGTTGATCTTTACAGAAATGATGGACAAAATCACAGCAGGGTTGTAATTTTCCAACTCAGACTACATCCTTTTCTTTATAAAATTATATTCACTAGAAAAAAATCACAAAATACGGTAGGATGACTCCAGGCCATGATTAGTATACGGGTAATAGACCTGATCTGCCCTTAGACCTTGAATGTAATAGATGCTCCAAGGTTACACTCACATGCTTTTGCAGAGGTCATATGAAATGCCTCTTTTACTCAGAGGACAAGAAGATCTTCGTCAACTGTGTTAAGTGTCAGGTTCACCAGGCTTCTGCCAAAAGTATCTTGAGTTTTTTGAATCTCTATAGGAAAGATGCTTACAAGTATTCCCTTCTTGTGCTCTGCATTTTAAAAATCAATGTTCTTATGGATATCGGCAGACTTCTTCATTCTCTGGAGTATTAGCAATAACATAACAACATAAAACTACATAATGGGTGTTAATGAGTTAAATAGCTTAATCTAAATATTGTTAATTAACTTCTAGAAATTAAATATCAATCACGGAAGATAATTTATTTTCTGTCCTGATTTTCTTATTTTTAAATATTCCTAGTGTACATAAAAATGTGAGGAAAAGTCTGCTAGTGTTAAATGTGTTCCATAAAAGCAAATGTTCCGACGTCATAGATTTTTTACTTAACATTTTCAAATAGACTTATATTGAACGTTATATAATTTTTTACTCAATTTTAGTGTGTATATTAACTGAAAATTAATTATATTTTAAAAGAAAAATTATTAAAAATACAATTCAAAGATTAAATGGTAACTACCAAACGCTTTGTTTACATTTAAATTGTCATATCTGGGAACTTCAAAATCCAAAATTTTACGCAATACTGTCCAAATCATACTTCTTCAGGAAAAACTAGTGCTTATTTCCCTCAAAAAAAATTACACCAAAAAACCTCACAACTTAATGAGAACAGAAAAAAATTCTCATTTGTTTATAACTGATACGAAATATTTAATTTTGAATTGTGTGTGTGTACTTCGCATTGTTAAGGTATGCGTAAAATTAGAGACGGTTGCTTTAATTGTTTTTGTTTATTTACCCTTTTATTTGTTTGATTATAATGTAAAAGAAAAATGCTCCTATTTAATATACCCTGCCAATAGTTACTTCAAACAGCATTTGTTTTAAATTGTGACGAATTCAAACATTCTAATTTTTCATTTATTTTATAAAAGTAAGAAGGGTGCAGAAATACTAGAATGAGAAATTTAGAAAATACATTTCTAACGCCTTTAATTGATTGGTATTGACATTAACGTATATTCAGGTCATATTTACTCGAATATAAGCCGCCATTGGTTTTGAGCCCTTCCCCCGCCAATTCTCTACACGTTTTTGAAAAAGAAAATAGAAAAAATATTGTAAAAAGATCATCAATATCCGTTATTTAAGTATATTTTTTAAAATAAAATCAATAAAAGAAATAATAAGAGGTTAATAATTTATTTACTTTTTAAAAACATTACAATCTTTCAAATAAAACATGAATCTATAATTGCTCTAACTGTAAGTATGAAAATCATTTGTCATTCCCAGTGTCACAACTGACTTCGGAATTGGTGCCGGTGTCACCGTATTGCAACACGTCGTCCACGTGGCGTGCACGTGCGAATGTGGGTGAGTGCACAATATATAGGTACACACTTTTGTGTTCTGGTAACTTTATATTTTTATTTTTCGAGTCATGATGAAACATTTTAAATGTTTTGTATAGAAAATATATCGGATGTGTTCCAAACCTCAGAGTCAATTGAGCACGGATCAAGAAAGGCAGTGTCATAACAGCTCGGTGAAAAATAAAAAAATAAAAAAGTGATCCATAACTCTTAATGCGAACATATCTTTGAAAATGAGGAAAATTAACACACACACTCCCCCATCACATCATTAGGTATTGTGAACTCAAATTTCACAAACTTTTAACGTGATTTTCCCGGAACGTCATCTTATGCGGCTGTCCTATTAATCATAGTCACAAACAGATGAAAATCTTTGCTGATTTAGCTAGAAATAACGTAGTTTGAGTAGGTTCGACAATATAATGTCGCTTATATTTGACCCTCTATTAAAGTAACCAACTACGTTCGGAACCATGATTTTGCAAATACGTACAAACTAATATTCTTTTAATATTTAGTGTCATTTATACATTAGAAAACACGTGTAAAATTGCTGAAGAATTTTATTACAATATAAAAGTATTCAAATGCAATATTTTGGCAAAAACGGAACTTATAATTACTTATTTTGAGACATTCTTCTTTTATAGAAAATGTTTCTGCAATAATAATATTTTGCCTATGTATAGCTCAAACATCTGTACAGAGCCTGAAGTAGGAATTCTGAAATACATAACTTATAGAAATGTAATAATCCATAGTGTTTAATACATCAGAGTGGAGAAATCTTAACAAAGATACATCGATAATAATGTCAATTGTTAGTAACTTTGAAAATGTGATTTTTTTTCAAAAATCATAATTCAGACCCTCTTGAAAGGTTTCAGCTATGTATTAGTAAAATATTGTTATTATAGAATCATTTTTCATAAAAGGAAAATATTTTGTAAATTAGCAATTCCAAGTTCATTTTTTTGCTAAAATAATGAATTTAAATAAGTTTTGATTGTAATAATATACTTAAAAAATATTATACGAGTGGTTATCTAATCTAAGAAGCACTAAATATTAATGAAAATATTTTGATATGCATTTCAAAATAAAGTTTTCGAACATAGTCGGACACTTTAAGAAAATATTATCTATACTATACTTAGGCAAACTATTTTATAGATATACCCCTGAGATTTCAAAATAATACTTCACATACTACTTTTTTATGAATAACAATACATGCCAGTCATAAATTTTGTATAGTTATGCATATTTAATATTTACACTATTTAAAAATATTACTTGCATCAAAGACTTTTAAAATCTTAGACACAAGTTAAAAAAAAAAAAAAAAAAAAACACCAAAAAAAAACCACAAAACACAAAAAAATATATATATTATTTTTTTTATATATATTTGATAATCTGTTATTTGAGGAGATCAAAATTATTCACTGATCTCTAATTTTATGATGAGTATTCATAAAATATTTTTCTAATTCAAATGTAATTCAGTTTAGATCTGCCATCAATTTATAGTGAGCTTCAGTTTCTGGAAGACTTTTTTAATGCCAAATTTCTTACACTTTCACAATATGTATATTTTAGTTGCTGTGAAAAGTTTGTAGTGTTTTTCTCTGGATCTCTTACAAACACTTGTAAAGAATTCGAGATTGAAGTATTTCATTAAAATTATACGGAAGCCTTTCACAAAATATATTTTATGAACAGGAAAAAGAGGAAAAATAACCAATCTTGACCTCAAATTCATTTTGTAAAAAAAGGCCTAATATGATCCAATTCAATTACTGAAATTCTTTTCCTCAGAGGTCGGATTTTTGGCGAGTTTGGGGACCATAAAAATGATAAATGGTTGAAGTTCAGATTCGATCACTATTCCTTTAACTTTCTTTATCTCTTTTAAACCATTATTAGAACAAAATAATAAAAATAAACTTTATAAAAATATAATTTAGTAAATACAAGGGAGCAATAGATTTTTCACAATTCACTATTAAAAAAATACAACTGTGAAACGAAAAATCTTCAAATTTTTACTTTCTAAAAAAACTAATTTTTTTTCAAAATATATTGACAAAAATATATATTTTATTTCAGATGAACTTTATATATACAACTGAAAATATTTAGTTCTTGTTTTTAATCTATATCTTTAAATAGTTTTTAAAATTTGAGGCACTATATTAGTATTTAAACATTTCTAATTGAAATATACAATGACTAATTCCATATATCAATTTAAAATATCAAATATATGCTAATTTTAAATGTAAATAATGCTTTTTATAATGACCGAGAATTTTTAATCCCCTTTGTCATTTTATAGTAATGAGTTTTTTATTAACATTTATTTAATGTAATATTTAATACTTTGTAATATTATGGTTTGTTAGTTTATTATCATATAATTAATTGAATATGGAATCAATTGCTTCTTACGCTAGTATATTAACATTAAATATATATGTTTTTCAATAGTTCCTGATAAAGCAATTGAAATTCTTCGTATTCCAAATCAAATGAATTTTTATTTTTTTT
>BMAV01025616.1:55437-75487 GCA_019973955.1 Trichonephila inaurata madagascariensis
ACATTAAAATTAAAATCAATATTAATACTTTTTTTTAAAATTCTTTTAAATTTAATATGTGATCAAAAATTATATTTATTTTACATGATAGAAAACTGTACAAAGATTTAAAATAGCATATACCACTGTGGATAAATAAATTGTAGTATGTGAACAAATTATAAATGTAAATAATATTGTAACATAATCTTTCTCTGTTATAAAATAGTTTCATATAGTTATAAATATGTGAGTGCGTATGAAATAGAAAAAATATTCTGACACTATTGAACATTTAATATATATTTATTTATATATAAAAAATTTTAATAAAAGCCAAACCTCAGGCAGTAAATTTTTTCATAATAATTTTTAAAATTTGAATTCAATGATTTCAGAATAATTTTACAAATTTATCAAGAATAATAATTAATTTCAATAAATTAAACACAAAAATATATCACTATATTTTTCCTACCAAATGACTTAATAGATCTGAAAATATTCATCGATTGATAAATAAGGTTTCTATATCATTAAAATGTGTAGCATAAATTACGAAAGTTATGAAAAAAGAATTATTTTGAAGAATTGAAGATTATTTTGAAGAAGAATTATTTTGAAGATTTTTAAGAATTCATAATCTTAAAAACAAGATTTTCTAACACAAAGACATTATACAGAATTTTTTATTATTTTATTTTATAGATAAAAAAAAAAGGAACCAAACTATATAACATTTTTGTTATACCCTATTTTTCTTCTTCAGGAGAATAGTAAATTTAATTTATATAAAGAAAAAGAAAACCTGAAAAATATGGAACTAACCGAGTAAAGTATGGCAAAGTATAGAAAATTGGATTCCCCAAACAGGATTTAAACTTTTATTAAATTTGATAAATTCTATGTACAGCTGTAACATACAATATACTTTAGGGAGTCTTTTTTGTAGTTTCAGCAACATCAGAGACGACAACAAACGTGGAAATGTATTTCGATTTAGAATAGGAATAATCTTATCTCCCAGCATTCCCCAATTGCAAATTACAACATTGAACATGAAGGGATCATATTACAAGGCATCACACGCCTATCGCATCTTCCTTTCCAGTCATGGAATTCCATCACAATGGATTTCGGAATGCAATTTCAACTGCTTATTGCGTTTACAAAAGAAAATGCATGGAATCGTTTCAGTTCTCTTTAGATAGCCAATGGTTCTATAGGAAGTATCTTAGAAAAAAAATTTTATGTTTCTAAAAGTTTTTTAAGGCTCTATTTTTGATTCGCTTTATTTATTTCTGTTTTTATCAGATATTTAAATATTTTTTTAAATGTTTAGTATTTAGCTTTTTTCTAAAAATTATGTGATATAAATATATATACCACGTTCATTTAATACTATAATAAAAGTTGGTTTTATATGTTTGCTTTTAAACCTAATAATGAACATCGCTTTTCTAATTCGTTGTCTCCTTTTATTTACTGCGTTAAAAAAATTAAACGTGTTATGACAGATAGAAAAAGGATATTCCAATAGTTTACATGTGCCTTTCAGATTGTAGGCAAGACACTAATTTTCTCCCTAAGGTAACGTACACCCTTCAAAAATAACTATTTTCCCCATCTTATTCATTCCCTACTATTAGTTCATACTCTCTCTCTCTCTCTCTCTCTATATATATATCTTGTTCAAATTTTCAATCGTTAATAATATACTTTTTACCTATCCATTCAAGTTCAAATACATTCTTTTAAACATGCAGTGGATGGCGCTTGACGTTAATACAGTTTTTCAAATATTAATTCATTAATTTCTTTAATTAATGAATAAATAGTAACAAGCAAAAATAATATTCCAGAACCATGTATAAAATGGAAAATCGCTTGTTGTGTCTCTGTGACGCAATGGATAGCGTGTTGGACTAAGTCAACGGTAGTGAGTTCGAATTCAACCTGGGATGGCCTAATTTGTAAAAATGTGAGTTCTTTTTAATTATTATATATTTTATTTTATATACTATTTTAGTGGAATAATTGAATAATAGTAACAAACAAAAATAATAGCCCAACACCGTATATAGAAAAGAAAATGGAGAATTGCAAGGAAAATACTTTTTTATTTTGCCCCTTAATATTTGGATTCTGTCATATGTATATACATATTTATATTAATTGTAATAATTAAAAAAATGTATTTAAAATAAAATTTTTCGTTCTTGACTTAAGTAGGGCTTGACCTTATTTTTAATTTTTTTATATATATTATTGTTTGTCCATGTGTTTATAAGTTCCCCGTTATTCTTTGTTGTAATTCCCTAGCTGAGAGAATGTAGAGATTATTAAATCACTTTTCTGTCCCTTAGAGAATGGACGCAAAAATTTCACGCTGAAATTTTAGAATAAGTTAATAAATTTGATTCTAACTAGATATTTCCTTCTTCACGATTATTTCCAGAATGTATTGTGTATGTTTGTATAGCTCCTTAAATTTTTCGTAAAATTGACTTTAAAGTACACGTTTTGTTGTAAGATATTTTAATTTCTTCATATTGTTTATCTACACTAAAATAACTATCATTATATATATTCATTCTTGGCGCTCCTCTTCAGTTAAATTCATCACTGTAGCTGCTTTCAACTCTTCATTGATAAAATCCTCATATTTTGATAAACCTACTGATCTTGCAGTTTCCTGGAGAATGGAGCATTTAGTTCTGTTGATTGCTAATAAGTCTTCATACGAGAAAACACCTACTTCTCTAGCAACGATTCCAGTCCAGGCAAACGTTGCAAAGATTTTCNNNGCTAGAGGTTGCAACATTGTACTACCGCAACTGTATTGGCGACATTATATGAAACGAAGCACATGATTACAAATTCAGCGCTAGCGGCACATGCGAAATCGGAGAAGACAACTTGGACAGTTATCTTGAACGGTAGTATTGTTGCGAGATAGTACACAATAAATTTATTTTTGCATGACGAAAACCTTTTTTTACATAGAGAGAGACTAATTTTTCATACAGGATACAATACACATTTAAAGTATCGTATTCAATTCTGTTTTTACTTTATAAAGATGTAATAAAAGTATATATGATAATGTTTAAAATTAACTGAATACAGTCGAACTTCCATATTACGAACCTCTATCTTGCGAACTTTTTCCTGGAACCAAGAACATTTCACGATATTTTTCGTAAAGTAACCTCCCAATAGTGAATTACATTTTCTATGTAACGGACTTTTTTCTTGTGATTCAATTTTTCTTCCTTTGTTTTCGAAGTATTTCTGGACATTTCAAATTATTCTTTTTTTTTAAAACATTTTATGGTGGTCATAAATCTTGAACTGATTTTATTAGATACCTAACTCGTCGCGAGAGTAATTGAATTCTGGGCGTTTCATCCAAGAAGTTTAACCTTTAGCTCCCATCTTCCAGTACACTGGACACATCTTTGATATCTCTTTTCACCCTCAGTAAAGTTTTCTCGTGTCCCCGGGTCCTTGAACTGGTATATTTTCATTTGTAGTGTTGATCAGTTATACTGGTAACTTCGTTTCTTGTAGCTCGAAAATGTCAAAACGTAAGGGCTTGAGCATCGAAGGAAAAAAAACTATTCCGGAAGTGGAAAGAGGCGTCAAGACACTTTCCTTGCAGTTTTTTTTTTTATTCCTTCTTAATAGGTAAAATACATAAAATAAATAGATATTAATTTACAAAAAGATGTGAATAATTACTTTTTTTAATATGTAGTATTTATGAATTTAAAATTTGTTTCTTGTGGTTTATAAAGTAAACTGAAAGAGGAACCTCTGTATCACGAATTTTCTCCATATAATGAACTTTTTCCGGGATTTAGCGACTTCGTTATATAGAGGTCCGACTGTATTACTTAATATATATTTTTTATTTATGTCATTTAAGTTTGGTTTATAAAATTGTATTGAATATTTCCATTCAATACACTTCCTTATTTATTTCTTTATGATTAATTGGCTGCTTTACTCCTGTCCATACGGTTCGTAATTGTGTCCATGTGTTGGATTTCATTTCAGTTGATTCACATCCGCTTGGATCATAATATATTGTATTAAACACATACTTTAGGCCAGTGCTTTTCAAATTTTCATTACTTACATCCCAATATTCAATCATAATTTTTATCCCATCCTCCTCCACACAATAACAATGTATCGAATTCGATATACCGATACTTTGACGCTAGAGTGACAATACGACTTCAACCTTTTAAGCGCCGCCGACGTATAAAAACGTCTGGCTCAGTTAGTGTGTAAATTGCTCCAGATCTATAAATACATCTTTCAGAAATACGATCTTTTTTTTTCTCTGCTATCTGTAAAATTATTCTGAAGACTTTGGAATGCAATAAAATAAACTTGACAGTGTTTGCGAAAGATTTACTTATTTCAGAGTATTTTCTTGCTTATTCTCACTGTCTCCTCTTTCGCCCCCGCCCCCTCCCGAAACACCACATACGCTTATATATGGGCCAAATGGTGACATTGGGGAATGAATAGCGTAAAATTTAATCGGCAGTTAAGGGATTAATTATAAACTATACAAAAATTATCAAGATTATTGCTAATGTTTGCATACGTTTTTACATATGAAAAACCCGTGGGGTCACTGGTAATTATTAAGCATATTCTTGGCTTAGAATTATTAAATTAATTGCAAAATACATTGTGCAGTACTGATACATTTATAAATGTTTTATATCAATGTAAATATGTTTTTTTTTTATTATTTCAGAATGTATTTTGTCTGTTTACTTCCAATAAACTAATACTTTTTTAAAAAATAATTTTTAGTTTTCGACTTTTCAATATGCTCGCGTCCTCCTCTTCGAGTTATCATGCCTCCTAGGGCGGCGCGCCCCACAGTTTAAGAAGCGCTGTATTAGTTTCTTTCATGCCATGGTCTTTGATCAGACTTTCAATACTGATTAATTCTAAAATCCCAATGTTTTATCCATTCATTTTGAGCATTGCAGTATGTTATTCAGTATACCGAGAAACGTAAGTTTTTGAGTTCTCATTCGCCCTTAATTTTTAATATATTTACTCAGCACTTTTAATAAAATGAATATAATTAATTAAAATTAGACCAATTCTGTGTTTTGAAAAATTATAATAATGTATTAAAGGCTTAAAAAAAATATTTAATTAGGGAAGATTTCCTCTACATCTTTGTAGAAGCAACAAATGGGCCCCCCCCCCCCCAACAGTACAGTACAGTGCACAAAACTTATTTAAGAAAACAAACATTACTTGAAATCAGTTCAATCTATATTAAGAGCTCTTGTCTTTTTTGCTGTTTTACAGAAATAAAGTGCTAAAATGAACTTTGCAGTTTCTGAATTGGAGTTAAATTGATAAATTGAAGTGTGTGATTTTCATATATCACTTGCTTCAGAGATGTAAAACATTAATTATTAATTATTTTCATCATCTTCTAAGGCTTAAATGAAGTATATTTCAGAGCAATATAGTTATACGAAGTGTGACTCAAAAAAACGAGACTATTCCAATAAACCATTGTACTTACAGAATTAGTTCTCCATAACATTACTACCTTCAAAGTAGTTCCCTTCAGCACTCACACACTTCTGCATTCAGTGTCATTGATGATAATAGTTCTGAAACGAGGCTTTTGGGAGGCACTTCAGGAGATTTCAATTTTTGCCTGGACCTCTTCAACTGAGGTAAACTTCCTACCTCGAAAATGTCGTTTTTCGTCTACATAACGCATTTTTTATTTCAAAATCTTATAGGTTGAACATCCTTCTTTCCAAAACAGTTTTTCTTTTTTACTTTACGTGAAATAGAAATAAAAAGTTATAGTGATTTTAAAAAACATCACTCTATGCAAAAGGGCTGTAAGATAAAATTTTAAATGCGTTTTTCTCAAAATTAAGTTTTTGAAAGAAACCCTTTACCAGATACATGATATCTTAAGAACCAAACCAGATAACGTTTTGATATTTTGTAGGAATATTTATTATACTATTTTTCATAAAGTGGACCATAAGTTTTGTTGTAGGTGGAATAGTTTTTCATTTAGGGTAGTTTTTATAAAGAAAAAATTTAAAAAATATAAAAATTTTCATATTATTATGTATAATTTTGTGTAATTTTTTTGTGTTTTAATATTTCTCTTAGATTTTGGTTCATTTTGAAGAGAACCGTAATATGTATGTTGTGTAAAAAGAAAATTATGCTAATTTTATTACAACTATTTATACAGTGTTACGCGTTTTAGTAAAAATCTGGTAAAATTTCCTTGAAAACAACCAATTTTTCTAAAAGTACAATATTTATTTAAAAATTGTTATGTATTTACATATTCTTTTTTATTTTTCTTCCTAAAAACACTCAATTTGTTTCAAATTGTTTTTTTTTTTTAAAACATTGTTTCGAAGGTAGATAATTAGGTAGGTGTTGCAATTTAGATTGCCATCAGTATATATTAAATGGCTGAAAGAGTGTTGCGAGGAGTGAAGACTGTGAATTTTTCAAACTTTTCTCTTTATAATCTACAAGTATATAGATTTATATATCACGCTACAAGTTTTAATATCTCGTTGAATTGAAATTAACACCCCATAATTTCTTGGAATAAAACATTTAAGGAATTATCAAGAGAAAGATATATTTTTACGAGTATTTGAAGTAAAAGGTTTTATCTATAAGAAAGAAATAATATGAGCCTATAATAAGTACTTTTTTAAAAAGAAATTTTGTAAATTTGGCTAATTTTATGTATATCTAAGACCAAATAAGAAAATATGATTATGTTGTAAATTTGATTAACATATAATTGTTTCTTTTTACAATACATTTAGAACTCTGGAAGAATGTAGGAATATTAAAAGTACTGATGCATACAATTAATAAAGATCTTAGTTTAGGGAAATATATCAGCATATTTTAAGTTCAGATATCATTGCCATATTTAAAATCATATATATCATTATTTTGTGTACAAATACAAAGTTTTATATTCATAAAGTTAAATAATGAGGCAAAATTTTAACATTTTTTTCCTCTAAGGGAAAACAAGCTTCTTTTATTTCTCGTGGAACATCATGTTAATAACAGGAAAAAAATATCTTAATAAACTAATGTGTGATCAAACATATTAAATTGCTTAATGCGTTAATTGCATAAAGTAATTACATTCGATGCTATAAATACAAAAGTAAAAACAAATTAGACATATCTACTGTGGAAAGCTAATTAACTTAAAATCTTTAAGATAAAAGAGGAAAAAAATAAACAGCTTTAATTAATTGGCTTCCATTACCCATGGAAAAAAAAGGTTCTGGAAATTCATTGCTACATATCCCCATTTTATTATCAGCGTCGTAAAATACTGGGATTAAAAAACAAAAGAGCAAACAACTGAATCAAAATAGCTTTCAAAATAAATGATAATATTTAAAAATGGCGAATGAATAAAATGATCATCGATTGGAAACACATTAATAATATTGTTACTATTCAATGTAATTAACTTTTTTCTTTTGTTTTGATAAAAATATTTTTAGGACCTTGGGTAATAAATGGAACACATAAAACATTGTTTCACATTAATGAAAAAAAAGTATTTGCAAATGTAAAATCACTCGAAGCATTTTAACATAAAACGAACGAATCTTTTTATATTATTATTTTACTTAATTGTGACTAATATTTCTAATGTGTTTTAATTTTTTTTCCCTAAAAATGATTATAATTTGAATGTCTTAGAATAAGAGGGAGATTTCATTCCTTTTCTGAACAGTTTTGAGAAATTTAGTCTGTAAATAATTTATAGAAGGCTTGTTTTTTTCAAAGAATTATTAACTATTAATTAGCTAATACTGTACCTGAATGAAGTTTTCTATGGAATTGCTTAGATAGCAGCGAGCTTCCTTTAATGTTTTGCAAAGTATTATTATGGTGACATCTGTTGTTTTAAAAATAAAACTCAAGCATCTTGATCATCATCTACTAATAATTATTCTATTTTAGCACAGATTTTATGTGGTAATATGACCGAAAACTCAAATATAAAAATAAATACACAATATACTGGAAATTACTTAAATCTGAAAACTTCAATATTCTTCAAAACAACAAATTTATAACTTATATTTTCAAAGTTTTTTTTTCTTTAAATATTTCTGTAATATGTTCGATTTGGGAAGATGTTTAGGAATAAATGTATAATTTTGATGTTTACAATGCTTTAGTTTTCTTAGAATTACTTGATATATACAACCTCTGACAATGAAATTCGTTGAATAGTCCTATACCAGGGATGGCGAACCAGTGGCATGCGACATAATATTTTGGCCACGCCAGTGATCAATGTAGTTTGTAATTTATTGAAAAGTGACGAAATTCACTATGAAATATTACGAGCAGTCAGTCGTGGGGTAGCGGAGTGCACACTCGTTTTTTATTGTCTTTAGTTATTACCTGAGTTACCTCATGGACTATAGTTGCTTAAGTTGAAAACTTTGTCTACGCATAGCATAGTCAATTTCATTGACACAACTGTGTTTTAAAGTTTATTAGTGTTATATATACGATTTTTATCTGCTATTTAACATGGCTAATTCATCAAAAGAACAAAAAGTGCAAGGCAGTGTAACAGAAAATTTCAAAATAGGTAAATCTTTAAATATGGCTTGTAAAGGCGAGAAAGCGGCATGTGTTTTATGTTCTGGAACAGTGATATGCAGAACATCGTCTGTAAAACGGCACTTGAAAAAATTCACAAATCTTCTTTTCAAAAAAGTAAACCGCAGCGAAAATAATTAATTGCTTCGAAACCATTTGACAGATGACTCAAATTCAGCATGCATACTACTTAAAATAACATCTTACACACACACACACACAATCCCAATATACGTTATTTATCATCTGATTTGCAATAACGGAAATCACACTAATGCTACTTTAATTTGAATTATATGTATAAATAAAACATTTACAACTATACAGTGCACAAAAGGTATTTTTTCATTATAAATAAAGAGTTTTTAGTTATTAGTATTGTGTTATCATTTTCCCAATAATCACAAGTCAGAATTATTTGACGGCACGTCTATACCTCAATAAATATTTCTTTAGAAAAAAAATGGCATTTTGATTCATAAAGGTTCGCCACCTTTGTCTTATACCATTAATGTAGATGAAATATTAACGACAGTTGCCTTAATGTCCTTCAAAATAGTCACTATGCATAACTCTGCACCGCTGAGATATACTATACATGCCTTGGAAACTTTGCAAGAAGTCTTCTTTTGAAATGAAGTTCAAAACCTCCTCACGTTTCGTTGGAGGTCAGAAATATCGTTAAATAGATTTCCTTTCGGAGTGAGTTTGAATAGTATAAATTGGGAGAAGTCTGGAGGATTGAGATCTGGCGAAAATGGCGGATGTTCAATTTACACCGCCCCCTTTTTCAACAGGAATGGTTTGGCGATATTGGTTGTATGAGGGCAAGCATTGCCATGAACAAAAAACCATGAACCTTGTGCTTACTGGGGTCGTACCCTTATTATACGTTTCATGAAACGGGTCAAAATTTCAATGTACTTTGCAGCAATCATTGTTGAGTTCTCATGCGCAAAGTTAATCGACGATCTTTGGTGATTCATTTAGTCATTTATTCAATGTTTTCGTCAATGTTGGATATCGCCGGTCTTTAACTTCAGAGGTTGTCAAAAATACTTTCCATACCTTCTCGAAAACGGGCGCGAACCATTCGTACACAGAAATAATGGACAGTGATTTATTATCGAAAACAAGTACAAGCATCGAATAAGTTTCTGTGTGTGTGTCTTGCCAAGCTTAAAGTATCCGATTACGTTCGGAACCGTGATTTTAAAAAAGCGCATAAATGGATAATTTTCATGATTTTTAGTGTCACTTAGAATATAATACATGCATAAAACTGTTTTAAGGATATTTTGACAAAAATAAATTATTTAAATACAACATTTCGGCAAAAAATTAATTTAGAATAACCTTTCTTCAAAATTTTCTTTTTGCGAAAAATGTTTCTATTATAATAATATTTGCCTGTATACAGCTCAGACCTCTGTACTGAGGCTGAACTATGATTTTCGAAAAATTCACATTATTTTTAGAGTTACAACAATTTGAAATAATTATCGGCGTTTTTCTTCTTAAAATTTTTCCCTCAGTTGTCGTAAAACATGGATAAATCCACTTTGAAGTTATATATTTCAAAAATTCCAGTTCAGCCTCTGTACAGAGGTCTGAGCTATATACAGGCAAAATATTATTATAATAGAAGCATTTTTCACAAAAGGAGAATATTTTGAAAACGGGACATTCTATGTTCATTTTTTGTCAAAATATTGTACTTACATAATTTTTTACTGTAATACTATTCTTAAAACAATTTTATATACATTTTCTAATCTAAGTGACACTAAATATCATAAATATTATCCATTTATACGCTTTTGCAAAATCACGGTTCCGAACGTAGTCAGATACCTTTAAACAAAACAGTACATTGATATTTTGTTCATTCATTCTCCTGTTCTCAAATAAAAACCAACGCACGAAACAATCACTTTGTAAAACAAGTCTTACACGGAACACAAACGACGCTCAACTAAACAAAGGTGGTGACACATGGTCAATACCTGCCACTACGCAAGTGCAGCGTTTTGTGTCACAATTGTTGACAGAGCGGCAGTTCTGACTTCATTCACCGAACTTTATTCGCAGAGGTTGTACTTTTAATCACATTAGTTTTTTCGAGTTTTCCATAAATTTTTATTTAAAAATATTTTTTATTCATTTTTGTAAATAAGAAAAAAAAGTGTTCAATGTTTATGACACTCACTTAATAAGAGACGATTCGCTTTTAAAAACTGTTAAGCAGATATTTAAAAAACTCAATTGGGCTAAAGAGATCGAATTATTGGGGGAGAAAAAGGCTCTTTAAAGTCGCAACTGTATTAAAGATATAATTAATTTTAAATTTAGTTATTTATTTTTTTAGTACCATTATTTAGTACTTCTTGGTTAATTACAATTAAATCATTTTTTTTTCTTCTAAGACAATTTTTAAGGGTTTAGATATTTTTTTATGCCTGTACAAATTTTTGATACTTTGCGAAATTAAAATAAAACATTAATATAATGAAAAGGAACTACATCAGAAAAAATTATTAATTGCGAAACAGAGTTCTTATTTACTTCGACTGCAGTTTTTGTTTAACTTCTAATTGCTTTTAAGCAAATTTCTTGTGATTTTAGAGTGATTTCTTTCTAAAATTATTTCAACCGCAAGAAATAAACTAGCAATAAAAATATAAGAATACAAAACAGTAAAACTTCAAAAAAATGTGTAAAAAATAAATAAAAACAGAAATGTCGAAACTGTATGAGTAAGAAAGTATTTTTTATTTTTATTTTTAAAAAATATTTTCCGCAATTTTGTACATTGTTTTATATTAATTAATTCATTAAACTGTATACAAAATGATGTTATAATGTAAGTTTTATTTACGAGTGTAACGAATGGTAATAGAGCGCCCTCTCCTGGCCGTATGAACAAGTAACGAGTCTGACTGCTACCTCGGTGAAGGAAGGACGTGCGAAAGTCAGCCTGCCTCCTCGGTGAAGAAAGGACATGCCAATGTCTAGACTCGCCAACCCCTTAGTATTTGTATAAATGTTAACTGGATTTTATTTTATGTATTTGTAACTGTGTGCTCAATTAGAAAGTATAACCAATTAAAATTATTTGAGCTAGCCGCCGTTGTTATTTTTGAGTACACGTTATACGAGTAGTTAAAACAAAGCATTATATTGCTACAAAAAGAAAACTGATGTAAGAAGGATTTTCTAAAGAAAATTAAATTAGTATTTATAATTTTTTTTATTCCCACTAAGCATTTTCATCCTGAATAAATATGATTTCATACTAATTTGCATTTTAAAAAACTAATTTAATTTTCAAAAAATTACTTAAAATCTTATGAAGTATTAAAAAAAAGTTAGAGCAAACAATTTTTTCGTTAGCTAAAACGTCGAGTAACGTAAATTATTTTTTCCTGAAAGAGCGTAAACATAAAATGCGGAAACAAAGTGCAAACTATAAAAAAATCTATCGTCTGTAAGACATGTGTGTGGTGTACAAGGGTATATATATTCTTTTAAAAAACCATATATTTCTTCTTATTTTTCATAGAATATATAAACTCAAATAAACGTGACAATTTTTTACTGGCATAATTTTTCTTCTTCAAGAACGGGGGATTTTTTCTGTCTCAAGCATACTTTCTATACATAAGGAATTAAAAAAGCCGCTAAAATGAAGAAAATTATTATAAGAGTATTTTAAGAATACTTAATTTAAAATACCGTAAAAAAACTCAACATATTGGTTTCATTAAAAGCAATAATAAATTTTCTGTTTAAGATAATGCAGCTAATGATTAATATGCGAGTAGAGATAGATGCAGCGCTACTTTAGTGCTTAATCTTACTTTTATCAGACTTTTGTGTAAATAAATAAATTAAAAGAAATAAATACATTTAATTACGCATGTGCGTATTTATAAATACATATTCAAAAATCTTACTTATTCCCAATTCTATGGATTTCCAAAAATCAGAACCGTAGATGTTTATATATGCCTTCTAAAATTTCATAATTACATAAAATCTGGGAATAATCAAATCAAACACATCTGTTTTCCAATTATTTTATTAAAACTGAGCAATATAGTGATATCGCAAATAATAATCAAGGGTAAAATTGAAAACGCGATATCTTCAATATCAGGCAAAAAAAAGTGCACTTGTATGACAATTAAAATGAGAAAACACACTTTATTGACATTAGAAGAAACATAAATGTGCTTCTGAAAGATAAGCTAAAATTAATTAATTAATTAGCTAAAATATAGAAAAATATTATACCAGAGTAACTTAATAACCAAATTCAAAAACTGATGAAGAGTAGATTGTCAAATACCTACGAAAATAACTATACATATGGTTTTAAAGTAATTATTCATTCGGTTTTTTTTTCTTTCGATGGGAATATTTTAGTTCTCATCAATCATCCACATATGTTGATACGAGATGTATCTATGGATTTTATTGAGACTACTATTACTGTTTCTGTAGCAGAAATCTACTTTAAATTTGTCATCAATCTACCATGATAAACAAACTAAATCAATAACAGATGATTTGGTGTATGAAATAATAAATAGATATTATAAAACAATACACGTCACTTATACTCCTTCTAAAATAAATGAACCATGAGCATTTTTGAATTGTGTTCTAGATTGTACAAAACAATAATATATATATATATATATATATAATGTTATATTATAAATTGATGGTATCTACCTTTCATATAGAGGTAATTATTTTTCTCCACTTTAGTATTTTTGTTTTACATACAGCCATCATACGGAATATGTAGATATGTATGTGTGTGTTTTTATGTATATATATAATGATTTTTATATTTCTATATTGTCTTGAAGGGAATACGCTTTAATCAATTTTGTTTCTAAATCGTCCAGTACATCTCAAAAATATTTGTTCTTTCCATTTTCCCGCCTAATAAGAAGAACAATTTAATTTGTAACCTCAGTTCTTACGTACCATTTGCGTGTGATAAATTAAAACTATTCACGCTCTTTAAACTAATCTCATACTACCATAGTCTACTTCAAGCATAAAGTACTGTGACTGATTTTTACTGTATTTTCTCACTAATCCTCTAGGGAAATCTTTGGATTAGCATTCACGTTTAATTCACAGCCATCCCTCTCAAGAAGAAACCCTGATATGTTGATTAGTTAGACTATATAAAGTCAGAGTTTTGTAATTGAAAGGCGAAGGAGCTTAGAAACAGTCGCCTCGAAGGTGAGATAAAATAAAGTTTATTTACGCAGCTTAAGTTTGAAGTGCAGTGTTTGTCACTGTATTAAATGAGTGGATTGGGGATTTGTAGTCAACCATAGATTAGGTTAAATTAAATTAGGTACTTGCGCTTCCTCACGTAAAGTTTATTGCTTTCTCCCTATCACACTCATAGGACATTCACTTAAATGGTTAATATGTTGTTGATTATTGTGCTTGAGTAAAATATATATTGGTTATAATGGAAGTTTCTGGTTCTGCTTTTAATTCTCCCACACTCTTAGGTAGGCAAGACAGTGAAGGAGCTACTTCAAGGGTAAGTCGCTCATAGTACTTTCACTCAAACATAAAATACTTTTGAGCCACGCAAACTTATGATGTCTCTTTTGCGTTTCTCAAAATCGAATTACTTTAAGTTTCAGTTTAAAGTTCACCTCGTCTTCAGTATCCTAAACCTCAAAAATTTTCTGACTAATGAGGTAATAACACAATCCTCTTTTCTGAAATTAAAATATCTCAATACATGTTATACATACTAGGATACAACTAACTTCATCGGAATATATTAAAATAATTTCAAAATCATATTGTAGTGTCTGAGACAACCGTTGGCGGGGGATTATGGAACGTGGGCACGAATTGGCGTGTTTCGGAGGGGTTATTGTGTTTTGAAGGGAGAAGGTTTCTTTTTTACCCCAAGCGAGGTGGTGAGGAAAGAGAAAGACCCTTGTTTTGGAAGCGCGAAGCACTGAACTGTTTTGGAGACTGAACTGGGATTGATACCAAGAAAAGACAGGTTCTTGGGTTTTGTGTTTAGCGTGGTTGATAGCACTTGTGTTTTGCGATATTTAGGAAGATAGAATTTTGTTCTTTTGGTACGGCGTATTGTGTCGTGAAGTAAAAAGAAAATAGATTAAGAAAATAATAAAGACTTTACACATATTAAAAGAACTGTGTGATATATTTGGAATTATAACTGTAAGTGGTTTGCATCGTGAAATCCTCTGTTAATAGCTAACATATAAGCAAAAATATATTCAATTAAAAATAAGATAATGATCAAATATGTACGTGCGTTTATATTTCATGCATTTACAGGAAAATCGATCTTGATGTAAGATAATTGGTCTTATATATGTCAATAGTAATTGAATTTACTAATTCATTTATATGTAATAAGTATCAAAAACTTAGAAAAATCAATGTAAAGATTACAAAGATATGCTTTTTGTAATTGTATTCAGTCTAAATGGAAGTCATAACACTCTGAATTTCCTAGTACATCAAAATATGCTACTTTGTGAAATCTCGAATCCAACATATGTCCAGGTCGCAGTTTGCTGAGTAGTCTTAATCGTAAACTCGTACTCAGCATTGTGGAGTCATAGGTTTGAGCCATGTTGCCCCTGGAGACTCACCTTGTAGAGAGGCTAATACAAGTTAAATATATTGAGGTTTTAAGTGCTCACGTGGCGTGGCCTTAAAGTTTCGAAAGGTGTTGTCTCAACTTAAGTATCATCCTTGTTTTCTTACTAGTTATAGATCCTCAAACAAGTTACGTTTCTTCCACCATTGCCTTGGGAGATCTCTTGGAAAAGCTAAACACTACATGTTCCCATATACAAAATGGGGATTACAAATACAACTTTATTTAGTTTCTCTATCCAAAAATTAAAAAAAAAAATTCAATGAAAAAGGATCTATCGAAAACGAGTCACCTTCCTTCCAATATTGGGATTCATTAATATTAAATGGAAAGGAGAAAAAAAGAAAAAGTGTTAACAGGAAGTAATGACACTTTCAAATAAATGTATAATTTGAGCTTTATTTCTACGATAATTAAATGTTGCCTTTATTTTCCTGTTATGGAAAATGTCAATTCAAACTAATGTATGTCTTTGACATATTTTGTCCAAGATTTTACAACCAGATGAATCAAGTTTAAAAAAAAATTGTGTTGCATCATACCATAAAAGATATTTAAGCGTTATTTCTTGTCTCAGGCTCTGGCAACTTTCATTCCTTCCCTTCGGGTGAGTGAGTGAGTTAATATTAACATCGCACTGTTTAACTACACGAGGGCATTTGGTGACGGACCTCGTAATTTTGAACCATGGTCAAGTGACGAGGACGACTCCTGAGCTGACACCCCTTATTCTAACTACCAAACCAAACTAACGGGAGGATATTTGAGCTCTCAACAGATTTAAAGTGCATATCCCCCCTACACGATGGGTATTTAGTGTTAGTGATATTGGGCTCTAACTCGTGACAAGCCAGCCATGATCCGATACCTTGACCGCTAGGCTACTGTGGTTATCCTTCGGGAAAGACACGACAACAGCATCAACAAGCATTAATTAGGATTAATTATAAGTTTCATCACTAAAATTCCATTTTCAAGCTGAATGCGATTTTCTCTACAATAATATACTGAAAGTAAAACATATATATTTTTTTCAACTATCAATTCACCAGTTACATTTTTAAGGCGAGTAGGAAACCTCTATAGCAACAATGTTAAATTGGCTGTTTTCGATGTACCTTTTCTAAAAATCTGTTATATGTACATGTTTGAAATTTTTCATGCAATTAAAAAGTACACCTTTCTCATTATACTAAAATGAGCGTTTAGCTAATTTTGAGTTTTTTCATAATTTATAAAATATTTTATCAAACATAGAGAAATTTGCCCCATTTTTCGCATAAAAAAATTTGTAAGAAATACATTCTTGATTTTCTTCGCAAAAAGCTCATTTCAGTATATATTACCTCTCACTATAAATATATTATAAAAAAAATTACATACATGTGCACAATAGTTTCTCAGAAAAGGTACATCGAACATCAAAATTTACATTTTGAGATAAATTGATTTTAATGTATGCAGTGAGACTTCTAATCGGCTTGGAAATAAAAAAAAAAAAATAAAAGGCCTTTTTGGACTAAAAGGTTTTTTCCCACCATTTATCAACGGTTTAAATGTAAGAAATTTGTTACTGATTTCAAGTTATCCCAGATTCTAACAGGACATGGAAATGTTAAGAGCTATTTATGTAGATTTAATTTAATTGGGAGTGATATTTGTTCTTGTGGTCCGGTTACTGAAACCGTGAAACATGTATTGTTGTATTGTAAACTATATTTCTGTAAAAGAGAGAATTTTAAAAAGGAGTTGAAACGTTTAGGGGTATGTCCTGGCCACCTGTTTTGTCTTTGTTGGTCAATTGTACTGAAAGCCTAAATGTCTTAAGAAAATTTGTTTACTGTATAGATTTTTCAAGTTTGATATTGGGGTACATCCCCTTGTTTATATTTGTGTATTTCCACTCCTCCTTTTTATTTTATGTTTTTGTCTTAAATGTTTTTTTTCCAAATTTGTTTTAAATGATATAATTGTGTTACCACTTACGTCTGTAAGCCTCATGTTATGCAATTTTGGAGCATGAGGAGTTTTGCAAATAAATTAAATAAAAAAAAAATTACAATAAAAAATACATGCTTTGGTGTATATCAGACGTACAACTTTTAAGCAAAAACGAAGTACTTTATTTGTGACTTTTTCGCGCCATTCAAATGGGCGTGACCCAGTTTCAAGTATTATTTAAAAATAGGTTTTAAGGGATTCTAATTACCCTAGAGGTTAAAGTAAGTTATTTTTAGAAAGGTTAACATCTACACAATTTGAAAATGCAAAAGGCTCAAATTGTCAAAAAAATAAGATTTTAGCTTTCCAACACGCATTAAGGTATCCGACTACGTTCGGAACCATGATTTTGCAAAAGCGTATAAATGGATAATATTTATGATATTTAGGGCCATTTAGATTAGAAAATGTATATAAAATTGTTTTAAGAATAGTATTACAATAAAAATTTATTTAAGTACAATATTTTGAAGAAAAATGAACCTAGAATGATCCATTTTCAAAATATTCTCCTTTTGCGAAAAATGTTTCTATTATAATAATATGTTGCCTGTCTATAGCTCAGACCTCTGTACAGAGGCTCAACTAGAATGTTTGAATCATATAACTTAGAAATGGGTTTATTCATGTTTTACGACAACAGAGGGGTGAAATTTTAAGAAAAAAACGCCGATCATTATTTCAAATGGTTGTAACTCGCAAAATAATATGAATTTTTCAAAAATCGTAGTTGAGCCTCTGTACAGAAGTCTGTGCTATATGCAGGCAAAATATTGTTATAATAGAAGCATTTTTTACAGAAGGAGAACATTTTGAAAAAAGGTTATTTTAAGTTAATTTTTTGTCGAAATATTGTATTTAAATAATTTTTTTTTGTCAAAATGTCCTTAAAACAACTTTTTACATGTATTCTAATCTAAGTGACACTAAATATCATGAAAATTATCCTTTTATGCGCCTTTTTAAAATCACGGTTCCGAACGTAGTCGGATACCTTAAACTAAATTTTCCGTTGAATATGACAAACTACAAATATTCATTAAAAATAAAGGTATTCATCATGATCAATATTATCTACTCAAAAAAAATAATGGAGTTCAGTATTTTTTACAAGTTTAAGTCAAAAGTTTCAAGAAATCAAAACAAATTTAGCTGAGTGGAAATAGCCATCCACACATAAAAAGGGCGAACTTCTCTCCCATACTCATAAAACTCCATACGAGATTCTTTTTATACTTCCTGCCAAATGCAATATTCTTTTATGTAGAGACAGGAAATCTCGATATCACAGTTAGAAAGAAAAAGTGATAAATGTTGTGGTGTAAACAAAGTCTGGAAGAGGGGGAAATAATCCATTCAATTTTATCGCTAAGAAAAATTTGTTGATCTGTATTTTTGATTTATTTCCTCGGGAGGGAAAGGTCTATGCGGTTTTTTAAAAACGTAGTTTTCAGATTTTTAGACTCCCGAAAGACAAAAAAATATCGAGCTTAAATACATCAATACCTTTGTGTTTGAGTTTAGCTGTACTAATATACATTAAATTGAGTCAAAATGTATAACTGCTCCCTGAAAAAGATTTGTTAATTGAGTTTTTCCAAGATTCTATTGAACTAAGTTCTCACTACTTTTACGAACGCATTAGTACTGATTGAAAAGTTAACAATTCGATATTTATAAAGAATATTACCAGAATTTTTTTTTCTAACATGTATAGAACATTTTAAAATTTCTGATGTTTGGAAAATTACAATTTTCTTAAAAAAAGAGTTGAGAATGTACATTTCATTAGAATTATCTCTCGTATTACTGAAATATTTCCACAACAAAAGAAAAAAAGTCAATAAAGTACTCGTAGTTTATTAGAGCTCTGATTTGTACCAAATATTTGTAAATATTTAAGAGAAACTTTCTTCATTTTCTAATGTGTTATATGAACTTTCTTATTTATATCCTAATTTACTTTGTATTTCAAGCTTAATGATTCAGATAGTTAAAAAGAGTATGAAATATTGTCTTACATTTTCACGTACCGTTTACTTTAAATACATTCATTTAAAGTGGTCCAATTCAGTTGGAAAAATTTTGCAATTATTTATATGATTAGCATTAGTAGTAACGAAAATAAGATCTAAAATTGTAATGAAAGGTAATACTACCTTTCAGATGTATACGTATGTAAATAAGATACTTTTATATATATTTTTACTATATATGTAAATAATAATTTAATGGATGTTCAAAATATTAAAATTATAAAATCATCGATTCGTAGTTATAAAATAAAATGAATTTTCTTTAAGTTTTCGAAAGCAAATTAAGCAAGTTCTTTCTTTGAATGTATCTAAACTTCTAAAATATATACTTACTAAACTATTCATTATGTACACACAAAATATATATCTCAGATTTACCTTTACATTTTAAGAAATATTATGGATTTTTTTGTTTTCATTAAAATGTAATATGTTCATGTAAATATAATATGATTTTAAAAATATTACGGGATAAAAAAAATCAAAAGAAAATAAAGCAATACATTTTTTTTTTTTTTTAAATTGAGCAATTAATTATCAAACTATATTTGATGGAAAAGTATATTTATAAGTAATCGTAAATGAGTACATGTTTGAATATAAAAGCTCAAATAAGAGATTGTAAATTAAATTTTCATAAAAATCAAGA